>OY754974.1:11695736-12093236 GCA_963576475.1 Molanna angustata | reverse complement strand
ATATAAAATATTAAATTATCAGTTAGATGTACCAAATATCCTTCCACAAATTATACAACTCAGTTCATCAAATTAATTATATTGACATAATCTCAAACTCCAAATTAACTTTCAAAAAACACATAATATCCCAGTTCGTAACCTCTTAATTCTTTCGTTTAAATTTATGTATAACTTCTCTATTCATATTCTCATGTTTAATTATTGTTGATTTTCATGTTTCATTTGTTTAATCTTCAAATCTACAACTCTAAACTTACTATGTAACATCCACCCGCAACATAATAATTATATACATCATGTAAAATAGACACTGCACCTTCCGTACACTGCATAGTGTAGTGTAGGTAGGGAATTTATATATACCTACAAACAATTCTTATTATGATAATATATACTTCCCATATATAAGCTATTATGCGCAGAAATATTTGGGCATTCATGCCTGTGTATGTGCTTAATCAAATAAAATAAAAATAAAATAAAGAGTGAACATTGAATAAGTTGAATAAGTTATTTTTACATGTATTTTGGAAGCATATTATTTCTTAGTTTGTAAATCAGAGTTATAAAGGCCCCTTTAAGAACTTAACGTCATGAAAAACAAAACGTTCTAGAGAACTACTTAAAAACCTGTCGGACAATGTCAAGAGTGCCAGAGGGAGCTGATTTTAATTTTTTTTTGATTCAGCAGAACTAAAATAAATACTACATGGACTATCTTTAAATTACAGGTCATTGATAAAGCATAAATAGATGTTACACAGTATAAGTTGTCTCAAGGTCACTAAAAGTAACAACATTCTGAAGCTGAATGTCTAAGGCTGGTAAATTACGATTAAAAATAATGGAGGACCATGAAATTTTAATTGCAAAGAATCTACATAAAGATAATATTCAATTATTAATTCAGGGCGTCATTTTATGAATGTCAGTAATCAAATACTTACATACATTTAAAAATCCAAGATCACTTTGAATAGAAATTCTGACACAAATTAAATTAAAATCTCGCAATTCAGCCGGCTGAAAAATGTGCAGGTAATGCAGCAGGAGTCAATAGAAAATATTATAATGTTAAATGAATAGATGATAATATTACACTACCTACTCGTATTTACTGGCACAGATTTCTGAACGCCAGTTCAGTTAACGAGGTACTTTGAAAAAATGTATTTTGCCCTAATTGCTCGACGAAATGTTCCTAGCACTTATGTAGATTATTTGAAAATGAATACTCACTTCAGTTAATCCTTGTTAATTATTATTTTAATATTATCTACTTCAGGTTTCACAACGTACACAATATCAATTCAACACTTTAAAGCAAGCAGTGGATTCTTTTATTATTTTAATTTATGTGCAATCAAGTTCAAAAAGTGAGTTTATTGCTGTACAGCAATCTCTTATAGTCAACTTAAGGCTACATTTAGCATTAAGTAAATTCAGTACACTAAAACATGTCCCCTTGTACCAATAAACAAACGTATCAAAAGATGGATCGACGACAAAGCAAATAGTGCACTAGATTAGAAATCCAATGTACGCCTATTTTTATTTAAGAGAGGTTATGAAGATGTATGAGTAATATTCTTGTAAAAGATATAAAGACACAAAAAAAACTTTCAGGGCGCAGAAAGAATATCGTCCAAGAATTATAGTCGACATACCTCTTCCTCGTAGCACAGCTTTGACGGAGTAGATGTCCTCTCAGTGCATGGAACTATGCTGGATACTATCCTTGTTTAATGCAACCATCTCTGGGACGAAAATAACAATGGTTCAACAAAAAGGGTGGAGTGTAGAGTTGTAGAATCTGTAATAAATCCTCACTTGTCCTTCATGTGCACGAAGTGTTCATACCATCTGTGTCTGCCCTATTTCAACTTCTCTTTCAACTGTGAATTATCTTTAATAAAATTCCTTGAGTAATGCACACATATTTATTTTTAACTTTCTCTGCATAAAATTTGTACCCTAGCGGTCATTTGGCCAAATGGAAATTTCTTACAACGAACCAAAGTTAATACATACATAATATATTTGGATTCGTGTAACACAGTGGACAGCCGTTTGGTTTCTTTTCGGTATACTAGGTTTGATTCCCAACAAAGGAGAATTTCAATTAACCGGTTTTTTACCGTGGGCCCCATTTGGGGATCGCTTCTTTTAATTCTTCTAAAAACACCAACTTGACAGTTTTTATATATTTTGAGATTATGTATCATTAACAAAGTGTGCCTTCTTTACGTAGAAATATATTATGTAAAATTTCGTTATTATTTTATGTAAATATTAATCATTAAAGTTGAATTTTACTGGTAAGTTGCTCGATATTTCATTTATCAAATTTGTGTGTGATTTTTTAACAATAAATAACTGAAATATTTACTTTTTTCGTATAAAAGTAATACATACATGTGTTATGAGTAAGGTATTCATAATTTTAATTGTAAAAAACATATAAGTTTTTTTTTTATAAAAAACAAAACGAGCCCCAATTGGGGCTCACGGTAAATAGCATGTATTTTAGTAGGTATATGTATGTAACAAAATGTTCGTTTGTATTTGAGTGTCATTATGGGCAGCAAAAGTTTTATATCATTGAATCTTTTTCTTCTTCTCTCTTATCTTATGATTAAAGAATATGGAGAACTACATGGATGAAGGTGATTTTGAAGATAATGAGTATAACAGTGATGAATGCAAGAGGCGTAGATTGAATATGATCACCAAATTGGACGGTAAATCCCTCATTGAAATATTTGAACTCCTCTTTGATGATGATATCCAAGATTCAATTGTAAGGAACCGTGTGCTATATGCTCCTATAAATAACCCAAATCAATTTACTTTCTCCAAAAAGTGCCAAAAGGGAATGGAAAGATAATAATATTGTAATGGTTTTCTCAAATCAATTTTGTAGATGGTCTAGATCAGAACACAAGTGTCAATACCTCAACCAAATGCACTAGCTCAATACAATTAGTTCATGGGAGGAGTGGAAAGGATGGACTTGAATATACAAAAGTACAGAATAAAAATATGAGCAACGAAATGTACTTTCATCTCTTTACAAATGCAATTTATATGTAAATTGTAAATGCACATGCACTGTATACAATAGAAAATAATGTCAATATGCCATTGTTGGACTTCAGGAGGATGATCAATTTGACAATAAACTCAATGCCGGATCAAAAGATTTCTGGTTTATTATAGCATCAAAGCATTATTTAAAGAGGACTTTGTAAAACAGCGAAAATGTGCGATTTGTATAAAGAATGTCAGAATACAATCTATAAAATGTGATGTAGGATTACATGTACCTAGTATGTGTATAATAGTGACATAGCATATAATTTTATATATTGCATTTGTTATTAATTAATATTTATTTTATTTTGTTTAAATATGAACATACATTCTTACAACAACTACTACATAACATATTATAAAAAGATAACATAGACCAAAATTATTGACACGCCATTAACCGTCGGCCCCAAATGGGGATCATGAAAATTCTCAATAAAATGTCAGTTTTTCTTTTTCAATTCGAAAAATGTCGTGTCTCATTTATATTATTATCCTAAAACCTAAGATAATATGGAAGAAAAAATGAAAAAAAAATTTGGTAAAAAACGGGTTAAAATTATTTTTGTAGAACATGTTTGAGTATTTTCTTTTGAAATGCTAAAATATAAATAATATTCGGGATATTCATTGAGCCCGTTTAGTGATTCAAGATAATTCCAAGGGCGCTGATTGTTCAGTTTTGTGGTGATCTACGAAACAAAGCAATTTTCAGTTCTTTAGTGAAAGTGCTCATGCTTTGAGCACTGTGAACATATGGAGGCAGTTCTTTCCCCCTTTTTTATTTATATTTAAACCAAACAAACAAATATTGCAACATGTGAACAATGTATTATTAACCAATTTTATTTACGGATATTTCAATTTTTATGTAAGCTCATTTGTTTCCATGTCCATACCATCTATATGCACCCTCTCCAATAACTTGCAACCGTCACAGCCCTGGCGTTTGCAGCTAAGAGGTACTCTTCAATACAAGGCTCCCACATGAGTTGGCACATCACAAGGTGCTTATATAAGCTGCACAGTGTAAACAATTACGCGACGTCCTACGTAGGCGATTCAAAGCGAATGCGAAGCGGCGCGGCGCGAAAATAACAAACAGTTGGTTACTATGGAAGTGTCCTACGTTACCGACCGCGAGTTGGTTTCGATGCGGCGCAGCGCGATGCGAAGCGAACACGATCAGTTGGTTTGATATTTTCGGGCGAATTGATAGCGGCGCCATTGTTTTTTGACATGTCAGAAACAGAAATTTCAATTTCTGTCCATGAACGTCCCATATTATGAGACAAAAGAATTATTATTATCGAAACGCGAATTTTAGAATTTGGCAAAAATAAATGGGACTACAAGTAAACACATTTATTTATTATTGCTATTTTACAATAGGATGTTGTTCAAAACACACAAAGTTTTCTCTCGCTTGCACGAATGTTAAATTTTGATATGTTTCCCGGAAAGATGTAAATTCAGTCTCATTTATCAATTCAAGATCACGTAATTCTTCATAAAAATTGTGATATCCCCCATAAATATGCCTCTCTAAGTACACAATATTAGTTTCACTTCTCTGCCGTACATACTTCTTGAGTATTTTATATACGTACCTACATCCATGACAGTAGCTGGCGGCAGAGAGAACGATTCGCGCACACGTAGGACAGAGCCACCGCGTCGCACCGCATCGCATTGAATTCGCTTGTATCCGCACCGCATCGCTTCGCAATCGCGTTCGCTTTGAATCGCCTACGTAGGACGTAGCGTTACTGTTAGCGATTATTTATTAGGTTAAAACTCGAAATTCAGAAGATGAAAATGGACAAAAAGAGAGAAAGGAAGGTCACCAAAGCATCGGTCATAGTAAGCCGCTTTGTTGACGCGACGTCCTACGTAGGCGATTCGAAGCGGTTACACGCGAATTCAAAGCGATGCGGTGCGACGCGGCGGCTCTGTCCTACGTGAGCGCGAATCGCGCTTCTGACATTATAATTAACCAACATACACAGATTTTTACACATCCCCAGAACTCATACCACGTTTGCTCAAAAACATTTTGATTTTATTTTACCTCGTATTTTAAACATATTTACAAAAGAATGAAATGGTTCTGAGATATATACTATAAAGTCACTGAGTGCTATGAAAAATTAACTATCTTCTTGGATTCTCAACAAACGTAGAATGAATATTGAAAATATATTTTTTTAAATTATGAAATGATTGATATAAACCGTGATTTTATAGCTGTATATTATAATTTATATGTTTGATTTTATGATATGTTATAATTGTGTGATAGACATAATGGGATACATAAGTATGGACTGTGTCAGTTAAAATGAATAGAAAGCTATACCGACACAAGCACTGCTTAGTGGAATAGTTCTTATCCACTGGATGTTGGTACTGATAGATTGTATTCTTTTTGTCAGTGCCAACATATACTATATTGTCTATTCACATATGTTTTGTTGTACTATGTTTCACTATTGTATTGTTTTATTTTTTTTTGTAGGTTATTGTTGATTTTGAATAAATAAATAAATAAAATAAATACAAAAAACTATGGCACCGCTTCCAATTCACGCGAAAATATCAAACCAACTGATCGCGTTCGCTTCGCATCGCGCCGCGCCGCATCGTACCCTACTCGCGGTTGGTAACGTAGGACACTTCCATAGTTACCGACTGTTTGTTATTTTCGCGCCGCGCTGCGCCGCGCCGCTTCGCGTTCGCTTTGGATCGCCTACGTAAGACGTCGCGTGACTCTGTCCAACTTCTTTATTTTATTTTAATTTTATTTTAAATTTAAAATGTAAACATACAGTTAAATTTACTTATTTTACTAACATACATAATATGACATGTGAACCAATTAAGTTTACAAATATTATCGTTATTATATTTACAAAAAGAAGTAGTTTTGAGGAAGGGAGAAGGAAAGAAATGTAAGGAAAAAGGGGAACACACGTACACCACCTAACCGCGAAGCAGCAGTAACCTAGAAATTGAACATTTAAATCCGTTCAAGGAGTTATTGAAAAGGTCTATTTCATTAAAGAACGTGTTATAGTTATAGAATGTTCTATATATGTAGGAGTTCTGAGCATAATAAGTACTACAATAATTAAGTGGCCTAAATGTATGAGTCTTTCTAGTAAGCCTATTAGGTGCATGAGAGTTTAATTTAGATAATAACTCACTAGAATCAGGTATACTGCAGTTCACCAACTTATATGTATAAGTAAGACATGTCAGCTACAGTTCGCCGGGCTTCTAAGGTAGTTAATTTATGATATAGGGCAGATTGTGCGGGATCACCAAAAGAACGTCTGCTTCTATAATCTAAATATTTTAGGAATTTATTTTGTATATTTTCTAATCTGTTAATATGCGTGACGTATTGTGGGTTCCATACAATAGACGCGTATTAAATACAACTACGGACATAGCAACAGTACAGTGAGAAGTCACTTAGACAATTTAGAAGTCACTCTGTGATCCAGACGACCTGAGTGTGAGATGCCTTCCAGAGAGCTCGTTTCTGTAACACAGAAATATAATATAATGTGGTGCTAGTATGTAAGCAGTGTACAAACAAATTAATTTATTATATCTATATTTCCTGGTGCACATTTTGACTTGAAAGATTTATGCATGTGTTTTATATAAAGTAATGCAATAAGACTTTGCTATGTATGTTATCATGTTAAAATATAATATTATTACTATGTGCCTGTTTACATACAAACAGAAAATAACATGAAATGCAAAGAGACATTTTGACTTGAATGAATATAAATGTTTCCCCAGCGGATATGAAAAATGGATTTGGTTATTTTCAATTTGGAGTATGAATAAGAAACTCTCAAAATATATATTTGTGTTCATGTGAATGCATCCTCTGTGCATTTGTAAAACCCGACCATAAAAATCAACCCTCGAAATTGGGACAAGTTTTACTCCAATTTTATTTATGTATTATATCTTAGTCTCGAAATATAATTTTACTATCACATCAATTTTTATTTTTAACATCAATACGAGGGGTCGGTTGGACCAGACTTGCCCACCCAGGGCGGAGACGAATCAAACAAATAAGAGATCATATCAATCGGTCCAGTCCTTCTTGAGTTATAAATTATGTAACTAACCCGACTTTGTTTTATATATAGATATATATTTATAAATTATTGTTTTGATTTCTTTGAATCTTTCTAGAATCCATGTTAAAGCTAAACATATATTTGATTGCTTTATGTGAATTATTTTAATCTAAAGTAATAAAACAATGATTTTGTTAGTGTGTGTGTTTGTCTTACGCCTTTTTAAAAACCAAGAGCATCTAAAAATCTAATTTATGTGCGAACATGTACCAGTATACCTGATGCAGTGTCACGCTAAAAATAATGCGATAAAAATGCTGAATTTTAAAAATTATGTATGAATTAAACTATGAAACTCCAAATGACAATATCGTGGGCAATTGGATTGCTGAGGATACAGTGGATGCACTCCCACAAATGGATTGCTGAGGATACAGTGGATGTACTCCCACAATTGGATTGCTGAGGATACAGTGGATGCACTCCCACAATTGGATTGCTGAGGATACAGTGGATGCACTCCCACAAATGGATTGCTGAGGATACAGTGGATGTACTCCCACAATTGGATTGCTGAGGATACAGTGGATGCACTCCCACAATTGGATTGCTGAGGATACAGTGGATGCACTCCCACAAATGGATTGCTGAGGATACAGTGGATGTACTCCCACAATTGGATTGCTGAGGATACAGTGGATGCACTCCCACAATTGGATTGCTGAGGATACAGTGGATGCAATCCCATAAATAAATAAATACGTCCAAACCGGAAATGTGGACGCTTGCTTACCTTTACCTTTTGTTTTTATTAAATCAGGATATACCTATATGTCCTTGTTACAAGTAAATATAAATCCTCATACATTCCCTAAATTAAGCACAAATGCTTTTGCTATAGGTTAACGAAATTGCTTGTAGCATGATTCAAAATCACGAACACTGGATTACTAACTAATCCGGTGCGCTAGCCCCTATGCCAGCACCCATCTACTATTATTATTCCATAACTGTTTGTGCGGATATGTATTTTTGAGAATCTGACACATCTCTAGTGTGTATGTTTATTGTCTTCTATTTCTCACAATAAGAATAAACAAGATTGAAATAAAACATAACCTAATAAAAAACAAAAATAATAAAATAAATAACCAATTAACCAGTCAAGAAATGAAAGAAAATAAAGAAAACAGTTAAAACGTACCCACATATAAGTTAAAAAGAATTCATTTCACACAACATTATAAAGTTTTCTTTTAAAAGCTGCTAAATCTTCATTTAGAATATCGATTCCAGACTTAATGACAGAATTATACAAATTTACATCTACGTCTGACAAAAGATTATATAATAAATATGTGTTTGCAATAAGAAAAATGTCATGGTTATCATATTTATTATAAAATATACATACATTCATACCATTTAACCATGTCCCATACGGGGCAAGCATAGATAGCCGAGCGCCATACTCCTCTATTTTTGCACACATTCCTGGTGTAGCGGAACATCCCTACGATGTCCGCCAATCCTTAACTTCATATCATGGCTGTCAACGCAAGCGAAACTTATAAACAATGATGCAATCCTACTCTCTTCATTCGGAATTTCTCCAGCCGCCGTGGCTAGACGGTATCGCGGACTCTCCTCCACATTCTAATTACATGTTAATCAAATATAATAAATTAATAAATACTATGTAAAACATTGTTATAAATAAACATGAACTATATTTTACTAAATCAATTATTTTACTAAATCAATTAATCATAATCATAATAATCAAAGCGTACTGGCTTCCTTTACATCCATGCATCGTCTCATATATGCTCGTCGATTATTCAAGCTCCTTGTGCTTTCTCCTTCTACTTTATCCAAAATATCATTCATTTGGTTATGCCATCGCATTCTGGGGCGGCCCCTGCTTTTCAATATATTTCTTACACCCATGTATATTTTTGGTCAGTCCGTCGTTCATTATTTCCATATGCCCAAATCATCTCAGGGCATTCACTTTCATTTTATACAAATAAATATGAACTTCTTAAACATGTTGAGAAGAAAGCACAAATTTCATCTTACATCTTAGAGTGTTTTTCATAATATTTCAAAACACTAGAATATAAATATCTCATCACTCATTTAATCTCCTTTGTTTCCAACCATAATTAATTATAATTTACCTTATCAAATACAATTATTAAGACAATCTTCTGTTAGTTAGCCTCTATTTATAAATGTGTTACAATTAACAAGTAACATTGCAAACAACACAGGATAAAAGACATTATACCCACATAATACTATAATATTCTATCCGTATTCATATCACCAAATAGAGTTATAACAAACGAATCTAAAACACACACCACCCCTTCTACCAAGTGATAAGTTGGCAAAATGTATAATCAAATCCTTCATATTATGTAGACTTATCAAAACCAAACATTTAACAATTAAATGTGAACGTAACATTTTGTTCAATTATATTACGATGTCTTCAACCAATTTTAGTTAGTGATACGAAATTATGTATTCAAAATGGGACATAATTTATTTTACGTGCAATATGTTTGTTTATTTAAAACCTAATGCACAAAATTAATACACAATCGTTCACAGTATTTTATTTTATTTATTTCATCTCACAAATAATATTTTGAAAATTAAATCACAAATGTATTCAAACTCACTAGGAAAAAACCTGTATATGTAGAGGTTAAATATAATCACATTTTTGTGAGCGTCATCAATACAGAGTTTACTTAGTCTAATATTTTACAACAATAATAGATGAAATAAAACACAACTTTGTGTACACCACTACAATTATAATTTTTATTCAAATGAATAAAAAATCCCTCTACATGTTACGAGAACAAAGTTCCCTTCCTCAGGAGGATACAAAGTATACTAAAATAAATTACAATATACAGACTTAAGGTAAACATAATGGGTGTCGTGTGGGCTGGGTTAAACTATTTATTGGTGGGGGGAGCAATGAAGTTATTGGTTAATTAATTTTTGTATTGGGAAAATATTTAATATAGGGTTATTAGGAAATTGTGTTTGATTATTAATTATATTATTTCTCATGTTTACGTTTTTTCTGATTTCCATAGAAGAGACAAAAACAATTTTGGAAAATTCATTGAAATTGTCAAATATACCAAAAGAATTAGCATCTGAATTACTTAAATTGTGTAATGTTGTTCTGAAACAAAACTTTTTTCAATTCAATAATACTATTTATAAACAAAAAGATGGTTTAGCAATGGGGTCAAGCACGAGTCCTTTGTTTGCGGACATTTTTGTGAACAATTTAGAAAATAGAATTTTTAATAGCAAAGCATTATTATTGAAATATGTTCATTATTGGAAAAGATACGTAGATGATGTGCTATGTATCTGGACTGGTACATTGAGACAATTACAGATGTTCCTTAATTTCCTAAACAAACTACACAAAAATATACAATTTACACTAGAAATAGGCAGAGACTATAGTATAAATTTCTTAGATTTAAAATTATCCATTATAAATAGTAAAATAGAATTTAATATATTCCGTAAAGATACTTTCACTGATATAATCATTCACAATACATCAAACCATCCTTTTTCTCAAAAAGTTGCAGCTTTTCACTCCATGATAAATAGATTAATAAATATACCTTTATCTGATAAAAACTATAGTAATGAGTTAAGATTAATTAAAAAAATAGCAATAAATAATGGATACAATAGTAAAATTATTGACAATATAGTAAACAAAAAAGTTAAGGAAAAAATATTATAGGACATATTTATACCCGGAAATAAAGGAAAAAAATAAAAAATGGAGAAAAATACTATTTTATAATAATAAAATAGCCAATACAATATCTAAAAATATACCAGATACTATCAAACCCGCGTTTTATACCAACAATAAATTAAAAAATTACATAATAAATAATAAGGATAAAGAAAATCCTAATAAAAAATCAGGAATCTATAAATTAGAGTGTAACGATTGCCCATCATTTTATATAGGAAAGACTACAAGAAATATAGAAACGAGAGTTAAGGAACATTTAAGATGTCTTAACAGCAATAATTATTCAGAATTCGCAAACCATTTGATCGAAAATAACCATAGCTTTATTAATAATTTAGGCGTAAAAATATTACATAGTAATTTAAGTGATAGACAATTAGATAGCCTGGAAATCTTGGAAATCAGAAAAAACATAAACATGAGAAATAATATAATTAATAATCAAACACAATTTCCTAATAACCCTATATTAAATATTTTCCCAATACAAAAATTAATTAACCAATAACTTCATTGCTCCCCCCACCAATAAATAGTTTAACCCAGCCCACACGACACCCATTATGTTTACCTTAAGTCTGTATATTGTAATTTAT
The DNA here is from genome assembly GCA_963576475.1 of Molanna angustata. NCBI lineage: Eukaryota > Metazoa > Arthropoda > Insecta > Trichoptera > Molannidae > Molanna > Molanna angustata. Next base: position 12,081,615 of record OY754974.1, on the reverse strand, counting down.
TTTAGTATACTTTGTATCCTCCTGAGGAAGGGAACTTTGTTCTCGTAACATGTAGAGGGATTTTTTATTCATTTGAATAAAAATTATAATTGTAGTGGTGTACACAAAGTTGTGTTTTATTTCATTTAATTATTTCAAAATGATACCACAAAGTAAAAAACAATCGTTTGTCGATGAAACAATAATAGATATCAACAGTACATATTATATAGGTATATTGGTCTATTGGGTTGAAATATAATATAATTTATTTGTATCTTGGCTGAACATCGGAATAGTAGATATGCATAAACTTTAAAAATATTTAAAAATTTTGTATCAATGTGATTCAATTAAAAGTAAACAACAAAACAGGATTGAAATATGTATAGGAATTTACAATTCAAAATGCTAATTTCAGAATTTTGTAATTAGCAATATTTTATGAGAATCTGAGAAAGTTGTTGATTGAATCCATTGTTTGCCAATTCTTGATTACTGTGATACAGTTTATGGACCATGTTTGATGACCAAACATCAACAGATAATCCAAAGAGTCCAAAACGCTTGCGTCAGATTTTGCTTCTCAATTCCTCGCAGGGCACATGTCTCACCATATTTGGCTGAAAATGGAATGTTGAACATGGCGAACCTACGGAAACTACACCTTTCTTGTCAGATATATAAAGTGATCCAAAATATTGTTTGAAAGTTTGGAATGGTCTGAAAGTGTTCACAACTATGGTTCGAGAGCCGGAGGCTTCTTATTGCTTATTCCTAGGCATAGAGGGGCAGCATTTGAAGGCAGTTTCAAATACTCAAATGACTTGCCTCCACCGCTATAAGTAGTGGAAAAAATATATTTTATTAAAGAGAATTGTCGAGCAATGCTTTTGGCCTCGCAATCATAATGTGAAGTATGTAAGAATTTATGTGTATTTATGTGTGTGGGTGTGTATAAATAAATGTGTGTTTATATATATGTGCGTGTATGTATATTTATGTATGTGTGTATATTTATATATATGTATTTATGGAACATATTTTGTATTTATATTTATCTGCATTTAAATAAAGTACATAAGCAGAAACAATAGGATCATGCTGAAAATCAGCTGCTGGGGGGCTTGTCTTCCTGCAACATAGCTGAGCATGGTCCTTTTGAGTCAGAAAAGTTGTTTTTCTTTTCATTTGTTGATATTTTTTTTTTATTTAATTTAATTTTACAAAGGACAGCACACAGTACATGCATACAATTATTAAAATTAAATAAATAAAAATACAAAAATAACATGTACCTCTTACGTACTATACCTAATATCAAAATAATACAACAAAAAAGTGTGTATTAGTGTGGGTGCGCGCATGAGAGAAGAGTAATACATGTGTGTGTGAAAGAGATATCTAGAAAGAGTGTGAGTGTGTGGGTGTGTATGTGTGTGTGTGAGAGAGGGTGTGCATGTGTGTGTAGACGAAGAGAACAAGAAAATATATTGCTGAGGGTGGTTGGGAAAAATAAAAATAATCTGTAAATAATTGTTATAATGTCACGATGTTAGATATAAGTTTATTTTTGAATGTTATATGTGAATCAAAAAATATGTCTAAGTCGGCATTTTTTTCATAAGAGTTAAATAAGTTTATCATTCTGTTAATCGGAGCGTTTTTGGAAGCATTTGTTTTACAGATATTGGAGAAGAAAAGTGACGTATGTCTTGTTCGGCGAGTAGATGTATTTAATTTGATATTGGTAAGAATTTCATGGCATTCTATGTTTCCATTTAGTATACTATGAAGGAACATAAGGTCTGAAATTGTGCGTCGCGTGGTCAAAGAAGTTAGTATAGTAGGTTGGTTAGTATTGTTACAACGGTAGTTTGAATATTTAATGAATTTATTCTGAATTTGATCCAACGAGTGAATGTAAACCTTGTACTGGGGATTCCATATACATATATGTCTATGTATTTGTATGTAAACTTCTTTTCGTCTCAATAAATGTTTATTTATTTATTTATGCAATGCATTATAGAGTTTTCATTATTTAATTCAGTTTGCATAATATTTTCAAAATTTTTAAATTATTTCGTGTTGGCTGAAATACATCTTTCACTGAGCTCGTCAGGATATATTAATATATTTTTAAAGAATTGGATGTACTCAAAAAGTGTTTCATATGAACATAATATTAAATATAAAATTAAAAACATTAAGAGTACCTACATTGAATAATCTCTTTAAATACACGAGGTTTAAAGTGTTGATCCATTAATAATTTATTATTGTACTGACTCAATACTTAAAATTACTTAGCTTCTTTTAGCCAACAATATATCAAAGATTTCTTGATATTATATGATATGATTACCTAAACGTACATATTGAATATATCTTAATTTATTTTTAAACCTAAACACGTAATATTTGAGTCGTTAATATCTTTGTTCAAATCATATAAATTATATTAAAAATAAATCAGCAAAGTGTTTGGTGATCTATGTACAAAGCAAAAGATTGCTTGCAAAATAATGTTAAATTCGTGTCGTAATTTTACAATAACACTATGTATGTAAGTGCCAGCATAAACTTTATTACATTTCTATTAATTACACAAGGGTACTTGAAACTTATTAAGTGTTCACTTTGTAACTAGACTCAACGAAGATTGTGTAGAGGAAATAGAACAAGATTGGTTCATTCGAATGAGAAAATTATATTATTTTTCAACTTCAGATTCAGATAATTTGATAGAAAAATTACAAAAAAAAAAGTTTAAGAAGTCTGTCAAAATATCAGTAAAAATATTCGAATATTTTTTTAATTGCATGTACGCAAACATAAGATTCTTTGCCCTATCGGGAGGGCAAACGGTCAGCTCATATTATAAGGAGTCCTTAATACTGTAAACAATGAAAGCAACAGTCATTATTAAGGAATGCTTTCATTGTTTTCTAACCAATTTTTCAATAGACGGCGTAAAAAAACAGTCTTTGTCTCTACATAGATGGCGTTAGTGTTTCAACTTATTTTCAAACGAACAGATTTTTAAGATTGGAATATAATATAGAACTTTCAAAAATTGCATTAATAGGGAATTCAATAAGATTTTCAAATGTTTGAATGTTAACTTTGTGGTTCATATTTAACAAATTAAATTTAAAGATATAACTTTGTATTAACCACGTTTTTTGGTTGAAACGATGCGACCGGTTTCGGAACTAACCGTTCCTTCATCAGGCTAACTTTCAACTGAAACAGAATGTGACGACGTGCTTACTAAATATACCACTATCATCAAATAATTTTAATAAAGAACTAAATACAATAAAACAGATTGCATACAATAATAGTTATAACAGTAAATTGATAGACTCTATTTTAAATAAAAAAATAAAAAATATTAACGTCAATAGATACCTACATAGTTATAATACAAATATCAAAAAAGATGAATATAGATGGAGACGCATATTGTTTGTTAATAATTTATCCCAATTAGTCTCAAATTTCTTACCAAAAGACATAAGACCGGCATTTTACACTGACAATAATATTGGAAAAAGTTTAATGAATTCCAAAGATAAAGATAATAAAATGGAAAACTCCGGCGTATACCAACTGACATGTGGAGACTGCTCTGCAGTCTACATAGGAAAAACAGGACGGAAATTTGAGACTAGAGTAAAAGAACATATTAGATGTATAAACAATGATAATTTTTCAGAATTCGCAGAACACTTAGTACTTAATGATCATCAATTTAATATGCAATCGGGAACAAAAATTTTACACGTCAACAAAGTAGGTCTCCGTCTTGATAATTTAGAGTCGCTAGAAATTAAAAAGTGTATTAATTCAAAACAGAACATAATAAACAATCAGTTAAATTTATCTTTCAGTCCATTATTAAATATGTTTCCTTTTACTTCTAATCCTTCAGCCAATCGGACCCACCCTGCACAAAACCCAACCCTAAGTACCCCCACCCTACCTCTACCTCCGCCCCCATAGATTTCTTGTAAGCACGTCGTCACATTCTGTTTCAGTTGAAAGTTAGCCTGATGAGGGAACGGTTAGTTCCGAAACCGGTCGCATCGTTTCAACCAAAAAACGTGGTTAATACAAAGTTATATTTTTAAATTTAAAATTAAATTCAATAAGAAGTCATAATTGGTGAACGTTGCGCAAGCGCATTAAGTGATCACGTAAACTATCCGATAAAAGGTCATGCCTTGAGTTTCTGGTTCTCCTACAATAATATAACTTCGTTTCTATTGAGAAGTTAAAAAATTGTCATAAAAAACATTATATCTCAACTTCAGTTACAGGTTAGAGTATAATATTTGATATAAAAATTACAAAAACAATAAAGAATATCGTCAAAATATCGGTTATTACTAATTAGTTATCAGTTATTACTAATAACAGTTAGTAAAAATACTAACATAATGTATATAGAACTACACAAATGTGTACACTTTTTTCTTCACATAAAACAATTATATGATTTAATTAAGGTGATAAAATTGAAATTGAAAAAATAATGAGGAGGTCAAGGCTCATGATAGTGCCATTGGTGGTACAAATTGAATAATACCTCCATTTGGTGTACTAAAAAAGTCAGCATCGAAAGAAATACAAATAAATATAGAGAGAAGAAGACAATTATTAGACCAAAGGGTGAGATAATGAAGCTACTGGTCAATTAGTGTCAAACCTTTCTTTCGGGTTATTTGAAAATATTCTTCTTTTTTCGGAGTAATTTCAGTCTCATCCGAGTCGGCCAAATAGTTTTCTGAACGTTTTCCATTAAAAAAAAATCAAGAGGTAGTTTGTGAGTTTTTGCACGTAGGGTCATGCGTTCTAAATGTCTGACTATTGCCGACTTGGAAACTTTTGTAATTACTGGTTTATAAGGAATGCCTTCAGGTAGGTATTTGAAATATGCGTTCCCAATAAGGTCCCAGGGCGGGCCAATGCAATGAATTTGAAAATAATTGAGACAAATAAACCACATGGATGGGGCGGAAAGAATTCACTTAAGTCCAAAGAAACCCTACACAAGTATGAAGGTTCCTGCGTACTTACTAAGAACAAAAGTCTGATACCCCTTATTCATTTGAAACTTTTCGGTTGTTTGAAGTTCTTTAGTGGAATAAAACAGAAATTAGTTTTTTAATATGACGAAAACAATTTTTAACTAATTCAGACAGCAGATGTTACTTTAATTTGCGTAGCTCGTTGGATGAGTGGTAAAATCTTAGTTTAATATATTTTTGTTTAACGTATTTGTTGATAAGATCTCTTTATTTAAGTAGTACCTACATGTACTACATATAGTCCAATGATACGCGAAGCGAGAACTTCGTTCCCCGTTTTATCCAAACCGCGCGCTCGTGAAGTTGGAGATTTGTAACATATAAAATATGTATTACAATGTTAATAATACATTATATTTAATTGAATATATTGCATGTCAAACCATAGATTGTATAGTTCACAATGTCAATGTTAAACGCAGATGTTTGAAATTAAAATTCAGAACATATTAAAGAAAAATACATTATCTTCTGTGAAACGATGCAAAATAATTAGGTAGACTTTGCAATACATGTGTGAAAAGAAAACACCGTAGGTACCTATTGACGAATACATGATCTACAAGGCTACTCATAAAGTACTAATGATTCATTACTCTTTAGATATTATCTTTTAGATTAATACAAACTAATTAATTGTGTTAATTTAAACAAAAATTAATGACAATTTCAAACTAAACTTTTATCTTAATGAATTTTTATGATCGAATGTAGACGTCCTTGTACCGCGCCGTACCGAAAACTCCAACTCCGACTGTGAAGCTCCCAAAAACTCTCAAATTCTCCAGAATGCGGTACTACAATTCTCCTGAATTCTCCACTTCCACTTTCTTCCAATCTCCCTTGGATGATATGCCGCTTCCTCTCCAAAAACAATCTTTATTCATAAATTTATTTATTTATTCATAATTTTTTTATGAATCAATAAATAAATTAAATTCTTTACGATCAATAATTAGCATAAAATTAAATAATTAAATAATTTCAATCTAGAAGATTTCTAATATCTGAATCATATCGTATACTTAAGTTTCCGGAAAATAACCTGAGAATTTTCGTCAAACTGCAGACAATACTATAATTTATTCATGTCTTTAGTTTCAAGACGAAAATGTCAGTATTGACTGAGTAAATGAAGGAACGCCGATGCAACTAATTACATTAGAGTGCATAATATGTGACCTTTAATGTTTTTTCTTGCACAATGACACCTAGTTCATGTATCATTTCATTACTATCCAATATTTTTTTAGTCTTCCTTAATTTGGATGTAAGTCCATGAAGATCCATTGAGATGGTTTGGTTAACAATGTGATCTGGTGAATCGCAACCAACTTGCCCGTATACTTTGAACTTTCTTTCCTCTACCTTCTTATGTATACCTCACAGACCCAGACTTAAAACACAATAAAATAAATTACTTACATCGGGAATCGTATCGGGACCATAAGCTCACCAGATAGATATTTAAATAATTAGCCAAGATGGCCGACAGAAGATATCAACATCACCAATGACGCTACAGTCCACAATGAGCCTTGACCTCCTTAAGAACTTTCTGCCGTTCCACCCGGTTCACCGTTCTCACCTTTCAATTAGTTAAACTAATTGCTTTCAAGTCCCTTTATACACCATCCACCCACCTTCACAATTTTCTTCCGGACTCGGATCTCCTTCATGCGTTGGAGATTTCCAATCATCTGAGGCTTACTATGTCGGGCTCATTGACCATACATACGTTTCAGCTCATGGTTATTAGACAGGCCCGAAGATTTTACTCAACATCTTCCTTCCATCAGCATCAGAAACGCATTTTCGTCTCGTTTACTCAGGACCTAGCACTCAGCTCCATACTCAAATACTCGTCTCAAAAGCGTTTTATACAACAGTAAATTTAACAAAATATACCGGTCTCTTATTTGCTTAGCGTATTGTATACATATTATTAATATGATTGTTGTTGCTGGAAGTTCTTAATAGTACGAGAGGAAGGTTTATGTTCTACTTTATAAAGAGTTCACCTCTTGTCATTGTATGTTCACCGTTTTGGGTCAAGTTTCCCAAAAGATTGTACTTCCTTCCGTTTACCAAACAACCCCCGGCGATTGTTTTCCTAAAACTAACGTGTATATTATACACCAGTTAGCCTCTAACGTTACCAAACTTTTCAGGAAACTTTTCACGACCTTATATTTAATGACATATAAATCATGTCAAGTTCAATCGGTCTCATTTATAATATTTCCTTACGTCTTTATTCAACGTCGCAATAAACAAACCAAAGCATAACAATAATTAACAATTATAATTACACGACATATCTATGACTGGTATTCCTTTTATTATTTTTTACTTTATTTTTTTTTACAATATTTCGGGAGATTACAGCTACACTTTACAGTTTTACATTTCCTCAACAACTGCCGACTGCCTATTCAATAATTGTGAATATGGGTACCTAGCATGCTGCAGCTTATCCAACTGTCGATTTGTTCAAGAGAATTTATTTCTCTTTACATATCGACAGAGTATCAAGCCAAGATATGCGAGTTTTGTATGGACAGGTTTATAATTTTTTTTTTACTTTGAAGTCAAAAAACAACAAACTTAGAGGCTTCGCAGAATATATGTTCTATTCAGAATTCTGTGTAGAACAATAATTATGCCTGTGTGTGTGTCCGTCCCCCTCTTATAACTTTTGATGCACAGAGCCCAAAATTTCAAAATAAAGTGAACTTATGTTTCAGTCAGGGGTTACCAACATTTAATTTTCTAATCGAATATTTTTATTATTGCATATGCGCAAACATTGGATTTTTTTTACCTGTCGGGAGTCAAAGATAAAAAATATTTAATTTTCTACTTATTTTTCCATGTATCTCAACAATCACATAAGCTAAAACCCCGAAATACTGTATAAATAGGTAGGTAGTGTAGATGTACTTGCTACAAACATGAACATATTCCTTTTAAAAAAATGCGATTTAAACTACAGCATCACTAATAAATTATTTTAATACTAGTTGCATGTAACACATGAGATCCAACTGTCGATAGCGATAGTATGTATAGTTGAAGAATATGTACCAAACTATAAACCCATAGATACAAAATATTGAATATTTTCAGATATTTTGTTTTCTATACAACATAATATATGTAGGTATGTATGTCAAGATAGGATAGTATGGAGGAAGATCCTTTTTCCTACCCAGAATATGCAAATTGCATGATGGTATGTATGTATGTTTGGAGATGAAGTATCAAACTATCAAGTCTTCTTACATATTGTGTATAGGCGACTGCCATACAAAATGTATGAAGCGATGTCGTCACTAAATTCAATTTTTAAAAAAATTGTTAAAAAAAAATTGAGATCTTCTACTACAATGTAAATATTTTTTATAGAAAATTAAATTATCTAGTTGGGGTGTTTCGGCTTTTTTCGATAATTGTAAAAGTTTTGGAAATATAGGCAGTTAAACTCATAAATTTATCATAAAAAAAATATTTTTCTTAATAAAAAATGTTTGAGAAACCCTGGAATTTTTTTGAAAAAACTGATTTGAGATTTTGTATTTGTCTATGTTTGTACCAATTTTCAGCGTTCTAGCTTTTATGGTTTCTGAGATATATGGAAAAATAAAATAAAAATTCAAAAGTTGATAACCCCTGACTGAAACAAAAATTCAAAATTCCGAGTATAAAAGTTTTGTAGGCCTGTAACTGTTTATATATTCTGAAATTTTAGGCTCTGTAAATTGAGCGGATCAAAAGTTATAAGGGGGGGACGGACACACAGACACACACACAGACACACACACACACAGACACACACACAGACACACACACAGACACACACACACACAGACACACGAAATGTTCTACTCCGAATTCTGAGTAAATCCGTGTATGGAACATATATGCTGCGAAGCCTCTAAGTTGGTTTTTTTTGACTTCAAAGTTGGAAAATCCATGAAAAAAGTAGACCTCTCCATACAATTCTCGCGTATTCTGGCTTGATACATTGTCGATATGTTAAGAGAACAAAGTTCTCCTGAACAAATCGACAGTTGGAAAATTATACACTTTTCAGTTTCTGAGTTAACTCTTTTTTGGTAGATATCTTAATAAAAACAAATTTTTGGTTTCCTAAAAAACTTTAGTCAACATTGAATAAAAAAAATGTAATTCATCAGGGGGCAAGTCCGAGCAAACGGTGAATTCAAAACCCTTATGATTATGTACCCATATCATGGATATAATTATTATTATATGGAGTTCTATAAGATCTTAAGATATTATAGAATTCCATAAATATGATAATTACATCCATGACATAAGGATTTTGATTTCACCGATTGACCGGACTTGCCCCCCAAAACTAGTTCGGTTATTCAATTTAGGTATCCAAAACCCTTAACTATTTATTTAATGTAAATAAAAATTAAGTAACAAGTTTTAGTAATTTTAAGGTTTTCTCATGTAAACAGTGGTAGTTCATGATCATGAATTGTAAAACACATATAAATGTAAACACATATAAATTCCACAATGAGTATAATCGCCTAAGCGCTATCACCAGTCTCAGCTAGAATCAGAGGCACAATGTGGTATCCATATTAACCCAACGACAGTGAATATCTGGTCATGTCGTTAGTTGTCGTAAATCTTCGTTTATTCTGATTTCAACCTTGAAAGCGTGCACACTATGTTAGGTTAGGTATTAGCGGTATATGATACGCGTGCAATATTTAAGTAAATTAAGTGGTTATAATTATTGTAAATATATCATTTTTTTCCCCCTTAGCGCTTTTCGTCCCGTTTCTTTCGGGGTACGCTTTAACCATAATCCTGGAATTGGCGAGTCTGGTTATTACATTGAAGCGACTGCCATCTGACCTTCGTAACCCTTAGAAAGGGGAACCAGACAAATTGAATCATAGCTACACATAGCTAGTGATATAAATCAGCACATAGATTTTTAAAAATCCAGAGGTGCGTGCCACGCCCGGATTCGAACCGCATGTGAGGCGACAACCTTACCGCTAGGCTATCATATATGTATGTAAATATATCATCATTATAAAATAAACAGTGTTAAATATCATTGGTTTATTTACTGTTAAAGACACCACACACAATTGATACTGGTCAAAATTTAGTAAAATTATTTTATTTACTTATTTATTTAATTTCTCCTGTCTTTTAATGATATTAGTTGTTATTTTATGTACCTACATATGTGTTTTTACAATTTATAACAAGTTTTAATTTGAATGAGTTCAAGTTCTTTTTAACCGACTTCCGTAAACGGAGGATGTTATCAATTATTTTTCAAGTTTCATCACGTTGTCCGATTTCGATGATTTTTTTTTTCGTTAGAAAGGAGGTATATTCCGATTGGTCCTATTTAAATTTTGTTTCGATCTGATCATGGGATCAATGAGAAATTTATCAAACTCTTCAATTTGTACTTCAGCAATAAGAACTCTATACAACATGGTCCGAGTGAATGATTCTTTTTTAATAGAAAGGAAGTCCTTCAGAGGTGATCACACATATTAGTTTCAGATCACACATCGAGTTTCGATGATAGGACTCACGAGAAAAAATCATTAAAATCTTCAATTTTGTAAAGGCTTCTATAATCTGTACGACAAACATGTCTTCAGATTAGGATTATATGGGCGAATAATGCTCGACCACGTCAACCGATTTTGATTTTAGTATTGTATGTTTCATCTTCTTTTTCCTTGGCTTCATTACTGAGGGTGCTGTCTTCACTCAATCACCCACCGGCTGTTGTCGGCTATGTTGCAGGGCTGGAGTTAGATTGTATGCGGCTTACGATTATGAATGCGAAAGGTTAGGTTAGGTTAGGTTAGGACATCGAGGGAAATCGCGATCCACTTCCACGCCGGCGACGCTATAGAGCCCATTGGCCCTGTTCGCCACCGGACGCAGCCGCAACATCGGACAAACACAAAATATCCACCATCCATCGGGTTCAACCACTGCCCCCGAGAATCCAACCACACACGTCAGGGCCTCCGATTGGTCTCGAAATCGGCCGCTAAGAACACTCCGTTTCAAGTCGGAGGGGCTTGTACCCCGACCCCTCGGTCCTCGTGTTGGCGTCCGAAGGTTCCGCGGGCTAACACCGGGGGCATTCGACGCAATCATCACCTGTCAGATTTGACGTCTAGTTGTCAACACAGGATGTCTGACCCGACGTCTGCGCCGGCGGTGTGCCCGAACCACACAACAACATTCGCCACAGTTTGACGAGTAACTGCCGAGCGAGACTAGAGGCGTCCGTCCTGCTCTTCTCTAAGTACAGAATTGACGAGGGCACAACAGCGTCGGCCGCCCACCCGCGCCTTTACTGCCTAGGCCCTTAGAGCCGCAACCTAGGCCCAAGGCCTTTTTTTTAGGTTAGGACAGTATAGGCCCCCCGATCCCCGGTCCATGGTTACGAGGACGCCCTCTAAACTAGGACAAATCCGGAGAATCACGGACGTATGACAGCCCTACATATACATAAATTGTGGTTACATAAATCCTTCAATAGGATTTTAAATCATTTATTATCCTAAGAGATATTTGGATGGATTGGATTTGAGAGGCAATCAGGTATTTTAATGAACCTAATTCTTAATCTCTCATGATTAGAATGAGGATTTGATTAATAAAAATATACCTCTAATTGAATGCACAAAGTGAGTTTTTTTTAACAAGAAAATTATCAAAGACGATGATATAACCAACTGATAAATGCTTGATAATACCTAACTTCGCTAAAAAATTTATATTTTATAACTTTTATCAAATCTAATGGATAGCTTTAGTGTTTTTAAAGTAAAATAAAATCGATTATAATTTTAAGTTCTTTGAAGGCTTTTCAAGTTCGTTAAATTTAATAAGCATTAACCAATATGTGGGTGTATTTCCTTCATCCAATAATTTTGTAAAGATTTGCTTTGAAAATTTTCATTACAGATTCATGGGTAATTTCAATAGCTAGCGTAAATACAGGTATACCTACCCATCCCATCAAAGGAAACATTTTCTTTTTAATCATGTCCGCATTCCTTACATTCCATCGAATGTTTATTAGTTCCTATAAAGAACTTTGTTGATCCTCAAGCAAACTCAACCAAGTATTTTGATTAGCGTTATCCGATTATAAAATCGAAATAATATGAATCTTTTTATAGGTCTAAGCACCAGCATCAACCACAACATAGTAAGTTTAGTTTGTCGAAGGATTCGCAAGAATTGTTCATCAATAAACTAATTGACCATACATATTCCCATTATTAAAACCGATGGGTTAACATATTATACAACAGCAAACAAGAACATTTTTAAAATTAATAAAATAATTAATAGTAAAATAAAATAGATAATTAAAAAAAAATAAAAATTCATAAAATAAAATAAATATTACTGTCGATTTGTTCAAGACAATTTATTTCTCTTAACATATCGAAATAGTCTCAAGCCAAGATACGCGAGATTTGTATTTCCTGGTCTATATTTTTCATAATTCGATTATTCATTCATTCACACCATCACGGCATATCCCACAATCTGGGGTAGGTTACCAGCGACAGGTGTGCATAACATTAAAGGAAGTACGACGCATGCGTGTATGCAACAACAAGCAAAATAACATCTCACAAAGTCCAGCAATGAGGTACACCACCCATTCTGAATGTGGTGCCTTTTTAGGTGAGACGAGACTAGTGTATGAGCATACACGCACTTGTCGTACTTCAATTAAAATTGTATCTAAAAATGACAATTTTTTTTTATTTAAATTCACTTTTTTTCAAGTTTTCCTATTACCTTCTGACTCTATTATTCGGTTTTGTTCAGTGCTCTTCTACGAATGGATTTCTCCGTAATATTTCATACAATAACTAAATATACAATAGATAATCCACCATCATGACAATACATGAATTAATCCTCTCACATACATATCGGCGTTGGATCCAAAGTTCTGCCATTAGTCCTCTTGAGCCCATGGTTTATGTGGAAAAGGTTTTAGTGAACTGGTGCGAACATTGCTGCAAGGAATTTAATAAGACCATTAGAAAATGCCTTTCATACATACGGATAAATAAATATCTTTTGCCTTAAAGTCATGTTAAATTTACTCATACCAAAGAATATTGTGTTCCATATTTATTTTATTATTTTTTTTTTTATAAAAAAATGAATATGTCCTTGTTAAACAAGTACATATACATCTTCCTACGTTCCCTAAAATAATCAAATAAATATTTGTACTATAGGTGAACGAAATCGGTCGAGGCAGGATTCGAACTCGCGACCACTGGATTACTAACCCAGCGCGCTAACCGCTCTGCCACAGGCCCATCTATTTATTTATTTTTTTTTTTTTATTTATTTAGTTTTTTATTTATTTATTTATTTATTTATTTATTTATTTATTTATTTACTTATTTAATTATTTATTATTTATTTATTTATTTATTTATTTATTTATTTATTTATTTATTTATTTATTTATTTATTTATTTATTTATTTATTTATTTATTTATTTATTTATTTATTTATTTATTTATTTATTTATTTATTTATTTATTTATTTATTTATTTATTGATAGAAAATACAATTACACATCACACGTACATATTTTTGTTTTATAAATAATAAATTTGAATTATATGTGCGCAATCACAATATATCCTATAAAGAAATTACAATGTAAACATAGACGTGCTTAGAGATTATTCTCTTCTTATCAGTTTCAATCCTGGGATTGGTTTGTAACAGCTACGGCTGCCTCTCTTCTACTCGACTTCGACCTGTCCTCTATCAGCCTCTTCATCTCCACGTAGCTACTACAGCACATGTCGTCGATCACCTGGTATATGTGCATATGTAGCTCTTTCTTGGTCGGCCTCTATAGTTGCTTAGAGATTTAGATAGAGATAAAAGTTAAAAAATATTAAAAATCAATATTTATTGAAAAAACATATTATGAATAAAATCACTCATATAACACTAGTTGCATGTAACACATGAGATCCAACTGTCGATAGCGATAGTATGTATAGTTGAAGAATAAGTACCAAACTATAAACCCGTTAATACAAATTATTGAATATTTTAAGATATTTTGTTTTCTATACAACACATGTAGGTATGTATGTCAAGATAGGATAGTATGGAGGTCAGTCCTTTGATCCTACCCGTTATATGAAAACAGCATGATGGTATGTATGTATGTTTGGAGATTAGTATCAAACTATTAAGTCTTCTTAGATATTGTGTGCAGGCGACTGCTATACAAATTGTATGAAGCGATGTCGTCACTAAATTCAATTTTTATAAAAATTGTCATGAAAATATTGAGATGTACTAGTACAATTATAATATTTTTTATAGAAAATTAAATTATCTAGTTGGGGTGTTTCAGCTTTTTTCAAATTTTTAAAAACTTTGGAAATATAGGCAGTTCTCAATTTTTTTTTAACAATTGAATTTAGTGACGACATTGCTTCATACAATTTGTATGGCAGTCGCCTACACACAATATCTAAAAAGCCTTAATAGTTTGATACTAATCTCCAAATAAACATACATACCATCATGCTGTTTTCATATTCTGGGTAGGATCAAAGGACTGACCTCCATACTATCCTAACTTGACATACATACCTAGGTACATGTGTTGTATAGAAAACCAAATATCTTTAAATATTAAATAATTTGTATTTATGGGTTTATAGTTTGGAACTTATTCTTCAACTAATACACACTATCGCTATCGACAGTTGGATCTCATGTGTTACATGCAACTAGTTTTATTTCGTTATTTCAATTGAACAACATTAATAAAAAAATTCCGATTGCAGATTCAAAATAAATATTTAGTTATTCAATTAAAACATAAAATTACAAATAAAATATATCAATGATAACTGCTTCACTAGACAGAGTCTCTAAATAATTACATAAGCCATAATAACATAACAATATTAACAATAATAATACAATACAAGTATAATATATCAATATTAGGTACTTGTCCTTGTGCATATTGCTCGAGAATCAAGCGGGTGTGACGATTAAACTCGCAAGTCACCAGCGAGTAGGTACTATTATAGAGGCCTAACTTTCCAATACCATGTTCGTGCTGTATCCGATAGTGCAAAAATAGCCTTCCAAAAGATTTCACGTCTTGCTCGAGATAGTTGGGGCCTTAAATTTCCAGTAGCAAGACTGTTTTACAACGCTACCTTTCTGAGTATTATGTGTTATGCCGCTCCTTGTTGGGCTCATCGTTGTGAAACCCAATACATTAGACGTCTGCTGCTTTCTGGACAGCGCTTCGCTCTAATAGCTTAAGCAAAGGCTTACAGAACCTGCGCTACCGACACACTTTCTATTCTCACAGGTATGGCTCCCCTTGATCTGGAAACACAGCGACGAGCTTCAATTCACAACCTGTATAGAGGTCGAAGCTCAATTTTGGGTGGTGTTTCTCTCCCACCTGTAAATTTACCCACAGTTCGTGGAGAGATTGAGAACTTGGCCCGGAGTTCTCTTTTAGATGCTTGGCAACGTCGCTGGTCTTCTTCTTCCGTGGGCAGACTGACATTTTTATTTCTTCCTGATGTGAGGACTCGAATTTTTTCCTCGTGGATTGTTCCTGATTATTGGACCACGCAATTCCTTACTGGACACGGCAGTTTCAAAAGTTATCTCTTTCGTTTTCACTTATCCGATTCGTCCTCATGTCAGCTTTGTGATAACCCTGAACAGACTTCTGAGCATATCCTATGGGAATGCACTAACTTCTCCGTGTCAACATTCCGACGAGAACTCTACGACGATGTCCGAGGGAATTTCTTTGGACCCATTGGACATGCGGACCTTGTAGCCACGAAGAGCAACTTTAGGGCTTTCAAGACTTTCTGTCTTAAATTCGGTTCACTATTATCTTCACTATCACTGAGCAGTGAGCCAGTTGTTTCAACATGATTAGCTCTCTTTGGCACATTAAGTGCAGTGTCTGCAAGGTTTTAGAGTTCTCCGGACTCTTCGTATGTTCTTTATGTGTTCTTTCAGAGTTTTGCAAGGGGCCGTTATTAGTCCCCATAAGCAGAACGGGTGGTGGTGGGGGAAGAACAGCATCGGACCTTCCCAGAAATATATCCAGTACTTGGATATTTTTCCTCACTAGGCAAAAGCCTGTTCCGAGGCAATAGCTATTCAAAATGAGTAGCTATGCAAGTATTTAGTCAGTCAAAATTTAGTTCGTGCGTATTGTATTTATTGATTTGAATCTTCTTGTACATATAATTAGTACACTGGCGGGCTTATTGCCTAATGGCAATTTCTTGTATGTACGTGTGTTGGTTGATATTAGGACGTGAGTGGAGATCCGTCATTTCAAAACATGAGTAAGATCCCTCTCACATTCTTCTCTGCCCCTCTCCATTAACAACTTTGTTACTAATTACCTGTATATTTATTAGATACATTTTAAAATCCAAAAATACAACACATAATATAAATAAAAAAAAATACAATAATATAAAATATTTTCAATAAAAAATTTGAATTATATTTAAAAATTCGGAATTAAATACCTATACTATATAAAAAAAAGTAAACACCAAATGAAATGTTAATGTTTTAAAAATAATCAAAATATAATATGTCAATTTTGCTAAAACACACACGTTTTAGCGACATTTTATTCAATTTCGTCTATTACGTCTGATTTATCAAAATGGATCTTGACGATATAAAAAGATTCTTGTGAAACTTATATATAAAGTATTTCTTTTATTATTTCAAGCGTTTTGTTAACTTATTGGCTTTGCTACCTTTTCCAAACTTTTAAGTCTTTGATTAACTTTTGTTTGCTCTTGTCCAACAACTATTCTTTGTGACGTTCAGAGAGATATCTCCTTTTTAAGGGTTCACCAGAACAAACTTACCTACTTTTGTATTATTTCTATCTTCCTTAAACTTCTTTCCACAAAAAGGGTTGTCTTCTCCAGAATATTCCACCAGGAATATTGAAAAAAAAAAACAAATCACTTCCTCAATACTTCATTTTGATTATTATAAAGTTTTGAACGTGACTTAAAAAAACAGGCTATATACGAAAAATGGACACGTCTATTTTCAATTATACAATTCTGGTCAAACCTCAAAGGAATAAGATAACGTCAAATATATCGTATTCCAGTACATGAAATATTTTAATAATTAATTAAGTGCGACTGACCCCAGAAAAAAGACGGACAATTAGTATGACAGTATGGGTGGGAACAATATGCCATGATACGATGCCATTTTTGAAATAATTAGAAGATAAATCAGTGGACAAGGAAAAAACCAATTTTTACACGATCGGCTGGAAAAAGGAATACATTACTAAAAACATACCGCAGTAGATGAACGGGAGCGACTGTGGAATGGTTTCCTGAAAAGTACCCGTAAATTATCCTGTCTCGGGTTGCCCGATAGATAACCTTCTCTCAAAGTGACATGCCCTGCTTAAGACAAAAAATGACTCTGTCCAGGTAAAAGTGCTACGCAGTGAAGTGAGGAAGCGAAGCAAAGTGTGAAAGAGGAAGTACATAAAGAGGTGTAAACAGTGAAAAGACACGTGCGTACCAGAACTAGTAAATTTGTAGTACATAAAATAAGCGAAATAGTGAGTAAGATTTAGTTAATAAGTGTAATCGTTAAGAACTATTAAGCTAAGAATAAGAAATAACTAGTTGTATAAGTTACTTGGTAAGATAATATAAATGTAAGCGGTGAGAAAAGACAAAAGTTGGGACTTAAATAGTGTAATTATATGTAAATAAGTGTTCTGTATATGTTAAAATAATCTTAAGAAAAATTGTGTGTGTTATATCAGATGACGTATATGAAAGTGTGATGAATGGATAGCTGAATTAAGAAAAACCCCCTGGGCTCTGCCGGGAGAACATCGATGAAGCCCGCCACTCGTCATGTTACGGTCCAGGGGGTAGGCGAAAAGAGGAGAGCCGAGTGCAGATTGGGAGTCTGGAATATAAGAGGAGGAATGGATAGAAAGATGAATGAATTGTGCGACGTAATAAAAGGTAAAGAAATAGATGTATTGTGAGTAAGTGAGACAAAAAAGAAAGGTAGGGGGATGAACGTTAGGAATGATGGTATGATAGAACTATGGTCGGGAGTGAAGAGTGACGAATTTGCATGCAAAGGAGTTGGTGTGATTCTAGCGAAACGAATGGGGAAATGTATGAAAGAGTACAAGCTAAAAAACTCTAGACTCATGTGGGTAAGGCTGAAGATCGGAATTACAAGCGTATTCCTAATAATAGGATATGCGCCCGGAAACTCCGATAGTGAGAGTGAAAAGGATGATTTCTGGAACAGTGTGACCGAGATAATGAACGAAAAAAAGGATAATGAAAGAGTGATTCTGACTGGAGACCTAAATGGATGGGTGGGTGTCCGTAGGAAAGATTTTGAGTCAGTCCTTGGACCTCACGGCGATATGAGAGTGAATGACAATGGTAAAAGACTATTGGAAGTATGCACGGAAGGGAATCTGTTTGTGGCGAACTCAGTATTCAGCCACAAAAGAATTCACCAGTATACATGGGAAAGAGGGAATGAAAGGTCGATAATTGACTATGTATGTGTTGACGCCGCACTAAGGAAAGCGACAGTGGATACTAGAGTGTATAGGGGCGCGGAATTGGAGACAGACCACTACTTGCTAATATCAAGAATTGATTTGTTCACCGGGTGGCGCTCTAAAACACACCGAAGTGATCCACCGAAGCGAACCAAGGTAGAAAGGCTGCAAGATGAGAGTGTAAGAAATCAGTATGCAAAAGAGACCGGAACCGAACTCTTTAAAGCAATACACAGTAGAAGAAATATTGAGGAAGCATGGACTACGCTGAAAGAAACCGTGTGTAAGACATCGAAGAATATCTGTGGTATTGCTAAAAGAGGTGGAAAGAAAGGCGATGCTTGGTGGAATGAGAGTGTTAAGATAGTTGTGGGTGAAAAGAAGAAAGCATGGATGGCATTATTAGCCGCGAAAGGATCGAATAATGAAGAAAGAGCAAAAGAGAATTATAAAGTATGCAAGAAAGTAGTCAAAGACACAGTAAAAAGGGAAAAAGATGGTATAAAAGAGAAAGAAAGCCTGAAAATAGCCAACGACTTTCCTGGAAACATGAAAATGTTCTGGAAAGGCGTAGCGAAAAGAAAAAATGGAACTGTGAAAGCTTCGAAAGGAATAAATGATAAAGATGGAAAAATAATTATGGACGAAGATGGCGTGAAAGAGCGATGGAAAGAATATTTCGAGGAACTGTATGATAGCGGAGTAAGAGGGGACGTGAGTCAGAGAACATGGCAAGTAAGTGAAGATGATAAGGATGAAATAACGCAAGAAGAAGTGTTTGAAGCAGTAAAACACGCGAAAGCGGGGAAAGCTGCCGGGTATGACAGTGTATCAGCTGAACTTATAAAATATGGCGGCGAACAGACGTTGGAGTGGTGTCTCTCTCTTTTCAACAAATGTTGGGAAGAAGGACACACTCCCTCAGACTGGAGAAATGCAGTCGTGGTACCTTTGTATAAAGGTAAAGGATCGAAGCTCGACTGCAAAAACTATAGAGCCATAAGTTTGCTAAGCTCAGTTGGTAAGATGTATGCAAGGATCCTGGATCAAAGAGTACGAAAGGTTACAGAGAGCAAGATTTGGGATGCTCAAGGGGCTTTTGTTGGCGGCAGAGGATGTATAGACCAAATTTTTTCTTTACGTATGGTCACAGAAAAGGTTTTGGGAAAAAACCAAAAACTTTTCTGCGCCTTTATAGACCTTGAAAAGGCCTATGATAAAGTCGTAAGAGAAAAACTATGGAATATACTATCGATGTACGGAGTGAAGAGTAAGCTGATACGTGCAATCGCTTCATTATATGAGAACAGCAAAGCATGTGTTCGTGTTAACGACACAACAACAACTTGGTTCTCTATAAATAATGGCGTTAGACAGGGGTGCGTGTTGTCCCCTTGGCTCTTTAATCTCTACATTGATTTCTGCATAAGAGCCCTTAAGTATGAAAGTAAGGGTCTGAAACTGAGTACTGTAACAGTACGTGATCTGATGTATGCAGACGACAAAGTATTGTTAGCAGAAAGTATGGAAGAGTTACAGTATCTTGTAAGTATGGTATATGAAGGATGCAAAGAAAACGGACTTAAAATGAATGCCAGCAAATCAAAGGTAATGGTCTTGGAAAAGAGTGAAAGCAGAACAGTGTGTCAAATAAAAGTAGAGAATGAATGGCTTGAACAAGTCGACGAGTATGTCTATCTGGGTAGTATGTTCCAACGGAATGGACGGCCTGATAAGGATATTGAAAGAAGAGTTATGGCAGGAAACAGAGTGAATGGAGCACTTAGACCAGTTATGAATGATCGCAACATATCAAGAGACGCTAAAGTTGCCATTCATAACGCAATCGTAGTGCCAACATTGACGTATGCAAGTGAGACCTGGACATGGCAGAAGTCGCACGAAAGCAGAATAAATGCAGTTGAAATGAGATCGCTTAGAAGAATTTGTAACAGAACGATGTATGATAGAGTTCGGAATGAAGATACAAGGAAAGAATGTAAGATAAAGAAAGATGTAATTAACAGAATGAAAGTTAACACATTGAGATGGTTTGGCCACTTGGGGAGAATGAACGAAGAACGCCTGACGAAGAAAATATACAAATCTGACAGGAACTGAATAAGAGGTCGCGGGCGCCCAAGAAAAGGATGGCACGACCATGTAAACGATATTTTGAAAGATGGAAATGTAAGAAGCGTGAACAACAGACGAACATGTATAAGACGATGTATGAATGTTAAGGAGGCGATGAATGCGTGTCAAGATAGAAAAATGTGGCGTTCGGTTCTCTCTGCCTACCCCGTGAGGGACATGGCGTGATGGTATGTATGTATGTATAATTAAGGGGGGGGACTGCTGCCAACGTACCATTTTTCAATTTGATATACCGACATTATATCTTATCAAATCGTTTTGAAAAAAATAATATAGATAATTTGGGTATTAATAAACAAAAATGTACCTTAACTTTTTGATAATGTTCTGTATGAATTCTTGTAGAAAAATAATGGCTTACCCCGATTTTCAACGTTTATCATATATTTTTGATAAATTATAAGGCGTAGAGTAATATATTTTTTTTAAATTAAAGAAGACAAAAATATCTAGAAAAATTTGATGTGACGTTGCATTAATACTTCAAGTTTAGTAAATAAACCTAAAAAACATTTATTTTCCATTCAGCGCCATTGCGTATTAAAAGTTTTTTTGGTTTATTTACTTAACCTGATGCGTTAATGCAACGTCATATCATATTTTTCCAGGTATTTTGTTCTTATTTAATTTATAAAAAAAAATATCGCTCTATACCTTATATTTTTTTAGAAATTTACGATAAATGTCTAAAATCGGGGTGTGCTTATTATTTTCCTACAAGAATATACCTATACAGAACATAATCAAAAAGGTATATTTCTCTTTATGAATATCCAAACTAACTAGGTTATTTTTTTCAAAATGATTCGTTTGGTAATAATGATGGTATATAAAATTGAAAAAATAGGTACGTTGGCAGCAGTCGCCCTCTTAACAAATCATTTTTAATATCTATTTTTTTTTATTATAACAAGTGTAATGTAGCAAAAGGTAATATCAGTGTAGAACCCATAATAGAAACGATATAGGTAATTTACCTTAAACACGATATACATATGTAGACTTGTTGTAAAACACTTATCGCAAAAATTATCAATCTAAATGATAAGATAATAAATACCTACTAGTGTTGGGTCTGATTCTAAAACCGCACTAAAATTTTATTTAAATAAAGTCATTTTCATAATTATTTTGCTATTCTTGAAATAAAGGAAATTATTATAACAAAGAACATTACTAGTAATATATATTTCCTACCTACCTATAGTGTAAAGTGACAGTAGGTACCTACTGGTGAACACATTTTTGTTTTGACTTTTATATTGATTAAAATTTCATATTGATTTAAATTTCATATTTATTAAAATTGTATATTAATTAAAAATTTATATCGATTAAAATATTATATTGATAAAAATTTTATATCGATTAAAATTTTATATTGATTAAAATTTTATATTGATTAAAATTTTATATTGATTAAAATTTTATACTTGAAATTGAACTCAATACCTAATTTTAAAATTGGAATTGAACTCAATACCTAAGTTAAATTAATAATGTAAAAAATATTCTTCATAGTAAATTAAAATAAAAAAAACACACCTATATATTTTGAGTAGAATGAAGATAAATGATTTGCGATGGTTCGGACATGTAGAGAGAATGAACGATGAACGACTGACAAAGAAAGTATACAAGGCTGAAAAGAGTGGAATGAAATTAATGTAAGAGTCGACCGAGAAAGAGCTGGCATGATCATATAAATGAGATTTTGAAAGAGGGGAATAAACGAAGTCAGAATAATAGGAGAGCATGTATGACACGATGTATGAATGTAAATGAGGCAAAACAGGTATGCCAAGATAGAAGATTCTGGCGTTCGGTTCTCTCTGCCTACCCCAAATAGGGAAACGGCGTGACGGTATGTATGTATGTATATTTTGAGGTTACCTTATACATTACATATGAATAGGTATTCATGATTGCCTACAGTGTCTTTCATAAATTGAGATATTTAAATATATTTTGCAAAAAGTAGTCATTATCTAGATTGCCTTAATAAAATCTTCTAAATATATATATTTTACATATGTCCCCTTCAAAATTTTACACTTTTATTTTCTGAAAAAAATCATTAAGGGTTAGGTGAAACCACAGCAGTTTCATTAATTTTTAATAATTTATTATAAATGCTGTTATTAATTTAACACGAATCATTGTTTTTAAAAGTAATATTAAAAAAAAAATATGCTCCAGGTGAGGCTCGAACTCACAACCCCGGCATCGCTCACGATCTACTGTCATATAAGTACCGTGCGCTAACCAATTGCGCCACTGGAGCGATAGATCCGACCGTCAAATTGATAAATTCCTTTCTGTGAATCACTAGCGACATCACTTCTTGGCGGTAATATCATCAACTAGACAATTTTTTATCATACTATTATCATTATTAAAAAGGTAAATTGTTCAATTTTCAAAACCTATTTACTATATCCAACCCATTAATAATATTAACGGAAGTAAAACTAAATCTAAAATGAATATGTCCTTGTTAAACAAGTACATATACATCTTCCTACGTTCCCTAAAATAAGCATAAATGCTTGTGCTATAGGTGAACGAAATCGGTCGAGGCAGGATTCCTGCCCAGCGCGCTAACTGCTCTGCCATCGACCCATCTATCTACAAAATATAAAACAATCAAACTATATAAAAAAGATGCACAGTTATAAAAAAACATATTTCCCTCTACCAGATTGCAAGCACCTGTGTGTAAAGGAGACAATTTAATACAAAAGACACAAAATATTATATATACATAATTATTATCTATACAAAAAGAAGTTAATATAATTTAAATTTACAGTTTAATTTATTCTTTATTTTTCTTTTGAATTCATTATATTCAATTGCCAGTCTCAAATCTGTTTCAAGTTGGTTGAACCACACCACCCCATTGTAAGGGTAGTAGTGCTGTGTAGTATTATCTAGACATCTCATCTGAAAAGACAACATTCATGATGGATGGTGAACCTCACTGCTGAACTTTGTGTGATGTTATTGTTGCCTGTTTTATTTAAGATTACCCGTCTCTTACGGGACACCCGAGAACGATAATAGCAGAAATGAGTGGAAGCACTATTCAAAGACGGTGCTTCACAGTAAATATTATGATTTCCTACTAGATTGCGAGAAATAAGTACACTACCACAATAATTCAATATCTTTTTATTTATTGATTTAATAATTCCGTCTCAATGTAACGATTTATTGCCAATCAGTGTTACCAATCCAGAGAAGCAAGATTTGCGTCAATAATAATTTAAATAAATTCCTCCTTAGCTGAGAATCATATCCAGGACACCGGCACTCAAACCGAACGGCTCAAAGTATTATTTTCAATATTAAAAAAAATATATTTACGATAATACCGGATTCCTTCTATCTTTCCACTTCGTCTTCTTCTTTTGTTTTCCTATCATTGCTTTGAACTGGTCTTATATTCGATCTTAATTTTTTTTTTATTTTTGTCATGTGTTTCCTTTAAAACTATTTACTGTAGGTACCTACACACTATATTATACTTATATTTAACATAAACTCTGGTTGGTTGAAAGAAATTGCCGATCGTACATAAAAAAAATACAAATAAATAAATAAAATATTAAACTATATTTAAATTTCGAAGACAATGAATTTCAATATAATAATCACCATCATTATTCAAAATTGTATGTCACCATGCGTCTGATTTAACAACGCAGTTGATAATGGATCATTGTGAGTTTTTTCAAAATTGTATGTCACCATGGATCTGATTTAACAACGCAGTTATTTGAAAATGGATCATTGTGAGTTTTTTCAAAACTGTATGTCACCATGGATCTGATTTAACAACGCAGTTATTTTAAAATGGATCATTGTGAGTTTTTTCAAAATTGTATGTCACCATTGATCTGATTTAACAACGCAGTTATTTGAAAATGGATCATTGTGAGTTTTTTCAAAATTGTATGTCACCATTGATCTGATTTAACAACGCAGTTATTTTAAAATGGATCATTGTGAGTTTTTTCAAAATTGTATGTCACCATTGATCTGATTTAACAACGCAGTTATTTGAAAATGGATCATTGTGAGTTTTTTCAAAATTGTATGTCACCATGGATCTGATTTAACAACGCAGTTATTTGAAAATGGAGCATTGTGAGTTTTTTCAAAATTGTATGTCACAATGGATCTGTTTTATTTTTTTTATGAATATGTCTTTGTTAAACAAGTAGGTACATATTATACATCTTCCTACGTTCCTAAAAATAAGCATAAATGCTTGTGCTATAGGTGAACGAAATCGGTCGAGGCAGGAGGCAGATCGAGCAGGCAACCACTTAACAACGATTTAACAACGCAGTTGTTTGAAAATGGATCATTGTGAATCTTGTGGTTACTTTTTATGGGAAAAATAATAAAAAAACACAGCAACGGTAGGGTGACCCAGAACAGTCAGTATTTAAAATTAAATATTTTTTTGAAATACATTGACATAGTGTGTTCAATAATTTGTTCAATAAAACATTATCAGAATTTATGGAGATTTATCAATAATAAACAAATGAGTTTTCAACAATAACATAAATGAATGACTAATTCAATAATATATGATGATACCAATGACCTACATTTCAACACTCAGTTTGGACTTTAAACCTCATGTATAATATGGTAGTTACATACCTTAGTAGGTAGAGCCCGACGAGTAAGAGAATGCGTGTGACAGTATTATAAAGCATGGTAACAAACTTATGATTGTTAAGGTAAGGACAAAACTGACGCGCAATACGCTACTCAACGTCGAACATCAACTGATTTTATTGGTTGATTCAAATCAGAGAATATCCCTGTATTATAAATTGGTTTGTAATTCGTATACATGTGACGTCACCCGCATTCTTTCGCTTGGCGAGCTGTTCATATTTCATAATTATCTAGAAACGTATGTAAACACAACATATTATCAGTAAGTATATAGTTTGTATTACAGAATGATGGCTCATATTATGTAACACGATATTTTTTTAAATATTATTAAACGTTGATTTCAAAACACTTTGTATGCACAATCAACAGTTTTTCCACAATTACAAAAAAAATATTCATCATTTATTTTCTGTTTTGAAGATTATATTTCTTCAAAATTTAAATGAGTCGATGGCAGAGCGGTTAGCGCGCCGGGCTAGTAATCCAGTTGTCGCGAGTTCGAATCCTGCATCGACCGATAGCACAAGCATTTATGCTTGATTTAGGGAATGTATTTATAGCATCTCGACACTTATTAAATCATTTATAAATACTATCCTAACCTCACTAGGACTACTTAATATGTACTTGTTTAACAAAGGACATATTATTAAAAAAATAAAATAATGGACACTTCCTTGCACCCTGTGCAAGTGGTGAGTTTGTTGCCGTATGGCAATTTCTTCCAACTAACCAGTGTTTCCAGCCCAGAGAAGCAATATTTGCGTGAGAAATAAATTTAAATAAATTTCTCATATGCTGGGAATCGAACCCAGGACGCCCGCACAGAAACCAAACGGCTTACCATCTGTGCCACGGCGGTCGGCATGTCGATTATTATTCATATTATTTCGTTAACGATAACATGTTCACAATATTTTTTTTTTATTTATTTATGTATATTTTATTTTATTTTATTTCAATTTACGGCTTGATAACCTTTTACACATACAAGTATACATAATATATTAAAAATAACAGAAGTAAAAAAAACAAATGAATATATAAAATGAAAATAAAAAATGAATAACAATATAAAAAAGGTAAAAACATGTAAAAATATTTAAAAAATAATGAAAAACATTTAAAAAAAATATTTAAAAAAAACATGTGAAAAACATTCAAAAATATGTAAAAATATGTAAAAATAATAAAAAATTAAAAAATAAAAAATATAATAAAATAAAAAAATAAAATACATAATAATATATTTTATTTTTAAAAAATCTATGTGCGGATTTATATCACTAGCTATGTGTAGCCATGATCCAATTTGTCTGGTTCCCCTTTCTAAGGGTTAAGAAGGTCAGATGGCAGTCGCTTCAATGTAATAACCAGACTCGCCAATTCCAGGATCATGGTCAAAGCGTACCCCCGATAGAAACGGGATAAAAGCGCTAAGGAGAAAGAAGAAGAAGAATAATAATATATTTTATTTTTCTATATATCAAGTAACATATATACTATGTAGTTTTTTAAATTACATTGTATTCCCTATAATTTACCAGATATTATACTAGGTATTGTTATAAACTGCCTCACTAGATAAAACCTGTTCAGAGACAGTGCATATATGTCTTGTAAGTTTTCGTCTTTGATTGGCAGGTATGTGAATTTCAGATGGTTTCATTTTTCATATGATTTATTTTAAGTTGACCGGAATTGAAAAAAAAATGTAGTTATTTCACAAAAATCACAGTAGGTATATTAACGGGGATAATAATTTGGATATTATGTTAGGTAAGAAACCCATCAATTAATACGTTTGACTGGCAATCTTTAGCACCTGGTTCGAAATCTACAGATAGATATAATACAATTTTGGGATTTAGCCCTTTTTATAAACCCTTTTCTTTACCTTCACTTGCCAGTCTGTCTGTACTGGAATTTCGCGATCGATTTTTAACTAACTTCTCGGCCAGTTACAGTACTGAAACTTTCAACATTTCTGTATCACCGATGACAATGTATGCTTAAAGTGCTTCCAAACTTTCTGTTGACATTTTTATAAAATTAAATTGTTTCTGAATAACAGACCAACTAGGTCTACGGAAAGAAAAAGAAGAAAAAGAATTTTGTATTTCATACAAAGTAAAATAGTGCTTTGCGTTTCCGGCTGGTTAAAGAAATTTGATTTTTATTCGATCAGATACAACAATAATATTTTACTATTTTTACATATTTTCGATTTAAAAACAGAGAAAAAAAAGTCATAATAATACATTTCTCAGCATGATTTAACTTTTAACTAATTTAAAATTAAGGAAAACTTAATAATTGTAAAAAATCTAAATAAAAAATCTAGTA
The DNA here is from genome assembly GCA_963576475.1 of Molanna angustata. Lineage (NCBI taxonomy): Eukaryota > Metazoa > Arthropoda > Insecta > Trichoptera > Molannidae > Molanna > Molanna angustata. Next base: position 12,053,632 of record OY754974.1, on the reverse strand, counting down.
AAAAATCGAGAATAAACGTAATAATTACCTATTCTATAAGTATTACCATAATTATACAATAATTATTTATTTATTAAATAAATAAATAAATAAAATAAATAAATAAATAAATAAATAAATATAAATAAATAAATAAATAAATAATTAAATAAATAAATATTAATTTACCATATAATGCAATGTGGGGAAATCAGCGAGTGCACTGAAAAAATCTGAAGTTAGCAAAGTACCTTTTTGGCTCGGTTAAAGTCATATTGGTAGTTATTAACCAATATATGATTAAAAATAACAAATTTGCACTTGGCTATTATCTGACAATTTAATACTGTTAAAATGAAGTTGGTTGCCAATAGCAATCTACTTGTTTAAATTTAACCGAGTAACAGGTACCTATACGGACATTTTGTATTCGACATCTGTCAAATTTGACATTTCATACATAAAAATATTAATATTTCTCAAATTTGACACGATATACGAATCGAATATTTTTTTTATTGCATATGCGCAAACATTGGATTTTTTTTTCCTGTCGGGAGTCAAAGGTATTTTTTAACAGATTTTTAATTATCTGAATAGAGACGAAGTTGGAATATTTACTGTAGGAGAACCGGGAAATCAAGGCACCTACAGGGATTACGACCTGTCATCAAGCGCATAAAGTGATCACGTAAACCAGCCGATGACAGGTCGTAAGCCCTGTAGGTGCCTTGATTTCCCGGTTCTCCTACAATTAATATTCCAACTTCGTCTCTATTGAGATAATTAAAAATCTGTTAAAAAAAAACGATATGCGAATTTGAAAGTTACTTGGCTAATATTACAATATTATAATATTAGGTTAATTTTTGACAGGTTACTTGGCTAATAATACAAAGTTATCCGTTGTTAACCAAGTAACTAGATTAATTTCGACAGATTGTTAACAAAGCTACTGGGTTAAAATAAGCAGATTATTTACTTAGCAACGAATCTTGCAGGTACTATAATAACAAAGTAGCTTGGTTATTATTAGCAGTAAATCATTTATTTTTAACAACTACATTTTTTGAGTGTGGTGTGCTGGTGTACTTTACATTATAAAATATAGCATGACACACGTGTGTATTTCCACACACCAGTTTCGTCTCACCTTAAAAGGCAACATCCACAATGGATGGTGAAACTCATTACTGGGGGCTCATAGTTGCATGTAACACATGAGATCCAACTGTCGATGGCGATAGTATGCATAATCAAAGAATACGTACCAAACTATAAACAACACAAATTTATAAATATTTGAAGATATTTTATTTTCTATATAAAACATGCAGGTATGTTTGTCAGGATAGGATAGTATGGAGGTCAGTCTATTTTTCCTACACAGAATATTAAAACAGTATGATGGTGTGTATGTATGTTTGGAGATTTAAGTATCAAACTATTAAGTCTTCTTACATATTGTGTATAGGCGACTTCCATACAAATTGTATGAAGTGATGTCACTAAAATCAATTTTTATAAAAATTGTTAAAAAAATTTGAGATGTGCTAATACAATGTTTATATTTTTTATATAAAATTAAATTATCTAGTTGGGATGTTTAAGCTTTTTTCGATATTTTAAAAAAATGGAAATATAGGCAGTTAAACTCATAAATTTATCATAAAAATTAAATATTTTTCTTGATAAAAAATGTTTGAGAAACCCTGGAATTTAAAAAAAAAATAATTTGAGATTTTCTATTTTTCTATCTTTTTACCAATTTTCAGCGTTCTAGCTTTTATGGTTTCTGAGATATATGGAAAAATAAAGTAAAAATTCAAATAAAGTAAAATAAACTAAAATTTCAAAAGTTGTTAATCCCCGACTGAAACAAAAATTTACAATTCTGAGTATAAAAGTTTAGTAGGCCTATAACTTTTTATATATACTGAAAATTTGGGCTCTGTAAATTGAGCGGATCAAAAGTTACAAGGGACACACACACACACCCACACACACACACACACACACACACACACACACACACACACACACCCACACACACACACACACACACACACACACATACACACACACACAAAACTCACATAAAATATTCTACTCCAAATTCTGAGTAAATCCATGTATGGGAACATACATATATGCTGCGAGGCCTCTAGTTGGTGTTATTAGCATGCAAAAAGTCCACTACACCATACAAAATTTTCCTTCGTACACGCATCTTGGCTTAATAATGTCGATTCATTATGAGAATTGAATTCCCATAAACGAATCGACAGTTGGATTATATGGAGTTCTACAATATCTTTAGATGTCATAGAACTCCATACGATAATTTTATCCATGATATGGATAATCACTGGGGTTTTGATTTCGCCGATCGAACCAGACTTGCCCCCCAGAACTATGTGAGATGTTGTTTTGGCTTCTTGTATTTTCGATTACCCGGCTCATACGGGGATAATAGAAAATAGTGGAAGCACTATTCTAAGCCTGTGCTTTACAGAAAATGAAATATGAGACGCGATATTTACATTATGGCTGTTAAAATACAACAGTTTTGCATTGTTTGTGTACATATATTATATTATGTACCTATATTAAAATAATCTGAATAATATGAATGCAAAGTTTATCCAACACGTACGTTGAGTTTAGTACCTACTATTTCCATAAAACCGACCTAGATGTGGATTATGGTTGAAAACCTTTTTAAAACAAACGATATAACTCTGATTTAACTCAAAGTTTATTCTATTATCATGGGAAGAAATCCTAGGGTTGACCATATTAATTCTTATGTGAAGAGACAAAAGAAATATTTAAAACGATGTTAAAATGCGCTATATATTTTTGAGCGTTTTGACACGATTTCTTAAAAAGGTATCTTAAAAATGGGGTTCGTCCCCAATTCGTCAATGGGGTTTGCATAAATATTATAAATCGTTCTGTATTCTATGGAATTTCGGTCTCTATGTAGTTACCCCAAAGTTCAACCTACAAAATACAAGGATCATTAATTTCTTCCAAAATTCTTTCAATTTCGGAGAGTTAATTTAAGTGTCTCGTTGTTTGAAGAATGTCAACAGTAAAAATAAGACCCATTAAATTGCATTCAAAGATCATAAGGAGATGAAAAAGCTTATACTGACTTAGTAAGAGGATAGTTTACTGCCATTTAAATGATCAAACATACACAGTGGATTGAAGAGTAATCCATTTCGATCAAAAAAACTTTATTCTTATTTCACTGATGGAAGGCTACTTGAGGGCTGTTTGCTTGGAGTTTGCTCTCTCTTGTATAGAAGATGCCCAGCTGTCTTTCCACTTTTTGTGAGGTCTTCTAAGTATCCTTATTCTCTCTGGTTTTTCATGTAGTGCAAATCCTTGTAGACTTTGGGAGACCATTCTTTATACGTGATCCCTCCTATGCCTTCTCCTCAATAATACTATCAACACAAAAGCATAAACGAGATTTAAACATGATGGGGAAAGAAACAGAGTAGCTGACCACTGTCAATAAACGCAAAGCCGCATACTTTGGTGGTGATAAATATGGACTTCTACAACTCATTATGAAGGGAAAGACAGAGGGAAGGCAAGGTATGGTGCGTATAAGAAAATTGTGGCGTAAAAATGTCAGGCAGTGATACGGAATTCCGGATGCGGCGTTGCTCATTAAGTTGGGGCAAAATAGTGATGAGTTTGGTGTGACGGCCGCTTACCAACGTAAAGAGCGGCACAAGAAGATTAAACAAAAATATCCATCATTTTGTCCAAAATATTCAGGGGCTAGGTTGCGGCCATAGGGGCCTTGCCAGTAAAGTTGATAGTGGCTGCAGCCCCACCCTAGGATTCTGGGCAACAGGTCTGTGCCCTCTTCAATTCTAACCTATGGAAGAGCAGGGCAGACGCCTTAATGCCTCGCTCGGCGGTGACTCATCAAACGTGGCGATGAGTAAGTCTGCATTATCGGGCGATGGAAATCGAAGCACTGAAAGTACTGTCCGGTGGTGTACCTGAAATTCGCTAACATGAGTACTAAGGGGTGGAGGAGCCCCCCGTGATGATTGGTCGGCACGACCCACTCGGCGGTACCCGTGTTGATGACGAGACAGGTGCAGCTGACGCTGCGCCTGGTGTGGAAATCGAAGAACTGAAAGTACTACGGGCGTGGCAAAGGCTCCCTGTGGCAGTCTGTTGTTCGTGGAGCTGCTGGGAGGGTAACCCCTGCTATGATTCACGGGCCTTCACGAGTGTGGTTGGACTCTTAGTGGCAGCGGTATGAAATATGCATGGTGGTAGTTCTTGTTTCGTCCGACGAGCAGCCGCTCCGGGGATGAACAGAACACTTAGTTCTATAACGTTCCCTATGGAGTGGGGTAGGTGACTGCGACTTTTCCTCTTCTGTCCAAAATATTGAAACAATCTAACAACAGATTCTCTCTCTGAAAACAGATTCTTAAACTCTGAAAAGAGATTGACGATGTTCTCATCGCAGTCTTTGATATTCGTAACAATAATACAAAATATCGTAAATACCTACGTTTTTGCCTATAAGCTGAATATTATGATTTATAATTTCTTGAAATTTGAACTATCAATAGCAACTCAATATTAGCACTTAGGTTAAAAGTAATTACACCGTTCTTATAGTTTTAAAATCAAGTTCCCTGGTTTTATTTCCACAAAAAGTTATCCTATTTTTAGAGGACGATTGTTTCGGCTGACAAGAGCCCTATCAATTGATTCTAGAACAAATAATCCATAGTGACGTTTGCAATTTCAAGTTTTCAACTTAACAAATTTCGTTTTACGTCAAATTTCATGATTTTTATTCGTCGTGTAATATCGTCACACATTTTATAATAGTTTTTTTTTAACTTAACTTTAACAAACAAAATATGTTTTCGTTGAAATATTATTCAATTTTCTTTTGACATAGTAAAACACAGTTTTTTAGGAACTCGTATTTAATTTCCCGCCATAAAATTTTACGACATTATCGACTAATTAAACAATGTTAACCCCGTTATTATTTTTATAGGTGAGACGAAATTTTCCGCCGCGTTAGTCAGCATTTCTCAAAGTAATTTTTAGTTAATTTTTCAAATTAATTTAATCGAATAATAATCACAACGGCTTTTTCGGGTGACGTTAAGTCAAACCTCGGTAGAGTGACTATGCGAATTTTTATCGAATAACCTACTCTAGCCATATTTTCCCCATCTAATTTCAACAAAGCTTACAGAGATATTGATCGCAAAGAACATTGCAAACAAATTTTAGGTTCAATTATCCATGGTTTACGATATTTTGAGTAAAAAAGGGATAGGAATAAGACGAGAGGAAGATCTGTTCTGGGCAGCACAGCACAAGTTTGTCATTGACATTATAGGAGAAAGAAGTTTTTTGTCAGTATTTTACGACACTCTTTATTATAATCGTGAAGAATATGTAGGTTTTACAAGTAACTTTTTGTTTTTTATGTGTATGGCGTATTATGAAATTGTTTAGATCCCACCAAAATTTTGAACTTTTCGCCGTGGAGGGGGGCGGTTTGCACATATACCAATCAAGAAAAACGCCTTACAATTGTTAGATTCCCAGAAGGTTAATATTTTACAGAGATCTTGGTGACCCCTGATGTTTCAGAAGTCCACGAGTGTGAATCTTCCATTCACATTGCTAATCTAGAGATTGCTAATCTATAGGGCTCCATGAGCTTCTTTTCGTGCAATGCATTTTTTTCGTTGTCATTCTGTGAAGGGGCCGATTACAGTCCCCACATGCAGAGCGGGTAGTGGTGGCAGTAGATAACCAAGAAAAAGACAAATATACGATCTGCGCAACGAGTTCAACGTGACGATTTCAAATTGTTTTCATTATTTATATATCCCAATATTTGTCATACGTAGTCGTATGTGTAACTTATGCAGTGGGGAGTTTGGTGATGGCCACAACTCCTTCGATTTCCTTAGTCTTTCATTCTTAGAATTCAAGACTACATCTTCACTTTCAGCGTACGGCAAACCAACTTTTTCCTTACAATCAGTTACTTTTTGCACCAAAGCTGCAATATCTGCAATGTTTTATAGGTTTCTGGAATTTTCTTGTGATCTTCGTGTAATCTTTTAGAGTTCTGCAAGAAGCCATTATCAATCCCCAGAAACAGAAAGCTTCACGGTATGGAAGAACGGTCATGCATTTTTTCATTATTTTAAAATGACAGTATCAATACAGCTTACACTTTTTTATTCCGCAAACGACATTCTGTTTATAGATACGAACACAAAACCTTGACTTTTCTAAAATTTTATCGTGATAGTTGTTTATGGTTGGATCAGTCCCTGACTATATTCACCTGGCAGTTTGCTCTGTGCGGGATGCATGAGGGGCATTATTGTCTGTATTTTATCCCCCCTCCCACCCCTGGCCTGTTCCTCTCACCCCTAACCGTAGATAATGCAATTTCCCCGTTGAACACGTTTGCATTTTATACACTTCTTTTTTTTTTAAACCCATTGCTCAGCTGCATCCAAACCGGGAACAAACTTTCAAAGATAAACATTACCGTGTGTTGTTTTATGGGATCCATGATTCGTGTGACTGGTTTATTTTTAAATAGCTGGCACTACTTTCTATGAAAAGATTTTCACACTGCCTCTTTTTTATTTTATTTGAGTTTTTTTTTATTTATTTATTCTTTGGTTCCTAATGTATGTACTTTAGTATTTAATTAACCTTTCTTATATCTTTTTATTTTTTGTATATTCTCTGCTACCTTTGATATATATATATATATATATATATATATATATATATATATATATATATATATATATATATATATATATATATATATATATATATATATATATATATATATATATATATATATATATATATATATATATATATATATATATATATATATATATATATATATATATATATATATATATATATATATATATATATATATATATATATATATATATATATATATATATATATATATATATATATATATATATATATATATATATATATATATATATAGATGTTATGAATGTTTATAAATTGTATTTCTTTGGTTAAGTTTATGCAGTGTCATGTAATATTATGTTTTGTAAAGGGCTTTGAGCCGTGAATGTCTCAATAAATAAATAAATAAATAATCAATATACCACTCTCTGCGCATTTTTCTTTCTTTATATATGTACATACATACGATCACGCCATGATCTTCGCGGGATAGGCAGAGAGAATCGAACGCCACATTTTTCTATCTTATCTCACATGCATTGCCTAGTCAACATTCATGCGTCGTCTTATACATGTTCGTCTGTTGTTCACGCTTCTAACATTTTCACGCAAAGTATTTATATGTATGTGTGTGTGTGTGTGTGTGTGTGTGTGTGTGTGTGAGGGTTTCATTGGCCTTGAAAGAGCTGCAAGGGAGGTTGGACTGATTGACTGATTATTAACGAACAAAAGACAAAATATTTACTGTCCAACCCATTGATTACGAGCCCACCTCTGGTGCCCTTTGATGTTGGAAACTATAGTTTCGAAGCGGTGGACAAGTTTACCTATCTTGGCTCACTAATAACCAACAACAATGAAGTTGGGGATGAAATAAAAAGAAGAGTAACAGCAGCAGACAAATGTTATTTTGGATTGCAAAACCAATTAAAGTCTGGTATTACTATACCAAAGAGAACAAAAGTCCAACTGTACAAGACTCTCATACGACCAGTCTTAACATATGCTGCTGAAACGTGGACCCTAACAAAGGCCGATGAAACAAGGTTAAACACCTTTGAAAGAAAAATATTGAGACGCATTTATGGCCCCGTATGCGAAAATGGAGCCTGGCGTATCAGGTACAACCACGAACTGTACCAGTTGTACTCTGATGTACACGTCACCCGGTACATCAAAATATGCCGGCTCCGATGGCTGGGTCACGTAGCGAGAATGGACGAAACCTGTCCACTAAAAAGGATATTCGCTACAAGACCAATGGGCAGAAGAAGCGTTGGTTGGCCAAAACTGAGATGGTTAGATGGAGCAGAGAGGGACTTTCAGACGATGGGCATTGTAAATTGGCGGCAGGAAGCGATGGTCAGGGAGGGGTGGAGGGAGCTTCTGGAGGAGGCCAGGACCCACGATGGGTTGTAGTGCCACTGATTATTATTATTGTGTGTGTGTGTTGTATATTATAGTAGACTGCATTTTATTTTCAATGTGATTTTTCTAATTTAAGTGTTCGAATATCTGTGGAACATTTCACACTGAAAATGAAACGACGTTTCAGTGTAGTTTTTTTTCTCTAGATGCGTAATACAGATGTCAAAAGATTTGTCCACATCGCCATATATTTAATTCTAGTACGTCTTACAAATTAATGATTTTTTTCCGTGAAAAATTCTTGTTGGGGTGCTGAGAAGTTCAAAGTTGATGTTGTATGTTTTTTGGTTGAAAAAACTGCAAATTTTTTTTTTGATCTTGATAAAACTCCGGACATGTTGGTAGTTGGTAGGAACCTACTGTTGGAAACAAGAATTTATTCAAATATTTTTTAATTGCATATACGCAAACATTGGATATTTTACCTGTCGGGAGTTAAATGATATTTTTCTTGGCAAACTTATTAACATCTTCGTTACTTTATAGATGTCTTATTCTCATGTGAATTGATACACATTATTCAAATACTTATATAGCATTTATAAGGGAACTTTCAAAAATTGCATTTATAAGGGAACTCAATAAGAAGGCATAATTGGTGAACGTTGCGCAAACGCATAAAGTGATCACATAAACCAGCCGATGACAGTTCGTAAGCCCTGTAGGTTCCTTGAGTTCCTGGTTCTTCTATAATATCCCAACTTCGTCTCTATTGAGATGTTAAAAAGTTTGTCAATAAAAATATAATTTATTATTATTACTATTTATTTATACCCGGCGTTGCCCGAGAAGGTAAATGTGAAGCAATAAGCAAACTCATCAAGACATATTTTTGGTAACTTTTGAACTGCATATTTTATATGATAAATGAATAAAAATGAACATATATAAATAAGTTTTTAAAAATCAATCCCCTCTGTCCCTTAAGTCCCTCCCTTCAGTCCTTTCCGTCTCTTTTGTCTCAAATAATAGACTTTGGGAAGTGATTTGAAATTAGATTGAAGATAATTTAATTGGAAGCAGGTGTGTACATAAAACTCAGAAAGATTGGACAATGGAAAATGATTTAATGTTAGTATTAAGAACGAGTCAGCTGTTTTTATAAATCGTCATCGAAAGTGTTACAGAAAGATTTGTCGTTGGGCCCTTCTTTTGTTTTTTTTCCTTCTTTTGTTTTTTGCCTTTTTTTGTTTTTTTGCCTTCTTTTGTTTTTTGCATTTTTTGGCCTCTTTCGTTCATCCCCCTCCCTCTTTTTTTCACATGTGATTCTTATAAAATGGATTTGGGTTTCATCTGGGGGTTATCATAAAATGTGATTTTTCCTTGGGTTTCACCTGGGGGTTATCATAAAATATGTAAGTACATCCCATTCGAAACTTTAATAAACCTTGGTAGAAGTGTTAATGCATGTCAATGATATCGAAGTGTACATATACATTGAGATTTTATTAGTACTAGCGCCATTGGCCGATCGCACACACATACTTAAATCAGTACCGCTTCAGACTTGAAAGTATAGGGTGTTTTGCATAATAATATTGATTTTAATAAAAGTTATGTTTTTAACTAAAATAACATAATAGTTTTTTTTAGTTGAGTATATAATAGTTTCATTCAATATGTCACAAAATACAAAATTAGGACGTGGCATACCTCGTTTCCGTCAATCCAAAGAACTCATTTTTAATATGTACCTACGAGTATTTCCGGGAACAATACCTATAAAAACAATAATAATACAATATCTCCGTTAGAACAAACATCAAAAGCATCTAAATTATCTATTGCGACTGTAAAAAATATAATAAGGGAAAAAAATAAATCAACTCCCGATTGGTACTTCTTTTTCTTCTCCGAAAAAAAATGGAAATCCCTAAAAAAAATTAATGTCGATAGTTTCGACAGTGTAGTTATAAGACGGTGCATACAAGATTTTCATGTTACAAAAAAGAACTCCCTACACTGTCGAAAATATTAGTTGTTTTAAAATCGGACATAAACTTTATGGGTGGAAGAACTTCTTTGTAGCACATAGTCAAAGAACTGGGTTTCAAATGGAAAAAAAAACAGAAGACAATATAAAATTATTAATCGAAAAAGTGATGTAGTTTTTAAAGAATTACATTCTTAGAAAAAATGACTAAATATCGTTCTGAAGGTAGGCCATTGTATATATGGATGAAACCTACATTCACTCTACCCACACATCAGGAATGTCTTGGTCCGATGGTTCAAATGAAGGGTTAAGGAAACCAATTTCGAAAGGCTCACGATATATTATTGTTCACGCGAGAGGTGAGGCATGTTTTATTCCCAATGCTTTTCTGATGTATGAATCTCACCAGAAAACTGGCGACTCTCATAACGATATGAACAATACAAATTATGAAAAATGGCTGAAAGAGAAATTAATTCCTAATCTTCAACAAAGATCTGTTATTGTGATAGTGATTGGTTACAGAGTAAAAGTATATCATTTCCAATTGAAAATATGTGGTCCATAATAAAAAGTTATGTGGGATCTAAAAATGTATCATTAACAATGGAAAGTGTACGTGCTTTGGTAGAAGAAAAAATATCGCAAATTACCAGCAATTGTGTTGGGCAATGATTGGATTCAATTGTGTCAACATTTCCAAAAAGATGAAGAAAAATACAAACTAAGTAATGCTTTTATGGATTCTATTATGGATAAGAACACGTTTGTTGTAAATACAGGTGACAGCTTATCATCATAAAGTGAATCTGAAGAGTCTGAATTATCGGTCGAAGAATGTAAGGTACTTATTTGTTCTCGTCATTTTCATCTGATCAGTGATCACAAAATAAAATTGAGACTTTCTGTAATTTGCATATTTTTTATAGAAAATTAAATTATCTACAAAGTTGGGGTGTTTCGGCGTTTTTGTTTTTTTTTAATATGTATAAGTAGTTATGTTTGATTGTATCTATGTACTAAAAGTTATTGTGTATGTTTAGAATGTTGTGTAGGTAATTGTTAAAATAAATATTTAAAAAATTAATATTTTTTTATAAAAAAAAATTGTCTCCGAACGAACTGTACCTATTTACTTTTAAATATCTTTTATCTGAAAATTCTCGTGAGAACACTGGCAACGGTGAAATAAAGCCTTTTAAAAAGTAGAAAGAAGAAGGTAACAATATTTACACAGGTGCTTATATTTTTTCTATGGAATCCCTTATTTGCTTGTTACGGATTAGGTTCAATATAATATGTTTATAATGTTAATAGTATGAAAAATATAGAATTGCTTTAGTTTATTGTTATGTATACGTACAACCTTATATACGAAGATGATGTGTTTCAAAACTACATAAAAAAACAAATAATGAAGACTCACATCGAATATACATAATACATAACGTACTATTTAAATGTTTTTATTTAATATAATATATTTTTCAAATCTGGATTAAACTTTTCGCTGATAATATCGTCGACACGGACTGCGATAATTTCAATCATCTCTATTTCACTCACATAATAATGTCAATTAATGATTGTATTGAATCACGTGACAATGGTACAGATGTATTTTGTGGTTGTGCATTTTGTATTGTCTACTTTAACATATACGATAATAAAACAATTCTTCCATTAACTCTAATGAACTAAATTTACCGTAAAACCAATCTGATAATGACGTGTATGTTAGAGTCATTTAATTAACACCAAACTCATGCATACGACTGAAATTCATACATACATCCATACTTACATTGTTCATGAAAATGTATCCAAACAGTGTTTGGAATTGTGAAATACTGTAGCGTTGAAATTAGATTATCAGAGATTGTCAACAGTTAGTAAGTACTTAGTAGAGGAGTAGATAATACTCACTAAATCATATGTTGAGAAAGGATTATCCAATATTTTCTTCGCTAATTGAAATGCGTAGGTCCGAATGCAGAGTCCTACCTAAATACAAAATTCTAAATAAACACCATGTTTTCATTGCCAAATCGCTCACTTAAGTTACATCACGTGGCTTCCTAACTGGAGGATGCTACGAAGTTTTCCAACTGTCGATTCGTTCATGAGAATTCAATTCTCTGAATGAATCGACATTATTAAGCCAAGATGCGTGTACGAAGGAAAATTTTGTATGGCGTAGTGGACTTTTTGCATGCTAATAACACCAACTAGAGGCCTCGCAGCATATATGTTCCCATACATGGATTTACTCAGGATATTGATTCAGAGTAGAACATTTTATGTGAGTTTTGTGTGTGTGTCTGTGTGTGGGTGGGTGTGTCCCCCACCCCCCTTATAACTTTTGATCCGCTCAATTTACAGAACCCAAATTTTCAGAATAAATAAACAGTTATAGGCCTACAAAACTTTTATACTTAAAATTGTGAATTTTTGTTTCGGTCAGGGGTTATCAACTTTTGAATTTTTACTTTATTTTTCCATATATCTCAGAAACCATACAAGCTAGAATGCTGAAAATTGGTATAAAGATAGACAAAAACAAAATCTCAAATATATTTTTTAAAAAAAAATTCAGGGAGTCTCAAACATTTTTTATTAAGAAAAATATTTTATTTTATGATAAATTTATGAGTTTAAATGCCTATATTTCCAAATTTACTAAAAATATCGAAAAAAATCTGAAACACCTCAACTAGATAATTTAATTTTCTGTAAAAAATGTATACATTGTATTAGCACATCTCAATTTTTTTTTAACAATTTTTATAAAAATTGAATTTAGTGACGACATTGCTTCATACAATTTGTCTGGCAGTCGCCTACACACAATATCTAAGAAGTGATCCTAATCTCCAAACATATGTACATACATACCATCATGCTGTTTTCATATTCCGGGTAGGATCAAAGGACTGACCTCTATACTATCCTATCTTGAAATACATACCTACATAGGTACATATGTTGTATAGAAAACCAAATATCTTAATATATTAAATAATTTGTATCAAAGGAAGCTAAAGTTGCCATTCATAACGCAATTGTAGTGCCAACCTTGATGTATGCAAGTGAAACCTGGACATGGCAGAAGTCGCATGAAAGTAGAATAAATGCAGTGGAAATGAGATCGTTAAGAAGAATTTGTAATAGAACGATGTATGATAGAGTTAGAAATGAGGTCACTAGGAAAGAATGTAAGATGAAGAAAGATGTAGTAACTAGAATGAAAGTTAACACACTTAGATGGTTTGGTCACGTGGAAAGAATGAATGAAGAACGCTTGACGAAAAAAATATATAAGGCTGACAGGAATGGAAAAAGAGGTCGGGGGCGCCCAAGAAAAGGATGGCACGACCATGTGAACGATATTCTGAAAGAAGGAAATGTTAGAAGTCTGAACAATAGAAGAACATGCATGAGACGTAGCATGAATGTTGACGAGGCGGTGAATGTATGTCAAGATAGAATAGTGTGGCGTTCTGTTCTCTCTGCCTACCCCGCGAGGGACATGGCGTGATGGTATGTATGTATGTATGTATGTATTTAGGGGTTTATAGTTTGGTACTTATTCTTCAACTATACGTACTATCGCTATCGACAGTTGGATCTCATGTGTTACATGCAACTAGTCTATAAGAATTTCATTACAGAGACTATCTAAATACTTTAGCGCATGCACATCGGCGTAAACTAACATTTGCGAATTGAAAAAGTAAGGTTGATTGCGAGGAACCTTACGAGTGGTTTAGTACTAAAATACGAGATTTTTTCGGTGGATGATGATTTTATCGGCTTCATTGAATATGTATTTGGTAATTTTGTCAAATCAAATACCAAACAGAGTATCCAGCGATCCATACGAGATACCGAAAATTCGCTGGAATTTCAAAAAAATCGTGAAGTCGAATTTTCAGTGTGAGCTTTGTTTCATATGTTTGTGTTATTATAACAAAAAACATTTTAAACGTCAGTCTAAGCCCATAGAAAGCTATATATATATATATATATATATATATATATATATATATATATATATATATATATATATATATATATATATATATATATATATATATATATATATATATATATATATATATATATATATATATATATATATATATATATATATATATATATATATATATATATATATATATATATATATATATATATATATATATATATATATATATATATATATATATATATATATATATATATATATATATATATATATATATATATATATATATATATATATATATATATATATATATATATTGCTAAGGTATGGTGGTGTATGAGAAAAGAAAAAGAGAGAAGCTAAAATTATACTCACCATAAAACCTTACCACCAGCAGTCAGCGATATTGCAATGAGACTCATTTAAAATAATGCAAATATCTCAGTATCTCAGAGCGTGTTGTTTATTGATTAAGACAAAAAAAAAGAATATATTTAAGTATCAAATAAGAATTTTCTGTTCAATGAAACAGTAATTAAAACATGAAAAGCTGAGTCAGATGTGATTGTAGGGAAGACCAAGTGATGAAAGAAACGCATAAGTACAAAAGAAATTACAATTTATTGTTATCATGGTTGGCAAGGAGTGTTAAATATGATACAGTTATCTACGTTACCTGAACTAAGCTAAATATTTGACATTTTAATAAAATAATTTAATTCTTAAATTACAATTTACAAGTTTTTAAATGTTTTTCTAGACCATGTGGTGTATAATAAAAAGAAATATCAGACATGACATAATTAAACAGATTCAACTAAATTTTCAAATGATATCAGTATTTCATATGTTTTTTTTTTATAATAACCAAGAAATGAAACAGTTTTATGAATTTCCATCTTCTTGAAGATGATCAGCCGGTACAATTTTTGTGATGAGAACTACCATCGTAGTATTTACGTCGATTTGAAGTGCAATTTACAGGTGTTTTAGTCATTATCAAGTCATGATGTGCAAATATGAGCATGCACCAACCATGATATCTAAAATTATTCATTTTCAGTCATCCATGGTGCACATAGTAAAGTACACCAATGTTGAAGAATGATGAAAAGACAGCATGAACAAACAAGATAAAGAAAGTAAAGAAGAAAGCAAAGAAGCAAGGAAGCAAGGAACAAAAGACAAGGGAACAAAGGAGGCGGTTATATTTCCTGCAAGAATTCAGTTTTGCTTTTGGGAGAAGGTGAGTTTGCTCCCCCCCAACCCATCCTCTGGGATTGGAAAGTAAACCCTGCCTTCGACCTGGGGTCAGTATACTATACTGGTTTACCAAGCCACTGCATTTATGGTCCCCTAAAATGGCTCGCCATGTTCGGGGTTCTTTGCTTTGGTGCCCAGGCGGGCACTTGTGTTGGAGTTGATCGGCGGCCTATCTTGATGATGTCATCCCGGCCGCTGCGCGGCGGGTCTGGTTGGAGGTGTGAGCCGAGGGAGATCTGTGTGAAACGGTTCGTCGCTGGCCGGCCGCCGAATAGTACAGGGGCCCGACCTAAGCTAACGACTACGGGTTGGCTGCCCTATCAGTCGGCGCATAATCTCGCTGCAATTGTTGTGCCGGATCGTGACCGGACGAGGTCCCAGCAGTTGTATGCGGGGGGCACCAGGCGTCCTCCACGGCCATATCCTCCCTTCTTCAACCTAGCAGCGCAGCTGCCGGAACAAATGTCCTTGAAAAGGGCTTCTGATCTCCTCGTTTCACAATGCCACCCCCCCCCCCCACAAAACCTTCATGACAGATAAACCCAATAATAATGTTTTTACAGCGACAACCAAGACTGCATACCCTCGCACCATTTGTGAACTGTTGGTAGACTTCGCTAACATCAGAGGTATCCACAGTAATTTAAATTCTGTTCACCATCACTTGCAATCTCAAAAACCACACCTGCTCTTTCTCACGGAAACACAAATTCAAGATCCACTCGACACAAGTTACCTCAACTGCCCAGGGTACATACTCGAAAGCATGTTTGTGCCCAAAGGAGGCTTGTGCCTCTACAGCCGCGAAGACATCAACTGTGTCAGATTGAAGGAGTTCGAGAACCCCGCCTTCAATGTTATGTGGGTCCGTTTAAAATCTAACAAATTCATAAAAATTTATGCTTGTATCTACCGATCTCCAAATATGAGTGATTATGATTCTTCCGAGCTTTTCAAATACTTAGGAGAAACCATTGACAGTCTTCTGTTTCGCTACCCGTCGGCAGAATTTGCGGTTCTCGGCGATTTCAATGTCCATCACTCCGATTGGCTGAAATCGGGAACTACCGATTCGGCTGGCCGCATGACGGAATCCTTTGCTTTGTGTCATAACCTGGAGCAACTTGTTCAAGAGCCAACTCGCATCCCTGATGTCTCTGGGCATCGTTCCAATCTGCTTGATCTTTTTATGACTACCTCGCCAACGGGATACACACTGAAAGTCACAGCCCCACTGGGCTCTTCAGACCATTGCCTTGTGCAAACGGCCATCCACTTCATCCCGGACCTTCCACCCGAAAAACCTAAAAGGAAAATTTGGCAATACAAGTCAGCAGATTGGAATGCACTGCGAATACACTTTCGCGACTTTCCTTGGAATGAAGTCTGTTTTAGAACCAAAGACCCTTCTATCTGTGCGCGTGAGGTAGGGGATGTCATCACTTCTGCTATGGATGGCTATATTCCCTCCTCCCTCAAAACCTGCGGACCAGGCACAAAACCTTGGTTTGATTCCAAATGCCGAGAAGCAGTCACGCGTAAAAATCTGGCTTTCAAAACATTTCAAAAACTTCAATCCCCGTCAAACAAGAAAGCATACAACAAGATGACAAAGGATTGTAAAAAAACCATTAATCAGGCTAAAAAACTCCATGACCAACATATAAGTCAAAAACTCTCCTCATGCCCTAACGGTAGCCGAAGATTCTGGTCATTGTCAACCTCCATAGGTCAGAACTTTTGCACATCTTCATTTCCACCTTTAACGAACCATGACGGATCCATTGCTAACTCTGCCACCGACAAAGCTAATCTTCTCGGTAAATTATTTGCAGATAACTCAACCCTTGACGACGGAGGAAAAACTCCTCAACCAGTTCCACATTGTGGTTTTAAAATGAACGAAGTAAGGATTAACTTCTCTGAGGTTTTACTCGCCATCCGAGGGTTGGATGTTAACAAAGCTAATGGACCAGATGGAATTCCCGTTCTTGTGTTAAAAAAATGCTCCGCCGAACTAGCCCCAGTTCTCACTAAACTCTTCAAACTCTCGTTTAAAACTGGTATTGTCCCATGTGACTGGAAAAAAGCGGTCATCCACCCAATTCCCAAAAAAGGTGATCGCTCCAACCCATCTAACTACCGACCCATCGCTATTACTTCTGTACTCTCCAAAATAATGGAAAGGGTACTAAACACCAAGTTGATCACATACCTCGAAGCAAACAAAATTTTAAGCGACCGCCAATATGGATTTCGTGGAAATCGATCTTGTGGCGATCTACTCGCGTATGTGACATCCGTTTGGGGTCGAGTTATGGAACGCTTTGGAGAAGCTCAAACTGTCGCCCTTGACATCTCTAAAGCTTTCGACCGGGTTTGGCACCGAGGTCTCTTAATGAAACTCCCTTCTTATGGACTACCCCAGTCTCTGTGTACTTGGATTGCGAATTTTTTAAAAGATCGCGAAGTCATAACTGTAGTGGACGGTTGCTCTTCTTCTCCCCATTCCATTAATGCGGGAGTCCCTCAAGGGTCCATTCTATCTCCAACCCTATTCCTCCTACATATCAATGACTTGCTCTTACGCGCCCCCATCCACTGTTACGCTGATGACAGCACAGTCCATGACAATTTCTCTTTTGACAAACCTCCTAAACAGAGTGAAATATCAGAAGCCCGGAAAGACCTTCATCAAAAAATAAATAGCTACCTCCACTCAATCAATACCTGGGGTGAAAGTAATCTTGTTTCATTTAACGTCTCAAAAACCCAAGCCTGTCTAATTTCTGCGAAGAGAAACCCCAATGAATTGCAAGTGTCTTTCAACGGAAGCACCCTACCTAACAGCAGCTCTATCGACCTGCTTGGAGTATCTATAACGAACCAATTACACTACAAGGGCTCCATCGAAGCTAAGGTGAAACTCGCCTCCAAAAAATTGAGCGTACTATATAGAGCGCGCAGATATTTTACTAAGACCCAGATCTGTATACTCTACAAAGCGCAAATACGCCCAATTATTGAATATGGCAGTCACCTCTGGAGTGGCGCCCCCCAATACCTACTGAATACCCTCGACGCTGTCCAAAGGCGTGCTATACGTCTGATTGATGATCCATCACTGACTGATGGATTGCAATCACTAGAACACAGACGCAGAGTCGGTATTTTAAGTTTATTCTATAGATACTACCACGGGAATTGCTCAGAAGAACTTGCATCTTTGGTCCCTCCTTCACCCACTCGCAACAGAGTCACTCGCTTCACTCAATCGCAGCATCCATTCACAGTGGACCTTCAACATATACGAACAAGTCGCTTCTCGAACTCCTTTATTAACACAGCAGCCCGACTGTGGAACGATCTTCCGAATTCTGTGTTTCCATCTTCGTACAACCCGGGTCTTTTTAAAATCCGAATTAATAAACTCTTCTCTAGATTGCAAACCCCTCCCAACGCTACGTAGTGCGCTTCTTCGGAAGAGTAAAATGGACCCAAATCCTAATAGCTGGCGTCCCCTACGTAGACATGTAAAAAAAAAAAAAAAAAGTTAAATTAGCGAACGTGACTCATGCCAGATATTTTATATAGACGAGGATCGATGAAATTAGATAGAGAACTTACCCAGCCTCCTTTGAACTTAAATTTCCAGTCTTTGCCGGGTAATTTTGCGTAGGCCATAGTTGAACGATGACACCTCGTGTCGGCTGTCAGCGTTGAAAAGAAAGGCATAGATATTTCGACCCGCCTAGCTAATCCGTTCACGGCTGTGTTCGCCTTACAACTTTTTTAGAAATATTGCCAATATTGCGAAGTGCGTTCGTTTGAGACATTTTTATAAACATTAAATTAAAATTATTAAATAGTGACGTGTAAATACAAAATAACGTCACATACCTCCTCTGTTAACAAAAAAAAGAAAAAAAAGTGTTTTGATAGTAAATTTGAAAAACAGAAATTAGTGAATATAACTGGCATAAGTCCCATGTTCTCCAACTCAACCGAATCCCGCGAGGAAAAACACCTACAATTTAAGGATAAGGAAAATGTTAGAAATAGAGTTCAAATGACATAAGTCTATGTCGCTGATAACGACATATCCTCGTCATTTAAATAACTGGTGGCAGATCTGGAACAGTTACATAATAAAAAAAACAAAAATTATCTACCATAAAAATATATAAAATTCTTAAACTAGCTGAAACAGAAAATTTTCATATTAAATAAAAATTCCAAATTTTGACATACTTGCTGTCAAGATTACTATTCATTTAAATGAAACCCCTCTGTTCATAAAACAGACGTAATAACAATTATAATACAGTATTTACAGATCTGGTGGTGAACGTTTTCAGTCCACTCACGTTTGATTATTTAACCCCTTCAATGACACTCCCGAGAAGCGTTCATTATTTTTTAATCAATGGAAAACTAAGGAAACCCCATCTTAGCTATTCGTCTTGTCTCCATATTGTGAGCTTGGATTAGCTATCATTTGTGCTAATTCTCATTGTGAGCTAGAATCTGCGGTAGAGGCTCTCATGTTGAAACAGAATCACTCAGATACCATGTATCTTCAAGCGTGATACAGTTATCGTGAGTCCATCCTATAAACACCTTAACTCACGATAAAAAAAATTTCATCATAGGGAAAATTTAAAGTTCAGAATATATTCCCAGTTAAAACAGCATCATAGTCATCATATCAAATTGTGAGCTTAGCTCAGTATCATACATGCAAGTCTTAATTGTAAGCCAAGAAATGTGAAAGCTAACATGTAAATTTGTCTATGAAAGATTTATGTGTCAGACATAGCAAATGTAAAATATCATTATTTTAATAATCACTATCAATAACTATAAACATCAGTTATCATGAGTACCTCCTATAAACACCTTACCCATGATAAGAAAATTCATCGGGAAGATAAATGCATAAAATTTATCCACTTTGATCCCAGATGAAAAACATTTTTAATATTAAACAAAAGAAATTTCATACCAGCATCTTATTTCTCCATAACAAATAATAATATAATGCAATTTTAAAATTAATATTTCAAGAATGTGATATAAGTCCAATATTGAATTTGCATTACACTATTTTGATCATAACAGAATTCAATCTTAACTAAAATGATGTTATATATCATGGTATTAGAGATCAGGTTTGGTAATAGATTACCCAATATGTCATACATAAAAGCATCAGCTAGACAGAACATCAGAAATGTAATATCTAATGACTCAATTTAATAAAAATTTATAACGTCTAATAAATTGTAACTCTTTCTATTGCACAGCAAGTGTGTCTCCTCATGTATGTCATGTAACAGTGTCTCTTCGTCATGATTAAGGACACTAGTACATACAAAATTATATAAAAAATAATCTACAAAATGACAAGAATTGAGAAAATTTGTAACATTCAATAATTTGTAATATCTTCTATCGCACACCAAGTGTGTCACCTCATGTATCTCATGTGACAGTGTCTCTTTGTTATGATTAAGGACACTAGTCCATGCAAGGTTATAAAAAATAGTTTACAGAATGATAAGATTTGAGAAAATTTATAACGTTCAACAATTTGTAATTTCTTCTATAACACACCAAGTGTGTCACCTCATGTATCTCATGTGACAGTGTCTCTTTGTTATGATTAAGGACACTAGTCCATGCAAGGTTATATAAAAATAGTTTACAGAATGATAAGATTTGAGAAAATTTATAACGTTCAATAATTTGTAATTTCTTCTATCGCACACCAAGTGTGTCATCTCATGTATCTCATGTGACAGACAATGATCAGTGTCTCTTCGTTTTGATTACATCAGACATCTAGTTGACCAAACTAAATCTCCAGATGCAGTCTACGATAACTGAGTTGGTCGACACAGTTATCTGGAAGAAGACCATGGCATTACATGCACGTGATACCATAGATATAACTCTTATATGGTAGAAAAATGAGTGAATTATCAAATAAATTTCCTATTATTGTAATAAAAAAAACAGAATATAATGGCATTTCAATATTTTAAGTTATACCATGACATACAACAATCAATTTCATATTACAATATGAAATTGGTATTCATAAACAAGAACATTACATATTATACAGTAACCTACATGAAACAAAAAGGAGCTCTAGATATAAACTTTTATCAAATTGATATACTTAGGTTTTCATTCAGGATCATATTTACCATCAACACAATCTGTATGACATATACTAGACAATTTTCCTTGGAAAATATCAGTTTTATAGTCCAACATCTAAACAATATAGGATAACATTTTAATATAAAAAAGCAAGTACAATGTAGCTCTACAAATTTTGACATAAAAATAGAACTAACTCATCTGAATGAAAACAAAAGTATATGACATCTCAATATTGTGAAGAAATACTCCATCACAGCATTCCCCACAATATAATTAAATTTAAATTTGTCGAGGAACCCATCATATCAAACATATGCCATCAGAGTACCAATATGTTCCTCGAGAAATTTCACATTATAAAAAAAAACAGTGTATTTACAGTGTAAACATTTATCAACGTTTGATTAATTTGGTCATCTGACATATTATAATCCTGAGAATGATAATAGCATTAAGCAGATATGGATGTCATGTATTGGCAATGAAAACATACAAATTATATGATACAGTTGTATCATACTGATGATAAAGACATCAAAAAAAAATTTAATATTAATCTGGTTTTAAGAGATCCTTGATGTGAAAGTTCCCTACAGACTTATTTTGTTCATTCGCTAATGTATAAACTACAGGTGATATTTTTGCTATAATTTTGTTTCTAACAAAGCGTGGAGCTAATTTTGATGAAAAGAATTCAGCGCCTTTGGAGTTTATAAAATTTCTCCGGTAGACAAAGTCACCTACATTATAAGAGCGTTCGACCCTATTTTTGTTATACAAAGTGGCATTGCGTTTAAAAGCTGACATAAGATTCTTCTGAACTTCAAAAAAAACAATTCTTAATTCATCTAGCATTTCAGCATAATCATGGGGCTTTTCTATTTGCATGTCATCTACTGAGATGGGTCCAGGTTGATACCTTTGATGCATCTCACCTGACAGAATTTGTTCACGACCGTGAAAAAGAAAATAAGGTGTATATCCCGTTGAGATATTTACAGTACCATTCATATAACGCAGCAGCATACTTTGATGAAATCATCAATTTATAATTTTCATAAAGCTATAAATTCCAAACTAAGTAACTACTTCAAAACTTTAAGCAAAGTATTAATCAATTAAAAATTACATTCCTAAGAAAGTTGATGTCAAAATCAAATTAATCAAATTTAAAAGCATAATGTTGGATTTGTTCGCCACTTGTTCAAATACAAAAAAATTGAAATCATCACAGTGCGCCCAATGCCAAACAGTTGAACACCCAAGGCTGAACAAGATTATTAAACAGAAATCTGTCCATCCAAAGCCTATCCAAAAATCCGACACCGCACTACACCGCAATATAATTTCATCCTTGTAATTGATTCGTCATCTATACGTTCCATTTTTAAAGAAATTTTATATTGTGGAAATGTCAAAAGAAAGTACAGAAACGTACGAATGATTTTATAACATCAGCTTATTACTCACAATATAGGATGATTTGATACAACATGATTAATTATTCGTACCGAAAACAATAATCTTTGTAATGTGTATGACAATTACAAAAAAAAGAAGAGTTTCTTTATAAAATTAACATATTAGTACACGCTACATTATTTCCAATCAATATACAATCATATCTAACAATTACAAATATTTCATAACTCAGAACCAACTATTTAGTTGCAGCACGAGTAGTCATGCAACTACATAAGTTTTCCTCCCGCCGTATAGATGGCGTTAATTACACTTTTGACAAAAGAATATAATTAATTTTCATTTATTTTAACTTTAAAACAGTATTATATCCCCAACATTAATTTTAATGATTGTTAATCATTTCTAAAATAAGCTACAATGATTATAGTCAGTAAAATGTCAAATAGATTATACAAAAAGTGTATTGTTATACATAAAAGATTCAATCATTTGAACGATGAGTTCCATAACATTTCTGAATTATTAACATTAATTTCTGTTGAATAACCAGCGTAACATGTTGTTGTAGGTCGATACTGTGTACCACACATTAGACAACATAAATATAATATGAGAAGTTAAACAATTTATTCATAATAGAAACAAGACTCATTTCCATATAAAAATGAAGTTATTATCATCAAGAAGCAACATTACATTTGGTAAATTCAAACTAAATCATTCTCAGAGATGACAATATAACATCATAAGTTTATGTCAGACCAAATTAATAAACATAGAATACCTTAAATAAGAAATAGACCAAAATCCATATAGAAATATCATCTCTCCGAGCCTTGATTTTTTGTGATTATACAGCAGATTCAAATTCAGCATTCCCAAAAAATATTTCATAGAGTTCACCAACACTTTCCATCTGTAAAAGTGAAAATATTTAATTGCATATTCATTACAATCATAAACAAAACTCCCTATAGCACACATTGATTTTAGATTTCTAATTTAAAATAACATTTTCAGTTATTGTTTTATACAACATAGATAAACTTTAACATTAAAATTGAGAAAGAAACACATGTTCCCCACAGAGAATAAAAACTCAAATTGTTTTAAAACACCATTTCCTTTTAATTATATTGATTTAACATGAATTAAGAAAACTTTTTATTATTATGGAAGAGTATTATAACAATAATATCATTATTTGAAAAGACATTGATTATTTTCACTTGTTACAAGAAAAAATATTAACTGCCATGCAACAATGTTCACTGCCTGCAGGTATCAGACAGACTTTTTTTGGTAATTACCACAACAATCTCCTAATTAATTTCTACCCCACATATGATTTTTATAATTATTTTTTACAAGTTCAAATTTTATGACCGACCCAAGAAAAATGTATACTATGTTGTATGTTAGCAAAAAGGAAATTACAACGCTTATAAAGATTCATATTTTTTTATCTATAACATAGGTATTCAACATTAAAAATGCAAACCAAACATGAAATAACATTTAGCACAGTCCAACGACAAATTAAAATTATACAACCTGATGTTTTTGAAGATAGTTTCAATTATAAAAAATTTGATATCCTCATTATGCATGTTCAGTTAAAATGTGACATTTTAATTATGAAATCAGAAAAATAATTCTAATCAATTTATAGATTTCCAAAAAATAGACATTAATAATAATTGATGACAACTCAAGTTTTGTACTGAAAAGAATGTGAATTTTATGTTATAGTCCTCACGACATTTAATTATTTATTAGTTTACAATACAACCTGATTGAGTAGATTTCTTGAATGGTATTTCTCGAATAAGACTGGTCATAATGGGCTCTTCCACACTTTCTAGAAATAGTTTGGTTGACTTCTGGTCATCTCCTGAATATAATCTCACAGCTCGGCTTTCATGACGATGGATTCTGCGCAGTCCTCAGATTAAGGATGGGTTTAAGGAAGGAAAGGAATCGCTACCACAAAGTACACGAACTAATTATCAATTTTACGTTCTCTACAAACACTAATCTGTCCCACACAAACATCTGACTTTAAAAAGAGTTATAGAATGGGCGCCAGTCTTATAATCAATAAAAATAAAAAAATACAAATGGAATTTAAATCCTAATAGTCCGCGCTCTTCAATTTTTTAAAAAAATCGAGCCCCACGTTGGGCGCCAATTGCTAAGGTATGGTGGTGTATGAGAAAAGAAAAAGAGAGAAGCTAAAATTATACTCACCATAAAACCTTACCACCAGCAGTCAGCGATATTGCAATGAGACTCATTTAAAATAATGCAAATATCTCAGTATCTCAGAGCGTGTTGTTTATTGATTAAGACAAAAAAAAAGAATATATTTAAGTATCAAATAAGAATTTTCTGTTCAATGAAACAGTAATTAAAACATGAAAAGCTGAGTCAGATGTGATTGTAGGGAAGACCAAGTGATGAAAGAAACGCATAAGTACAAAAGAAATTACAATTTATTGTTATCATGGTTGGCAAGGAGTGTTAAATATGATACAGTTATCTACGTTACCTGAACTAAGCTAAATATTTGACATTTTAATAAAATAATTTAATTCTTAAATTACAATTTACAAGTTTTTAAATGTTTTTCTAGACCATGTGGTGTATAATAAAAAGAAATATCAGACATGACATAATTAAACAGATTCAACTAAATTTTCAAATGATATCAGTATTTCATATGTTTTTTTTTTATAATAACCAAGAAATGAAACAGTTTTATGAATTTCCATCTTCTTGAAGATGATCAGCCGGTACAATTTTTGTGATGAGAACTACCATCGTAGTATTTACGTCGATTTGAAGTGCAATTTACAGGTGTTTTAGTCATTATCAAGTCATGATGTGCAAATATGAGCATGCACCAACCATGATATCTAAAATTATTCATTTTCAGTCATCCATGGTGCACATAGTAAAGTACACCAATGTTGAAGAATGATGAAAAGACAGCATGAACAAACAAGATAAAGAAAGTAAAGAAGAAAGCAAAGAAGCAAGGAAGCAAGGGAGGCGGTTATATTTCCTGCAAGAATTCAGTTAAATTAGCGAACGTGACTCATGCCAGATATTTTATATAGACGAGGATCGATGAAATTAGATAGAGAACTTACCCAGCCTCCTTTGAACTTAAATTTCCAGTCTTTGCCGGGTAATTTTGCGTAGGCCATAGTTGAACGATGACACCTCGTGTCGGCTGTCAGCGTTGAAAAGAAAGGCATAGATATTTCGACCCGCCTAGCTAATCCGTTCACGGCTGTGTTCGCCTTACAACTTTTTTAGAAATATTGCCAATATTGCGAAGTGCGTTCGTTTGAGACATTTTTATAAACATTAAATTAAAATTATTAAATAGTGACGTGTAAATACAAAATAACGTCACAATATATATATATATATATATATATATATATATATATATATATATATATATATATATATATATATATATATATATATATATATATATATATATATATATATATATATATATATATATATATATATATATATATATATATATATATATATATATATATATATATATATATATATATATATATATATATATATATATATATATATATATATATATATATATATATATATATATATATATATATATATATATATATATATATATATATATATATATATATATATATATATATATATATATATATATATGTTATAATATTTTTATCTCGGTTTTCCCGTGTCAGTAGGTCTTGACTAAGACCATTTGTCTTCCGACGTTTCGCCTGAATATCACCAGGCATTTTCAAGGACTTAACGAAAAGCACGCGCGCGACACACGTCTACTCACACTGAAAGCTCATCGTCAATATATATATATATATATATATATATATATATATATATATATATATATATATATATATATATATATATATATATATATATATATATATATATATATATATATATATATATATATATATATATATATATATATATATATGTTATATTTGATGTTTTCACGGGTGAAATATGTTATAATATTTTTATCTCGGTTTTCCCGTGTCAGTAGGTCTTGACTAAGACCATTTGTCTTCCGACGTTTCGCCTGAATATCACCAGGCATTTTCAAGGACTTAACGAAAAGCACGCGCGCGACACACGTCTACTCACACTGAAAGCTCACCGTCAAGTGACTCGTAGCGTACAAGATGGCCGTTTATGTCAAATATTGTTAGCGCGACGTGATTGGCTCCTTGTGACACGCCCACCTGCTGTCGTGTTCGTTGGTAATAATATTTTATCATTATTTTTGTGTTGTGATTTATTGTTAATTTTAGTTGTGACATTAATATTATTATTGTTGTGTTTTGGGGTTATTTTCGCTATGGTATTATTAATATTATTATTGTATTGTTTGTCATATAAAATGTTCTTCCAGGTACTAGGCAAACGAACTCCGTCGTCCCGATTGTTCATTATATCCCTTCTCTTATATATTTCTATAGCTTCCCTGTAAATTCTGAGAGGTTCACTGTTTAAACTTGCTATTATTTTTGAATGGTCAAAATCTATTGTATGTCCTTCTGTGAGCGAGTGTTGTACAAGTGAGGTGATATTCAGGCGAAACGTCGGAAGACAAATGGTCTTAGTCAAGACCTACTGACACGGGAAAACCGAGATAAAAATATTATAATATATATATATATATATATATATATATATATATATATATATATATATATATATATATATATATATATATATATATATATATATATATATATATATATATATATATATATATATATATATATATATATATATATATATATATATATATATATATATATATATATATATATATATATATATATATATATATATATATATATATATATATATATATATATATATATATATATATATATATATATATATATATATATATATATATATATATATATATATATATATATATATATATATATATATATATATATATATATATATATATATATATATATATATATATATATATATATATATATATATATATATATATATATATATATATATATATATATATATCTTTTCTTTGTACACAATAATGTGAAATTCTACGCCATCGACCTAAAGTTTGGTATTTAGTTAGTGAAGTTTCTGCAACGCAATTGCTAACTTAAGAATACGGGTCATAGTTTATAAAATAAGGTTCACATAAATTTAGAGCTCACATAACAATGTGTGAAACTTTAATTTTGGATTTGATCCTTTCAATATTTTGTTTTTAATTAATTTCTTTAGAACAACCTTTTCCAAATCGTTTACAGAAATTTATCCACAATTGATATATGTTTAAAATTATAACTAACATCCTCAAAAATTCCGTATAAATGGCAAAGTACTTGTTCAATTCGATGAATGATATCGGTCGAGGCAGTATCAAATTAGCAAAAATACGTATTTGGTATACACAAATTTAACAAGATTAGGTATCCAAATATCGATTTGTTTAAGAAAATTTTCCAACTGCCGATTTGTTCAAGAATATTCATTTGTCTTAACATATCGGTATATTTCCAAGCCAAGATCCGTTCGATTCTGTATGGCCATGTCTAAATTGTTTACGGTTTTTCCAACTTTGATGTCAAAAAACACCAACTACGAGGTTTTACAAAAATTTAAGACCACTGAAAAGCCCTTTAAAAAAATATATGCTCATTATTTTGAAGTTTCGTTCCAGTCAGAGAATCCAAACATTTAAATTTTTATTTTATGTTTCCACATATCTCAAATACCACAAAAGCTAGAACGCTGAAAATTTAAAAAGTGTATAAATATAGACAAATACTGTACCTCGAACTGTTTTTTAGGAATAAGTTCCAGGGTTTCTCTAACTTTCTTAATAAGAATAACATACTTTTGATGGCATATTTATATGTTTAACTCCCTATGTTAAATAATGAATAGTCAATCAAATTGTTAAATAATTCTTATAGATAAAAAAGTGAAAATGATTAAGTGTAAACTCATCGAGTACGAAAAATTTTAAATAAAATTAAGTTTTGGCAGGGTTACTCATGAAGTTGATAAAAATAAGTTTAAGATCAGTTTCAGAATTTAAATTAATTAAATACTTCTATAAATTAATACAAAAATTAATGAAAATTTCATATTTAACGTTGATATTAACATTTTTTTATAATCAAATATAGAGAAAGATTAAAATTACACTATGATCGAGTACTTATTTATACATTTTTAAGATTAAGGCAAGATAAGCACGTATTAAGAATGTGTCACGAGTAACCCCCTGTCCTTTTCTTTATTATTTTAAAGAAAAAAATGGGGAGGCTCCGCTGGTAAGGACACGTGCATCGTATGGAAGATAACACCAAAAAGAATCCTCACATCACATCCGGAGGGAGGAAGAGGTGTGGAAAGGCTGAAACTACGATGGATGGATGGAGTCGAGAAGGAACTTCAGGTAACCGGTGTGCGAAATTGGAGAGAAAAGGCTATGGATAGGGTGTAATGGAGACGATTCTTTGAGGAGGCCGAGGACCATCCTGGGCAATGAAGCCACTTATTTATAATACATTTCGAGGGAGCTTGATATAAAAATGTAACTTTGACCAAAGTATTTGTGGTGTAAGCTAGATAGGTACAAAATAACTCTGATAACGTGCCAAATAAAGATGCTTTTAAGGAAACCATGTTGGAAAGACCAGACAGTTTAATAAATACGTAACTCAACCGTTGAAGCCGATGCACTTCTTAAAGCGTAGCAATCTTAGAAAATTTTCTATCTTGGGTATAAATTCAAGTAAACCAGAAAAGCACCATAAGGTAAAGAGCACCTGCTGTCATGTTGTAACGTCATGGAATTCTCGAAAGTTTCTACATTGACTTCCAACGGACGCTGAAAGTACGTCGTGGAACAGTAGGTGATTACAAGTAAGTGATTGAAAATTGCAAAAGACCTCGTAACTGATGTGTTAGAATAATATTTTACACTAATTTTGTATATGTACTTTAAAACTACATAGTTGCATATAACAAATGAAATCCAATTGTGGATGGCGATAGTATGCACAATTGAAGAATACATACCAAACTATAAACACTTAAACGCAAATTAAATATTAAACGTAAAACATTTTAAGATATTTGTTTTCTATATAAAACATGTAGATATGTATGTCAGGATAGGATAGTATGGAGATCCTACCCAGAATATGAAAACAGCATGATGGTATGTATGTATGATTAGTTAGTTAGTTGTAAACTTTGGAAATAAAGGCAGTTAAACACATTATTTATCATAAAAAATATCATAAAATATTCCTAGTTAAAAATGTTTTATTTATACCAATTTTCAGCGTTCTAGCTTTTATGGTTTTTGAGATATATGGAAAAATAAAGTAAAATTCAAAAAGTTAAAAACCCCTGATTGAAACAAAAATTCCGAGTATAAAAGTTTAGTAAACCAAAAATTTTCTATGTTAATGAAATTTTAGGCTCTGTGCATTGAGCGGATCAGAAGTTATAAGTGGGGACACACACACACAGACACACTAAATGTTCTACTCAGAATTCTGAGTAAATCCATATACAGAACATATGAATACATACGTTGCGAAGCCTCTAAGTTGGTGTTTTTTGACTTCAAAGTTGGGAAAACTTTGAAAACTATAGACCTTGCATACAAATCTCGCGTGTCAATGACAAAATGAAAAACACTATACTCCTCAACACTATACTCCTCAACACTATACTCCGCAACACTATACTCCTCAACACTATACTCCTCAACACCAAGTCAAAAATTTTCTTAGCATTTTTATGAAATGAGTTATTTTTAATTTATATATTTTATTATGAAATCTTAATAATTTTTCAATGCCATTTTATGATAATTAAAATATCAAATTTAAAGTTTGGTGATCTTGGGGTCATTTTTAAATATTTGACTGTTAATAAATTGAGAAGCACTGATGAGATGTCTTTCAAAATTTAATGGAGTCTAAGCGAGTATTAATTAGGTTTACACATTTGCAAAATTTGAAAAGAATCGAATGAGTATTTTAGACTATTATATATAAAGTATAATAAACATGTCGTACATTGTACACATTACATATTACACTGCACACACACAGATACATTGTGATGAAACTTTCAGAATGCAATCTCAGCATGATACTAATTGATAATCTGTAACAAAAAAATCTTAAATATTGCGAAGTCATAACTCCCCACGGTATCCCTTTGGGGTAGTGAAGAGTAAAAATGGTAGCCACCGGATGGGGGAATGATAAATATCGTTAATTCAGCCCAGAGAAGAAATGAATTTAAATAAATTTCTCCTCTGCTGGGAATCGAACCCAGGACGCCCGCACATTTGATTTAAATATACATTCAATAAATTTTACTACATAAACGAATATACATAAAAATATGTTAACGTTTTATGGTTGGAGATAAACTTGTGTCGACTATTAAAATTGTACTAAATCCGTCACCATGTAATTCAACACAATAACATTTAAACGCTAGGCCTTAATTGTTTTAAAGCCAACGACGCATTGACCATTATGATATTCCAAGTTTCTTAATGGCGCAACTTGAGCAGTTAATATTGCTGGTCCTAGTAAATGTTGTTTGCATCATTCCACTATTTTACTGTCTCATTTAAATCATTGTGTGGCGGTCATACTGACAACACATACCTAATATATAATGTCCTGTCCTCACTCACTTGGTATTGTGATGGTAAGGGTGGGTGATGACCAGTGGCGACTGGTCGATTGTATTTTGATCATTTTTGGTAGTGCAATTTTTTCCTGAATTAATAATAAATTAATAGGTATTTAAACCATAAATACAATATGGGATATTTAAAAAATGTATTAAAGTCACAGTATTTGTTTTCAAATAATTTTAAAAACCGCGCCAGCGTTCTCTTTTATAAGTGATATTGTTATTTTACAATATTGTATCACTGATTTATCAACAGATGTCGTGAAGACAAATGTATGGGAGTATTATTCATACAATTTTCCTCTCAATCAAGTATTAATATACTAAGTAATTAGGTCTAAAGTTGTGTGTCTATATGTGACACTCGAATTTTAGTCGCGGAATCGGCTGTATGTCATGTATACGTGGCACTCATCTCTTTCAATACGAATGGCTAATGAATTAGAGAGCGAGATAGATGTATGCATACTAATTACATCTAAGATATGATAAGCTTGGTGCAGCGCACGAGCCTGCACGTGTCTGCCTTATGAATTAAGTACAAGTATCGCTATTTCATCTGCCAGGGGACTATCTCTTTCTCTTCATACATACGCTGTATTAAAAAGAAATCAATTTTGGTGCAATATGGATATCGCACGCCATACATTACATAATGATAATATTTGTATTGCGGTAGATTTCATTATAATATGATGTCGATTGCGAGGGTATATATATAATAATCAATTGGTTTAGAAAAATAACAGTAATAAATTAAAGCGTAAAAATATATTAAAAACATATTTTAATATTAATTTTTAGAATATACCATTTAAAAATTGGTAGTGCAATTGATCCAACGCACTTCATATAGAGTCGCCGCTGGTGATGACTATTGGGACAAGATAAGAAATTTACGACAATATAGACACTTAATTATACTGGGTCACACTTCACTTATTAACCTCTTCAATAGACTCACGCACGATGTTAAGAAACGTAAGATCACTGAAACCAATATACATATGTAAATCGCATATTATTTAAGAGGAAGAACTCTTCAATAATTTTTATTTTTTTATTAAAATATATATAGACTAAAAAATTACATACAATATTACAAGTTATCTAATATAATCAGCGTTCCATTTCCTTACTTGATTTTGTAGAATGTGTTACAAAGCAGCAGCTCTGTACGTACAAAGAATCTATAAAACAAATCACAAAAAAATTAAAAAAAACACACAATTTCAAATAAAAAAAAACAAAGAAACATTTCAAATCAATAAAAAGACCAAGATCAAAAGTACAATTGGTGGGTGGTGACAGAACAGTTAGTGCGCTGGGTTAGTGATCCAGTGGTCGCGAGTTCGAATCCTGCCACGACTGATTTTGTTCACTTATCACAAACATTAATGCTCAATTTAGAGAATTTATGTGTACCTACTTTTCACAGGGAAATATTCATATTATTAAAAAAAAGAACCAAAAAAGGAATTTAATTAGAATATTGGGCAGAGTGTTTCAAAGTTTTAATTTTCTGTTTTAAATTCTTCGTTATTTGTTTCTTAAATAAAAATTACAAATTTCTAAATATCTCCATAAGAATATGATATTTTAAGAATGTCTGTGATTCAAAATGTACCTAAGGAGAAAAATGCGTTCAAAATGAACATTTTCAAGGAAACCAATGATATTTTTGAAATATTACATATTTCCTTTTTATTGCGTCATCTGTTCAATAATATGGTCCATGGAATATTATTTTTTAATTGCATAAACGCAAACATTGGATTTTTTTTCCCTTTCGGGAATCAAATAATATTTTTATTGACAAACATTTTTTCAACATCTCAATAGAGGCGAAGTTGGGATATTGTAGAAGAACCAGGAACTCGAGACACCTACAGGGCTTACGACCTGTCATCGGCTGGTTTACGTGATCACTTTATGCGCTTGCGCAACGTTCACCAATTATGCCTTCTCATTGAGTTCCCTTATCGATGTAATTTTGAAAGTTCTATATATTTGAATAGTGTGTAACATTTTACCTGAAAAAAATGCATTATTACTTTTGCCGTCTATGGAGTAACGGAGAAACCTTTTTGTAACGCCATCTACTGAGAAATTGAGAAATTAATTTTTATTTGAAAACAATGAAAGCAACAGTACTTATAAATAAGATGACGGTGTCACACACATATGTCACCGCTGAACTGCGCCAGAAATATTTCATTTTTGGCTTGTTTACATACTTGTACCAATGTGAACATTGTGATAATTGGTGAACGTGAATTGGTGAACGAGCGCAAGCGCATAAAGTGATCACGTAAACCAGCCGATGACAGGTCGTAAGCCCTGTAGGTGCCTCGAGTTCCTGGTTCTTCTACAATATAATTCTCTTATCTTAATTGGAATATATTTATATTTAAATAATAATGTATACAATTGAAATTTATATTCTGTGAATTTGTCAACAAGAATAAATAAATAAATAAATAAATATCCCAACTTCGCCCGTATTGAGATGTTGAAAAAATGTTTGTCAATAAAAAAAAGATACTGTCCATATTTTCTTCATGTCTTCTTCTTCTTCTTGAGGTTGACGACCATCACGCCAAACTCTTCTCGATTCTGCGCCATCCAAATTAGTGACGCCGCATCTAGAGTACCGAACCACTTCCTGAGATTTTAGATTTGAGATTTGAGAGAAGCCATGATATTCTTTTTAGCACCATACTCCGTCTTCCCTCTATCATTCCTTCCACTTTAAGTTGTAGAAGAGTATAGGTACATATCTATCGCCAGGAAATATGTGATCAAAATATGCGGTTTTGCGTCTCTTGACAATGGTCAGCAACTATCTCTCTATCTCCATCATATTTAGAACTCTTATATCTTTCTTTATATACCTATGCGAATTTTGTTTGAAAAGTTCAGTTTAAATGATTTTTTATTTCATGCTTTTTCTCCTTATTTATTACCTAATTCTTCAAATTTCATAATATGGATGTTTTTTTTTATATTCAAATGTTTTAAATTTTTAATAATGATGAAAATAAAATTTCTAGACGAAAAAATATCATTCGTACTTATATTGCTAGTACAAATCAATATAGTATTGCACGAATCAAAATATGTTACAATATTTGTTAAAATAGACAATACTGAATCATTCGTTCCTACACGATTTTTTCTATTCATAGTTAAGCTTACTTTGAAAGACATAGAAAATGAAGAATGTTTGCTGCAATTTGTGTCCAGTTTTCTTTTTAAAAACGGATATACCTTTCTAGAACCTGTCATTGAAGATATGTTTCACCGGCTGAACATCGTACACGGACCACTGATCATAAGGAATTGAAAAGCTTCCAGCGAGTAAGAGTGTACGGTACTTACTTATCTGGTACAGAATATCTTTATGACAGGGAAATCTTTTTCTTCTTGGAAAAGTGAAATGGTAGGTGAATGGAACTTTAGCGAAAATCTTAAACCTTGAAAATTGAACATCACGTGAAATTACTGAAAATATTTCTGGATCGTGAAGTGGAAAAGCGTGTAGGTATAATCAAATATATAAGCGTGAAAATGAGTAAATTTTGAGATCCTAAGCACTTTACATTATTCGCTTTTGATCAGAAATTCGTCTATAGAAGACCAAAAAGAGACAGAAAATAGATCTAAAGGGTATGTTTATTTTTGTTGCCAGTATTTTTTCCCAGGTAGCTGGTAAATTTTTGATTCCAACATCGATAGAATATTTTAACGACTATAATATGAAGAATTAAGCACTGTTGGAACTACATTTTACAGTAATTAAACTCTTCGTGAAATCAATTTGAAGTCATCATCATCATCATTTCACAAGCCTTGAAGGATCCTAGGTGCCTCCAAGAATTTTCTCCATACTGCTCTATCGCTGGCTGCCACCTTCCAGTTCTGCTGCCCCATAGCCCGACAACACCATCAAACCATCGTAGTTTAGGTCTCCCTACGCTTCTTCTACCGGTTGGGTCATTAGACAACAACATTTTTGGGAGTTCCAGAACATCCATACGGTGTAAATGTCCCAACTAGCGAAGTCTGTTAATCTTAATGAACTTGACTACGCTGATGTCTTGGTAAAGATCATTGAGTTCGGTGTTGTATCTTTTACGCCATGTTTGGCAGTCGTTAATAAGTCCATATAATTCTGCGTAATATTTTTCTTTCAAAAGCGTCCAGTCTGTTTTTATCGTATTTGTTAATGTCCTGGTTTCCGAGGCATATGTAATCAATTTGAAGTACGTAGGTAAAATGTATTAAGATTGTTCATAAAAATATTAAGAGAATTTTATTTGTTACACAATTTTCTTTAAATTCACTTGTCTGTCAGTTTGTCTTCATTTGAATTTTATAAAAGACTTTCAACTCACTTCCCGACCAGTTAAAATAGCTCTGGAACATTCATAATTTGTGTATTCTCGATGACAATGAATGTATATCTGTTTTCAACTTGATTCCTTCGATATACAGATAAAATTGACTTTATTTTACAAATCTTTTAAACAAAGCAATGCCGAGCGTTAGTAAAATTTTACGATTTTAAAAGTTAAAGTAATAATTTCGTTTAAAATTAAAAATATTTCTTTTAATCATTTTAACGTGAAGAAAACTTTGAAAAGGGGTGTGTCTTGTTTTTTTGTTTGTTTTACATCAAATTATTATAGAGCTTCCTATAGAGAGTGCGTATTATGAATTTCATCTAGAGTCCATACTATGAGTTTCGTAACGATGTTTTTTGTGTAGAGCATAGGTACTATGAAAATTTCTGTCTCGTAAAGCTCAAATTTTTATATCAATCGACTTCATATTGATAACACACGGGACACGTGTAAAATGAACATTTAATTTCCATGAGCAATAAGCCCTCAGGCCCGCCATTATATGTATAGAAAAATTCAAAATGAATAAAAAAAAAAAATTATAAATAAAAATAAATAAATATATAAATAAAAAAATAAATAAATAAATAAATAAAATGTTTTTTTAATAAATAAAGAATTCCTTTAATGTATTTTAAGGTTGAGTATTTTTCTTTTAACAGAAAAATTTACATATTTTAATAAATTTTAAAAGAACAATTCATAGTGAAGAAATTTAACGTGGTCCATGATAACTATATTCAGAAACTTGGTGCATTATGGGGTAGATTTAAATCATTATTGTTTTGGCTATACAAACACAATACCTATAGTGTTTAATATGCCATCCACACCATACCATCGAGACAAAATAACCTCAATACCTACAACATGATACCTTCTCCTTCTTCTTCTGCTTTAGTTAGGACTGTGTCCTATTATTCTCGGAGTCTGCTCTTGTGGTTTGGACGTCCAGCTATCCTTCCATCGTTTGGGTGGTCTTCCAGGGGGTCTGCCATTTGTTATCTCCCCATCCGCTGCCATCCTCACCACTCGATCCGAACCCGCTCTCCCCACATGATCTCTCCAGAATCGTCTTCGTGTTCTTCCCCATCGCACAACATCTTCGACATCACAGATTCTTCTTATCTCCGAGTTCCTTACTCTGTCAAGAAGTGTTACGCCTGCGATGGGTCGTAGAGTCTTCATCTCAGTGGTTCTTAGGAGGTTTTTTGTTCTGGCGGTGTCAGCTCTTGTTTCTATGCCATATGTCATGATCGGCCTTACACAGGTCTTATAGATCCTTACCTTACTCTCCTTCAGCATGTCTCTGTTTCTCCATACAGCATTTTTCAAGCATCCAGCCACGACGGCGGCCTTATTCGCTTGCTCTTGACACCAGCTCTCTCTCTGCGGTAGCAGAGAGGGCCGTCAGTCCTCTGGACGCAGGGCGTCCTAGTTATGTAAAGTGTGACCAACTTCGGTCTTGGATCGAGAGAGAATTGAAGGCACTCACCCCAAGAACGCGGTCCTTTCCTCTTCGACCGTCTGCTGAGGGAGACGCTCAGCAGATCACCCCGTCGTAGACCAGCAGGAAGCTACAGGTGGGTGACAGACGAGAAATTCTGGGTCAAGGGCGCGACAGGCTATGGTAATCCTCCCCTCCACACGGTTACAAAAGAGGGGCCCTGGCTTGCGCTAGGGCAGACACTTCCCAGGCCGTTGGCGCCTCGAGTCAGTTATAAGATAAAGTCAGGTGTAAAAATAAAAAATTGCATGTTACGAGGCGCACTACGGCCTGAGAAGCTGCTTCTATCCTTCGGCTGCAGTCTGAAGAGGCCTCTACAGTTACAAAGTGCTGCCAAAAGATTTACAAAAAAATTTACCGCGTGGCGGAGGTACCTTAAGTGTTCAATTTTTGGGGCAGTTGCACCTCTGTTGTGTCAGGGCCTGTTGGGATTCTCTGGCGGAATCCCAAGGGTTCTTCAGTTATCAAGTTGGTTTTTTTTTGTGCCGGAGAGTGTCCGGCAGTCTTGGATTAAAAAGTCAGCTGACCAGCTGTCGGTAGCTGTCAGAATTCTCTTTTGAAAAAAAAAGTTCGAATCATTGTGCAAAAAAAAATTGCCATATAATAAAAAAATAAAAATAATTTTCCCCAGAATCCCGCTGACGGTCGGGGTAGGTTCCGCGGAGAAATTTAGCCACAACCTACTCGAATAGGACGGTGGATCTCTCTCGCGGACATGGGGCCGAGGCGGGCCGGTATCACTCTCTTACTTCGTCAAAGAGGTTACTGCTGCTGGACACTTCGACACCCAAGTACTTAAATCGCATCACTTGTTCTATGGTTTTATTTTCGATTGCAAAATATTAAAATTAAAGTTCCACTATTTCATTTAT
This sequence comes from Molanna angustata, assembly GCA_963576475.1. NCBI lineage: Eukaryota > Metazoa > Arthropoda > Insecta > Trichoptera > Molannidae > Molanna > Molanna angustata. The sequence continues at coordinate 12,015,090 of OY754974.1, read as the reverse complement.
TTAAGTAAAGAGTTAATAAATAAAAATCCCAAACACGTAGGTACTTGAGATAAAAGTACTTACACAGATAAAATAAAAATCCCAAACACGTAGGTACTTGAGATAAAAGTACTTACACAGATAAAATAAAAATCCCAAACACGTAGGTACTTGAGATAAAAGTACTTACACAGATAAAATAAAAATCCCAAACACGTAGGTACTTGAGATAAAAGTACTTACACAGATAAAAAATAGATGTCACTACATAATAAATATTTTCATTGTTTTAAATATCACACAATGTTATTAGGTATATTCTACTGTACTGTTGGATATCCAAAATAAATAAATATATTTTTATTATTGTGAACATGAAAAATTAAAGTACATATCTGTGAATTTAATAAACTCTTAATATACCACATATAGAGACCATTATATCGGGTCACAGCTTTAAATTATCAACTCAATCACCGAAAAATTGACATCATGACCATATATTTATTTTTATTTTATTTTTTTATTTTATTTATTTATATAAATAGTCAACAGTTGTACAATTTTTTTTATATAAAACAATTACATATAAATTGAGCCAATTACAGACTATTATATATTAGTAATTCACATAGTACACGTACACGCATTCATAGAAAACATGTATATATGAAAACATAAAATAACATAAGAGAAAAAAAATATATATGTATAACTGCATGAATACAAAATAATGAGAATTAAAATAAATACATAAATACTCATTACAAAATTATGAGTATTTATGTGATGGACGTAAGTTTCACAAAAAATAATAGTTATAATAATATCAATTAACACGACCTTGCACTCTGCGTAAGTGGCGAGTTTATTGCCATCCAGAAATCGTTTCCAGTATTTCCAGCCCAGAGAAGCAATATTTGCGTGAGAAATAAATTAAAATAAATTTATCCTCTGCTGGGGATCGAACCCTGGGCGCCTGCACAGAAACCAAACGGCAAACAAACTGTGTCATAGCAGTCAACGTTATTTTAGAAATATGTTTTTTTATCTTGATATACTAGTTGCATGTAACACATGAGATCCAACTGTCGACGGCGATAGTATGAACACTTAAACACAAATTAATAAATATTTAAGGATATTTTTTTTCTATATAAAACATGTATGTACCTTTATATGTCAGGATAGGATAATATGGAGGTCAGTACCCTATATTTTATCACAAGTGCTGGTACGTCTAAAAAATTGACCTCTCATAAAAATATTGGATAAAGCACCATTTTCGTAAGTTGTTCGTAATGTGTGTCCATTGTAGTTAATCACATAATAAATAGTACCTAACTACGATGCGGAGAAAAGAAATTTAGGTGTAAAAGTGGTTGTTGAAAAGTATGACGTATGGAGAAGACCGATAATAAGCAATCTATTATCAAGTGGATGGAGATATACCGAGCAGACACCATTCAATGTTCCGCTTGGTACGAGTATATTCATTCATCCATTCACAAAACTACTCGAGAATGTTCCTACCTACTCCAGTGTTCGGTAAAAAAGAAAATCTCTATCTTCATTATAACCTCAATTATTGGAGTCCGAATTTCCTCTCACTGCCAAACATCAAATCGAATACATTAGCGATTATTTTTTTAATGGACACAATCATTTGAAAACATTTTCTTTTTGCTGGATTTCAACATCTTGGGACACAATCCTGCGAACTGGTACATGAGGTTCTTCATGTAATTGTTGCTGAGGATCTCATTAAATATAATAATAATAAATTTTAGATTTATCGAAAAACTTAATAATAAAAATGCAAAAAACGGTAATAATGAATACATCATGTCATGTAGAATCGTTAAAGATTTTTTAAACGTTAATATTCGGGAATCAGTAGGGTTGATAGGTAGTATAGAGACCTCCTCAGAGCCTAATCCTTGGATAAATAAAGTATCTGGATGGGTGAACTATTCCCAGTGATGATGCGTTTGTTGTATTTCATTTTGTTTCATTAAATAATTTACAATTTACGCATTAATCTACTAATTCTTTTGAGGAAGTGTATAATTGAGTGATATTAATTTTAGTATTTTCATAGCCTCGCTTAATGATTTACTTTACAGGACCACTCACACTATAGCATCGATTATAGAAAGTAGCTTTGTTGGCTCTGTCCAAATCCTTTAGGGAGGTGTTACTCTGTGATCCAGAAGACCTGGGTGTGAGATGCCTCAAAAACATATTTTCTCTGACTCAGCTCTTGCATGTATGGTGGTCTCAGGTTATCCAACGCATTAAACACCGTCAAAAAAATGTTAAACTCAACTAGCTCTGGACACTTCACAATATTCAAAACAAGGCTAAAACAAAAATATCTATCTGATAATACCTGATTTATTCTTCCTCTCCTCTTCCTCTGTTTATTTATATAATTTATGTACAGGTGTATAAAGGCGGGTTTATTGGCAAAGGCAATATCTTCCAACCAACCCGAGCAAGATGAAGTTTCTGAAGTTAAATTGGTACAATAGTATTAAGTGAGAAATAAATTGGTAAAAAATAAAATATAGAAGCAAGAAAAAAAAATACAAAAAAATAATAATAAAAATAACACCTCACATAGCAACGAAGAAAAGAGGGAAGTTGTTGAAGGATAAAGAAGGATATTTTTAACAGATTTTTAATTATCTCAATAGAGACGAAGTTGGAATATTTTACTGTAGGAGAACCGGGAAATCAAGGCACCTACAGGGCTTACGACCTGTCATCGGCTGGTTTACGTGATCACTTTATGCGCTTGCGCAACGTTTACCAATTATGCCTTTTTAATGAGATCCCTATCAATTCAATTTTGAAAGTTCTATATATTGTAATACTGAAATTCTTTTCGCTTGAAAATAAGGAATTTTTACAACAGCCATCTATGTGTGAAATTATTAACAACATTCTTATTGTTTATTATTTTTATTTATTTTTTTGTTGTAACGCCATCTATTGAAAGAATTGGTTTTTTTTTGTAAATAATGAGAGCAACAATTCTTATACCTGAGGTGACAAATGCATTTTTCGCATAGAAGTCGCCCCTGAATTGCGCCAGACTTATTAGGTCATTTTTGTCTTATTTAACTTCTTGTACCAATGTGTAAGTAATCGAATATTTTTTTATTATTGCACTAGCTTTTATGTCCCGCCGTTGGCCAAGAATGTAAAATTGTGAAGGAAAAAGCAATCGTTTTTATAATATTGTCACCCAATTATTTTGCAAAATCGGACTATGAAAAGTGGTTTGAAATATGATTGAATTTGATTGTAAAATGTTCAAGTGATGGCCACAACCCATTATTTTTTATATATTGCTATAAAGTGTGAATGAAGTATAATATACAATTTCTTCACTATTCGAAATGGTTTTAAATATGACTGTTTATCAACATTGTAAAGAGATTGGTTTGGCCACAACCCCCATTTTTAAATATTATCATCGAAAACAAATTGTAATATGTACTTACCTATTGAATATTTAGTAATTTTGGATGTTGGGATGTGGTTAAAATTTGATTAAACAAATGTACTGAAAAGATCCAGTGTTGGTCACATCCCATTCGTTTTATATTTTTTCATCAAGTGTGCATTATATTTTTGCACAATTAGACTGATGAACTTAAAATTGACACAAAAGTCTACATTAACGAAGAAGAAGAAGACTTAAACTATGGCAAATAATTTGAATATAAACGTTGTGAAGAATTCAGTAATGGCCACAGCTCCCTTTCTTTAAATATTGTCAACGAAATCAAATATATTATGTAGGTGTTAAAAATTATTTAAAATAGGATGATATAAATGGTTTAAATTTGATTAAACAAAAGTATTGAAAAGATTCTAGTGCAGGTTACATCTTCACATCCCACATCCCATTCGTTTTTACATATGTATTTTCATCAAGTGTGCATATCGTTAATAATATTTCTGCTCAATAGACTATTAGACTTAAAACGAACCCAAAAGTCTAAATAAAAAAGAGAAGAATAAGTATAAGACTATAAGAAATAGTTTGTTTAAAAAATCCCAATGGTCTACATAAAATAAGAAAAAATACATAAAAAAAAGAATTAGACTATTGGAAATAGATTGTATAAAAACTGAGCAAAAGGTCTTCATAAAAGAAGAAGAAGATTAATCTATAGGAAATAGTTTGTATTAAAACTGTCCTTAAAGGTCTACATAAAATTAAGAAGAAAAATAATTAGACTCCAGGAGCCGTCGCTTCAGACCCTTCAGTACCTCCCGTCCCATCAGGCCCTTCAGTACATCCCGTCCCTTCAATCCCTCATCACGTCCCTTCCCATCAGGCCCTTCAGTACCTCCCGTCCCTTCAGGCCCTTTAATACCTCCCGTCCCTTCAGGCCCTTTAGTGCCTCCCTTCCCTTCAATTACATCCCGTCCCTTCATTCGGGTAAGAAAAGTTTAAATCCAGAAACCATCCTGGAAGAACCGCGAAGAGATGTAAGCACCGTCTTCTTTTCCCAGGATACTCCACCTTTATAGGTAAAATGACCAAATACACGATGAAGAAGAAGAAGAAAAAATTTTAAATCCAGAAACCGTCCTGGAAGACCTGCGAAGAGATGGAGGGACAGTCGGACCTTCTTTTCCCAGGATATTCCGCTTTCATTGGTAAAATGACCAAATACACGAAGAAGAAGAAGAATAAGAAAAAAGTTTAAATCCAGAAACCACCTCGGGCACACGCTCGACAATTCGCCAAAGTTTCATTGTAATCGGACATACGGTTTAGGAGCACATCGCTTGCATACATTCATACATTCATAAATAAATAAATAAAATAATTTTCCGATAGGAAATCAGTATATTGTTGATTTGTAAGTAAATAATAATAGGTAGGTACCTACCTACAACAATGTTCTAAATAAATTCGATTCATAACAAATTTTATTTGAATATCAGAATCTTTCCGTTACCATAGTAACCATTCCAATACGTAAAAAATATCAAATGGTTTGAGACATTTTTTGAATATGTAGGTACCTACATACATTGGTTTGTTCGATGCCATAAAAATGAAAATTGTCAGAAAAATCAAATATTATTTACAAATTATGCAATTTTATTATGCCTATATCTTTACTAATAATAAACACATTTTTACAATATATGTCTTAAAACTTGCTGTAATGTCTTGTGTTTCATTTTATTATTTCATAATTACATTTAATTCAAAGGTTTATTATTTTCAAGAACATATTCATTCGGTAGGAAAATGAAATATTGTATGAAAAGATATTAAAATGGCGGCGTTCATGTACAAAACGCTTACATTAAAAATAAGTTAAACATTATAATTATACAAAATATTCACCATGTTTTTCACTCAAACGCTAAGTTATACTTGAAAATATATTTTTTTCGTGTAAATACGTACTTCTAACTTTTAAACTAACAGATATTTGCGTGCAAAATGTACACTTTTTTGACAGATACGACTTGGAAAATTTTGTATGAAAAAAATAATTATTGAAATATTTTTAAAATTCATCATTTTTATCGCATTATTTTTACCGTGACACTGCATCAGGTATACAGGTACACGTTCGCACATAAATTAGATTTTTAGATGCTCTTGGTTTTTCAGAAGGCGTGAGACAAACACACACACACACACATACACACACACATACACTAACATTTTGATTGCTTTATTACTTTAGATATGCGCAAACATTGAAATTTTTTACCTGTCAGGAGTCAAAGATATTTTTTAACAGATTTTTAATTATCTCAATAGAGACGAAGTTGGAATATTTTACTGTAGAAGAACCGGGAAATCGGGTAAAATATTCCAACTTCGTCTCTTTTGAGATAATTAAAAATCTGCTAAAAAATATCTTTGACTCCCGACAGGGAAAAATTTCGAATGTTTGCGCATATGTAATAACAAAAAAATATTCGATAAAGAAGGAATTCAGGAACTATTTAACAGATAGAGTTTTTTTTAGTTTGCCTTTAATAATATTTAAATGGATTGAGAAAATGTTACTTCATCACTTCGGCCCTTCCAAATGTCCGAAGAAAGGTAGCCGCAGACTCGGAAAGAAAGAAACAGGAAACGGACCCAAGACATCCTCTATTTGGTCACATGCCTCCGATGGCGAGATTAAAATCTAGGAAAAGTTTCTTGACCACGACATCCCCCCTTCAAGTACCGCCAGAAAGGGCAAGGCAAAAACGCTGGATTGATCAATGCAGTGGAAGTCGAAACGAGGTGTCGGAGGTTTTGGGGCCGGGACACCATCTATCCTACCGTACATGGAAGACATTGAATAGACTCTGTGTAGGTGTCACAAGGTGCAAAAAGAACCTGTACAGGTGAGGAATAGGACGAGAAGATGTATCTTGCGATTGCGGGGAGGTCCAAGATGATAAGCATCTTCTTGTCTGCCGAAACATGGAACAGGGATGTAGCGAAGAAGACTTGGCTATGGCAAATGACGCAGAAATTGCTGTTGCAACGTATTGGAATGGAAAGGCCTAATGTTTACCCGGACACGTTAAGTAAGTAAGTATGTACATAGGTATCACTTGGGCCATTCCATAGTCTAGCTGATTTTACATACTTGAAAAGAAGAGCTAAAAACTTCTGTATTGTTAATGGGGATAGCTACTGTAGTACGTTCAGCAGATCGAAGGGGTAAGCCGTAACTTGACGAGAAAATGACGTTATTTTTTTAATATTGTGGTGAATAGGGATGTTACGACAATCTCGTATCTTTGGCCAACGAATCATATTTCTACAAGTCGAAACATGATCGTATTTTTTTAGATTGTAAATGAACCGTATACAGACATTCTGTAATCGTTCCAGTTTATTTGATAATTCTTCATTGGCATCCAGATAACACACATCACCGTAATCAAGCAATGTAAGAAGTGAAGATTGAGCTCGTGTGATTTTACATTGTATTGGAAGAAAGTTCTTCAATCTATTGAGAGAATGAATATTATAAAACAGAGTTTTATTGACATGAAAAATCTGTCCATGCCACGAAAGATCTCCATCATTTTTGAGAAGGCTATGTGTTGATTGTTAATTTGTTATCCTATCATTGCTATGAATTGTTATTATATTCAATCTTTTTTGCTTACCTTTGTACACAATTTTGCACAAAGATAGGTACTTAAATAAAATATAATGATATCATGTAAAAACGTTTAATTTCCATGTTTTGTAAATATTTATGTCATTTGGGATAATAAATAAAATGAAATCGGGAAATCCGTTGTAGACAAAACTGGTTTTCTTCATAAATCTTTTTACAACGGAAATCTGGGTCTAACATAAACGTCAAATAAAATAGTATAATCGTAAAACTACGTTTAGTGTTTAGGCACCAAACTCTCTTTCTTATTTATTATAACAATATTTTGTATCTTATTTCCGAGCACTAAATCCTCTTTTGGACCAGGAAACTCAATTACCGACAACGTACATAATATCTACATAATCTTCATTCTGTTTTTTCTCGTTATAATCTTTCTTTCGTGCATTTATTCATCCATCACGCCATTTTATTGTTCAGGGAAGGCTGAAAAAAAACAAAAGTCACACATTCCTGGATTAATCATAATAGATTGTTGCAATTTGATATTATTCAGAACATCTGGAAATCCAGCTTCATAAGCCAATAAAACATCAAAAGGATGAACTCAATGTAGTGACCAATATTATAGACCGATATGCATATTGTCTGCAATTCCCAAACTCTTCGAGACGTTAAATGCTAAGGAAATAGGCCAACCGATAAATAATACGATCAGTACTTCTCAACCTGGCTCAATCTCTAATAATATTTTTTAAGTGCCGTTTATAAATAATTAACATCTTTGATCATTCCCAGGACGCTTATTTGGTTAGATTTCTGGTTGAACGAAACAATGTAGTTTTTCGTTTTTATGTATAATAACCTCGTTCAAACCTAAAATGGTGTTTCGATTTCTCGTTCCTTATCCAGCCATATTTTTTTCATCGCAAGTACCTACCTCATATTTTAAAATAATTCTACTTCCAAATCCACCGTTTTTATTAATTTATTTATCTTTTTGTACATAATATAAACAAATATATTGCACACTTGCGGGCTTATTGCTATTAGGCGATTTCTTCCAACCAACCAGATAACAAAGTATGACAAAATTATATATGTACAATGTACATATTTTACATCAACAAAAAAATGAAAGAAATATATATATTACAACAAAATAACAATTATTCTTCTTCTTTAGCCTTACACCCTCCACTGCTGGATGTAGGCCTGTTCCATTCTATTCCATTCGTCTCTCCCCTTTCGCATCCAGGTCCTTCCAGCTTGCTGAACTATGTCATCGGACCAGCTTTTGGGGGGTCTTCCGACACTTCTATTTTTGGTCCAGGGCCTCCACTGTAGGATTCTGGGTGCCCACCGAGTATCCCCCTGTCGAGCCATATGCCCATCTTCGGTGGAGCCTGTAAGCGCTAGAAGACGCATCCCCGGGTGGCGGATAGGGGAATACTCGCCAGATATGGGGGGTAGGAGGGAAATAAAATACCTCCCGCGGGCCAAAAGGTAGTAGCGTCTGACCCAGAATGGACGGCTACGAACAGCGTCTGATTCCCAAGTTAGGAGCAGCTGATACTAAAACGCGCCAAACCGCGTGGCTAGCGTGGTGCGTAAACGCCAAATAACCTTCCAAAAACTATCCAATGCAGTCGAATTTAAAAATAACTATTAATACAAAAAAAATGAAAACACATCACAGCAAAAAAAAAGAATATGGAGAGGAAATCACGATCAGGGCGGCAAGTCAGTGATTACCCATATCATGTATATAATTATCATATGGAGTTCTAAGACATCTAAAGATATTATAGAACTCCATATAATAATTATATCCATGATATGGGTAATCGTGAGGGTTTTGATTTCGCCGATTGATCCAGACTGGCCCCCCTGATGTAGAAGATAAATATTCCTACTTTAGTTTTTTCTTGAAAATACAAAGTGAGTTAGACGAAGTGAGTTTTTGAACAAGTTTTTGTTTTAATATACCTCTTTTACTAGTCTTAAGTCCGCCCATGTATGTTCCCTGTCCTCTGTTACTTGGAACAAATTTTCGACTACAATCTCCACTCCAATTTTTATATTCCAGGAAATAATTTAACCTCATTTCCTTTGATTTCTACTTGCAGATTTTAGACGCCCTCCAAACGGTCGTATCCAAATAAGCAAAAAAGGTTGGAATCGTTCTCCGTTTAATTCATTTCAAAATTGAATAATAAAATTAGAGACGCTATTGCACGTGTTTTCTGAAATTGCCGTTCTCCAATATAAACGGCGAAACGCTGTTGAGCACTAATCGACGAGAAATGCAATCTCTTTGTGAATGGAATCCACTTTCCATTGTATTTAATATCATCTCTCGCATCCTTTACGGCAGAATTATGAAGTAAATGACTCAAGAGAAGAGATAAAATGTCCCTTTTTACGCCAGAAAATTTACATTACTTTACAATCAACGTTTCAACAAATAGATTTAAAATAATTGAAATCGTTCATCGTGTGTCAAGTTTAATAAAAAATATCTAATTAATATTAAGTTGGAGTAGATCCCAACATTTTTTTACTGTTTCATATCCTCATATTATGCAGCTGGATTACTGATCCAAATGGAAACACTTTTCAAAAGAACAAAACCAGACATGGAAGGGTTCATAATTATTATTAAGACGTTTATTGTAATTGAAATTTTCTGCTAGCAATTTTATCGAGTGGTTTTTTTTCTCCCAAGCATAGTATCTAGCATATTGAATACATATTTTTACAGCGATTGAATTATAAAAATTAAATGAGGTTAAAATTATATTTATCATATTTTAAATATCAGAAATATAAAAAACACAATGAAAATAACTGTACCTCTAACGAGGCAGGTAATAGAGACCCTAGCGCCATTCATTCATCATGGTATTTACAATCGCACAAGTATAAGCTGTGCGCTGGTTTGTCTTTTTAGCTCCATTTTTCTTATAGCAAGATCTCATTTACATAAACAATAAATAGTTACTTTATTATATATTGCAAGATATCATTTACATAAAAATTAATAGCTACATTATCATCTATTTAACCTTTAATCCAATGTTTCAGTATGTCAACAATGTCGAAATTAAACATTAAAAAAAATCTTACATTCAACAAATATCTTTGTTCGATAAGAAAAAAAACTGATCAAATTACCCGTAAAATTGTTTGAATAGATTCCCTTGAAATTGCTCTATTTGTAATATTCAAAAATTTCATGCTCTAGATGCTCTTTCAGAGTTTTGAAAGGTACGTATAAGTAGAAGTAGCTTTTTCTTAGCACGTGCTGTTATTTTTAAAAGAAAGATCATACAAATTATGGCTAAAACATAAAAATTTTAAAGACCATCTAGTGAAAGAATTCAATGTAACTGATGTTAAACAATCAGGAAGGTAATTTTGTGTTATGCCTGGATTATTTTATCCGTAGGTAGTTCCAAGAAATGCAAGAAGTCTACACCGGTAATCCGCAGTTCGTTTGAAAATGAAATTATCAAAGGTTTTGGTTAATTAAACCGTAATGGTAATTTACAAGTTTGAAATGTCTTAATTATTTTCCTCGTAAAATTATTATAAAGCATATTTTCAAAAAAGACTCTTGATTTTTCGTACGCCATTTATGTAGCAATATTTAAATTTATTGTTTACAATATTGCTGCCTATAATTTATTATTCAGTAATTTGGATTTGTTTGGTGATAAAACTTTTAACAATTAGAGTTTTCAGAAGTATAACACTCCGAAATGCATGGTGCAATTATTGAATATTGACTAAAGCTTGGAAAACGCACTTCTCATTTTACCAATGTCGGATGAGCTATAAAAGTTGACATTAATCGCGATAGTTTAAGCATAAAAAATAACTAATAGTGTTAAAAATCATAAAAGTAGATAAAATATGTCGACATATATAATTTACCTTGAGGACAAATACGAATACATAATAAACTTATTCCTAACCTCAATTTCTATTCGATTTATAAAGAAACTCGCTCACGAGAGTCGCTTTTATCGTTTTATACTAACTCAGGAAGTATGGGTAGGTATATATTATTGGTGGTTTTATTTGTCCTTGTAGTGCGAAAAATGTGAGTCATTTTACTGGGTTGTCGTCGTCCATTCTGATAATTATGTGACCTGCCTATCTCAGGCTTTCCAACTCAATGGAACTCACATCGGGTTGCGCTTTTTTATCATCAGCCCGTTAGCATCCGGAGTTGAAAATAGGCCTTCTCCCTCTTTTTCCAATCCATTTCCTGGGAAAACCACTTCCAATTGCACCCTGCCACTGCTTTAATACAGTCCGACCGCCCCGTGTCTGAGGACGTCCCAAGCTTCTTTTTCCCTGTCTCAGACGCCACTCCAAGACTCTCTGGTACAACCTACTATCTGTTTATTTACCAATATGTCGCGCCCAGTTCCATTTCAGAGTGACAACTCTCTCGGCGACATCAGTTACTTTGGGTTATTCTTATGTCATAAATATTTACTGTTGTATCGACGACGCCCACCTTCACTGACTGCGGAGGTGGTACAGGTATATTATTTAATAATCATATTTTAATATAACGAGAAAGACGAATGAAATTCTTAACAATATCAAAAACAAGACAGAATCATAAATGAACTGAGATTGTAACAAACAACATTTGTAATTTAATATTTAAAAGCAATATGTAGGTATTACTTAGCAGTTCACAGTTTGCTGAAAATGAAACACAGGTTGTATGTAAAATAATATGTAATATAATATGTGTCACAGAGAATTAATTCGCGTCACGTTCGTCGGGAACATCCTGTACCTTGCTGTTGCGTGATAACGTTTGAAATATTAAAGTGATCGTTTATAAATAATATCACCCTGTGTAGTTCTGATATAATGAATGTTTTTTTTTTTCGTTTTAACACGAAAACTTTGTAAATATTTTGCCATTATTTTTCCTTACTCTCCCAATATAGTCAAGCTTGCTTTCGATTTTTCTAAAAATCAAATTTTATCAAGGTAAATAGGGTATCATGTAGAAACAGAATTGTAAAGGAAATATTTGAACCACGGGAGTTGTAGAATAAAAATATTGTAGAATATAAATATTATTTTTATCATAAACCAACCATTATTTTTGTATATTTAATATAAGTAATTCAATAATATGATAATTTTACATAAAATAACAATAACATGTTTAAATAATAAAAACGTATTTTGATTCTACATTATATTTCATACCAATGCAAATTAACATACATACAAAAACATCTATGTAGACTAACAGTAATCACTTTTACTATGATACCTGTTTATGTTTTTATTAAAGTACAACATTTACTAGCGGCAATATAAGCTGGTCTTTTTGATGTGTTGGAGTCTCATGAAGTTCAGCAATTAATTGACAGCTTAACGTGGGGGAACAAATGCTGTAGGTACTTACTTCATTAAGTAACCGTATATACATTGATTTACACAATGAAGTCATTATAAAAATAATCATCCAATTTATGTAGCGCCGATTTGTGGTTACAAGGCTATTCCAAAGCATTTTTGCTTAATTGTTGGCTCTGCGAAACAATAAAAGAAGTAATTTACTATTTATCTGTGGCTCTACAGCCCATATCGGGTCTTAACCTTCTGCAGAGCCCGTCTCCATGACTGTCGATCTTGTGATGCATTTATGCACTACTCCGTTCAGCCATATACCTATAAACTATATCTATCTATCTATCTGTGGCTCTAAAACCCAGGTCGGGTCTTAGACTCCTGCAGAGCCTGTCTCCATGCCTGTCAGTCTATTATAGTAATGCATTAAGCCTGTTATATGAATGTCGATGTTATTTACATCCTTATCTACTCCGTCCAGTCATCTTATCTTCGCCCTTCCTTTCCTTCTTCGTACCCCCGGTACACCATTCATAATTCGTATGGAACGTCCTCTTTGCTCCTTCGCGGACCCATCTGAGTCAAATATTTTTATGATAGCCCGAAAACTCTGCCCTCCACGTATTTCAGAAGACAATTTAATACGACTTAATAGGTAGATCCGTTTACAATGAAACCACGGTCAAAGTAAGCTGCGCGATTGGGTTGATCCAATTTTTTTTGAGGAATTGGTACTCTGCGATTCTGAGGATCTCGATGTTAAGCGTCTTTTTGAGCTTTGAAAACCATCAAACACACTTTGTGGTGTATCCTCTCTGGATTCGAATATTTGTTTCTCCGTTCTTAGCTGTCAATAATTATGTAACTTCAAAAGGGACCAAACGTAATAATGGCTGTCATTAGTTACCCCAACAAAATGTATAGTTTCCGGGAAATAGGTTGAGAATTTGCGTCGTGGAGAGGGGCTGTTTGCACATTATACCAACCAAGCTAAAAAACACAAATATGCCCTCTGCGCATCCACATGTAGTTCTCAAGTTATTTGCTGTTATCTGTACACATAATATGCAAACATAATATATAAAAATTTTGAAATCATAACTCTCCACTGTTCTATAAATTGAAAGTATCTAATGTCAATGTGGTGAGGTTGCTGTTAATCGCCTAAGTACTACGAGTACTAAGGAGTGAAGGAGCCTTCCGCCATGTCTGGTGGGCCATGTCCCGCTCGGTGGTAGCTCACCATGCTGATGAGATGGTGTAGCCGACATCGCGTGGAAATCGAAGAACTGAAAGACTGACTGACGGGCCATGACTAACGGGCCTTCACGTCTGTGGTTGAACTCTTAGTGGAAGTGGTATGAAATATTCTTTATGGTAGTTTCTTGTTTTGTCCGACGAGCAGCCGCTCCGGTACAAGTTCTAAAACGTTCCCTATGGAGTGGGGTAGGAGACTGCGAAATTCTGTTGTTATTCTCTAGTAGTAGAGAATGAAAACATCCGAAGGTCATGTCTATGGCCCGAGATTTCAGTTGGCCCTTAAATCGTTGGATTTGGTAATCCAAGTTAAAAGTTTAGGGAAGATTAAATTTCATTCGCGTATTTCAGTGCAAAATGAAACGTCAGTTACGTAATCTTCAACTATAGATATATTTTACGTTTTTCTATGGTTATTGTCTATAACGCATCTGTCAAAATTGTAATAACCTTAAATGATACGTGACGCGAAACTGTGACTAAATATTATTTTATTATTATAACAACACAATATTTTATTTGTTTCATTACACAGCATGTTACTTTTTAAATTTTTTATACCGATCGATGTTTTTATAATTAAAATCAAACATTCTAGTGAAAAAATGTCATTGAATATGTACTACGTACGTAGTACTACAATGCAAAATGTATGTACATTTTACAGATGGATATGGAACTTAGTGATAATGGTAAAATAGTGTCTTATGTAGAAAATTTAAGAATACACATTATATATGTAGAAACAGGATGAATCAATTTAAAAAGTGGGATGAAAAAACATCTCAAAAATAAAGTTGCGTGCCTGACGTTTCATTATGGCTGACAGTTTATTTCGTTTGTTGTCAGGCAATACATTATAATTATGTAAAAAAGAAAATAAATATTAAATACATGAACCACTTCTATATCAAGTCTTTTATTTTAACAACAAAAATAAATCATGATTATAATTATTATGCTTAGTTATTTGTAGTATAAAATGAAATGAAACATTAAAGCGTGCGGCGATTAGTACGCCACCTGGCGAAAGACTAGAAACAATACTTAACTCAAGATTAAGACACGCGATCCGCCAGAAACGTTGAGTTAAATATTTGTCGTTTAGTGACGTATGTATTTAAGGGAAGATTAGGTACTGAAATACGCAATATTTTGGTTAAACTTGAGTTAAACTCCTAAGGGCCGACTGAAATACTGGGCCTATTTCTTCCAAAAATAGAATATTTGTGTATGACATCCACGAACGGTTCCCTGTTACATAAAAAAAAACATATATTTTTGTATGTACTACGTCCGCATTCAAAGCACGATTTCCGCCAAATTTGCACAAAAAATATATAGTGTAAAATCATCCCTAAAATGCGGGTTAGGCAAACAACGTGTATATCAATAAGAGAGTTTTTTTTACATAGATGGTACTTACAGATATTTGACTCCGAACAGACTGCGAACTATTTGTTGAAAAGTCGCTGTTAAGACCAGTCTAGACGGTAAATGATGTTTATCAATAATCCTACTACGTGTTGCGCAACCATGTATACATTTTGTTTTTTTTTTATTTCAAAAATATTTAATTATTCAGGCCAGCACAAAAATTGCTGTTTATCACGTTGTATCGTATCGTATCTAATGAGAAATAGATAGATCAAAATGTGTTGTTTATTTATTTATATCTATTTTTTATCGTCAATCTGTTTCGAATAAAAAATAATAAAAATGTATCACTCCAGAATTTTACTGTCTTTAATTTACAATCCAATATCTTTTAAAAAAATCCACACCGTATTATATCTTGTATGTATTCCATATCTCTTTAAAACGCACACCGTATAAATATATACTTGTATTCAATATTATTAAAAAAACGAATACCGTATTTAATTCTTTTAAAAAACGGACATCGTAAATTACATTGTATTCAATATCTTTAAAAAAACGCACTTCCCATTTACCCTTGATTTCAATATGTTTTAAAAAAGGACACGGTATTTTGTCTTTTATCTAATATCTTTTAAAAAACGACGCACGCCGCATTATATCTTGTATTTAATTTATATACATAATGCACACAGAGTTTTATTTTGTGTAGATAGTAAGGCTTGGTCAATCAATAATATTTTGAAATAATTCTAAAGTTTAATAATAGTAAAAATAATAAACTCTTCCTTGCACCCTGCGCAAGTGGCAAGTTTATTACATTTGGCAATTTCTTCCAACTAACCAGTGTTTCCAGCGTGAGAAATTAACTTAAATAAATTTAGCCTCTGCTGGGGATCGAACCCAGGACGCCCGCACAGAAATCAAACGGCTTACCAACTGTGCCACGGCGGTCGGCATGTCGATTATTATTCATATTATTTCGTTAACGATAACTTAAAAAATAAACCAAAAATTCAAAAGTTGATAACCCCCGACTGAAACAAAAATTCAAAATTCTGAGTATAAAAGTTTTGTAGGCCTATAACTGTTTATATTCTGAAATTTTGGGCTCTGTAAATTGAGCGGATCAAAAGTTATGAGGGGGGGGGACACACAGACACACGAAATGTTCTACTCCGAATTCTGAGTAAATCCGTATATGGAACATACATATATCCTGCGAAGCCTCTAAATTGGTGTTTTTTGACTTCAAAGTTGGAAAAGCCGCATACAATTCCTTCATACACGCTTTGGATTGGATTTTAACTGTCTCTTCCTTCAAAAGAATTTCATTCTCTTGAACGAATCGACAGTTGGATTATGTATATTTAAATTTATACAATCCTACCGTTTTGAACCGTTAAACAGAGGTTTCTAGATGAATTTATATTATATCGTATCGAACACTAAGTCATATTCAGGCTTTTTTCATAATAAGAATATGACTTATTTGTGAAAAAAAGCCTGAATATGACTTAACCATTACCTGGTGTCAAGGCAATAAAAGATTCTATGGTTTCGAAACTCAATGTAAACTTGGAAGTTTGTATTTTTCACATGGCTTATGCTAAAAAATCCTATCGAAATTATATACATAACTACATAATTCAAACATTTGAAATGTGTTAAATAAACTACTCCCGACGCCAGTTCAATTTGGCATTTAAGTTGAATCAGAGGTTCAACTACCAATTAATTCATGCTTATAAATAAGAAAAATAGCGATTGAACGAGTGCAGCGCAAGCTCTTACGCTTTTTGAATTATAAATTAGGTCGTTCCATAGAAAATATTGATTATACCAACTTGATGCGTGGCTTTCAGTTACATTCGTTGGCCGATCGACGTAGGTTATTGGACGTCTCAGTTTTGCACAAGTTAGTGAACACTCAATCAACTTTCATATTCCGAAAAGACGGACTAGACAAGCTGTGCTTTTTAATGAGGGAGCCGCTTTCACTAACTATATATTTAACTCTCCAATACCGAGATTGCATAGGCTAGGAAATGAACTGTGTGTTGATGCAGATATTTTCGGGGATAGCTTGCCTGTATTCAAAATATTTATAGGTCTTTCTAAAATTCAAATTTATTTCTCTGTGTAAAAACATCATTTTAAATTTTGTTTTGTCAATTTATTGTTGTTTCTGTATTTTTTATATATTCGACCAGTAATTGTTAATTGTTAATTTTTAAATGAAATTTCTTGTTAATTCTGTTTATTGTTTTTAATATATAATGATGTTAATTTAAAAAAAAATGTAATTCTTTGTAACATGTAAATGGCTTATGCCGTGTATTGTATTAAATAAATAAACAAAAGAACTAAAATGGGGTTCAACTGTAGTTCAAAATTTGAACCACGTTTTAACATTGCTTTACAAATCCATAATGTAAACACAGTGAAAAAGTATTTAAAATTAAA
The DNA here is from genome assembly GCA_963576475.1 of Molanna angustata. Lineage (NCBI taxonomy): Eukaryota > Metazoa > Arthropoda > Insecta > Trichoptera > Molannidae > Molanna > Molanna angustata. The sequence continues at coordinate 11,997,493 of OY754974.1, read as the reverse complement.
AAATAATGTTTTTTGTTTTGTTTTGGATTTTGTTGTTATTTACATTGGGAATTCAAGTCCTCATCCAATGATTATATGGAGAAAGGAGAGTTTAGTATGACGGTATTTTGTTTGACGACAAAAAACAAGAACAAGTTGTAAATATGTACGTCCAAACCATCCCCGTGCAAAGTTGACAACTCCAAAGTAATAATAATAATAATATTTTCACCAACTTCCAGTAACACGCTTTCAACACTTTCAATATTTCACCACAAGGTTTTTTGTAGCGATTTTCTCTCGTGAAATTTCATAGATGTGATACCACGAACTATGGGACATTATGCCTACAACAATTCAAAATTTAAATTTTATAAATGTTAACAATGAGCAATCAATTAAGGGGGGGGACTGCTGCTAACGTACCTATTTTTTCAATTTGAATTTGCGTCATTAGTACAAAACGAATCATTTTGAAAAAAATAACCTAGTTAGTTTGGGTATTAAAAAATAAAAATAATTCTTATTTTTTTAATTACATTCTGTATATATTCTTGTAGGAAAATAATAAGCATACCCCAATTTTCGACATTTATCTTAAATTTCTAAAAAACTATAAGGTATAGACCATTATATTTTTTATAAATTAAAGAACATCAAAATATCTGGAAAAATACGATGTAACGTTGCATTAACGCATCAGGTTAAGTTAATAAACCAAAAAAACTTATATTTCACAATGGCGCTGAATGGAAAATAAATGTTTTTTAGGTTTATTTTCTAAACCTGAAGCATTAATGCAACGTCACATCGTATTTTTCTAGATATTTTGAACTATGCCTTATATTTTATTAAAAATATAAGATTAACGTTGAAAATCGGGATATGCCATTATTTTTCTACAAGAATTTATACAGAACATTATCAAAAAGTAAAGATATATTTTTCTTTATGAATACCCAAACTATCTAAATTATATTTTTCAAAACGATTTGATAAAAAATAATGATGGTATATCAAATTTAAAAATAGGTACGCAGGCAGCAGTCCCCCCCTTAAGTATCCAAAAGTGTGCTACCTCGGAAGAGTAGAATGAACCTAATAGATGAAATCCCCTACAATAACTTTATTTTATTTGCCGATTTTTACATAGGAAGATTTCAAACAAATGCAAGGGTAGGCAGACAAACATGAATATAGCCATGCACAAACATGTGCAAATCCAGAACGACAATCTTACGAGGTCTACTTTATTTCTTTCTTCTACTTCTTTGTCAGCCATCTCTCCACTGCTGGATGTAGGCCTCCTCCAATGAACTCCATCTCTCTCGGTCCTGTGCTTCCCCAGCCAACCCCTCCCCGCAACCGGAATGATATCGTCCACCCATATTTTTTATGGTCGCCCTACCGGTCTTTTATTTTCCCGCGGTCTCCATTTTAGTATTCTGGGTGTCCACCTCTCGGTATCCTGTCTTGCAACATGCCCTGCCCGCTGCCATTTCAACTTTGCAACACGGTCTGCTATGTCAACGATTTTTGTTTGGCGTCTTATTTCTTCATTTCTTTGTTTATCCCGGAGGCTCACTCCTAACATTTGCCGTTCCATAGCTCGTTGCGTACACTTCAGTTTGTATATTGTGTTTCAAAGACCTTTATTTTCAAATTCATCGGAATGTCTTTGTTTTTCAGGATGTGACCGAGTTTACCGAAGGCCGCCCAACCTAGTCCAATTCGTCTGGGTATCTCTGCTAATTAATTTTCCTTTCCCAATTTTATGTTGTGCCCCAGGTATATATAATCTTCAACGGCTTCAACTGTGTTGTTATTAATTTTCACATTGATGTTGGATGGGCTCAGGATTTTAGTTTTCGAAATATTCATCTCTAGGCCTACCTCCAAGGAAGCATTATGGAGTTCTTTTACATATCATACCTTTCAATTCTTCTAGGTCGTCGGTGATAAGCACAATTTCATCTGCGAATCGAAGGTGGTTCAGATATACACCATCAATTTTTAATCCTTTATATTCCCAATTTAGTTTTTTGAATATGTTTTCCAAGGCTAGGGTAAATAATTTCGGTGATATTATCCTACTTTATTTATATGCAGATAAACAAATATGTATATTGCACACTGGAGGATTTTTTGCCATTAGCAAATTCTTTCGACCAATCAGCCCCCCTAGATAACGTGTCATTTAACTCAAGAAAAGATAACTCAATGTATGAAAGTGATAGTTGCCATTTCCATACAATGAGTTATCTTTTCTTGTGCTAAATGACACGTTGTCTAGGGGGGCAGATTACAAAGTACGACAAAATTGTGTATGTACCATCAACAAAAGATTGAAATATTATCACAAATTAAAAAAAAACATATCCATTATAATCCACATAAGACAAAATATTGTATGACGTTTTTTATTTCACGATGAGAGTTGATTTATACTTGAAAAACATATCACATACACGCCATATTGGAAAATATAACAGCAAAAAATTCTCTTGATAAAATTTTAAAGTCAGACTACTCTATTTTACAGGCCAATACACAAACTCCTCGGCTCCCTAACCTCTGCAATTCATTGGTATGACACAAGTTTTTGATATTCAAAGCCAATCGTAAAAATATGAATCGAATATTCATGATAGCATAATATATATATACATAAGCAAACATTGGATTTTGTCCCTGTTGGGAGTCAATGATATTTTTATTTCCACATGCACATATAGCGATCACAGAAACCATCCGATGACGTGTATTAAACCTTTTAGCTAATTTTATTTTATTTCTAACATCTCTATTGAGATATTAGAAATTTGTCAAAAAATAAAGATATTATTTTCACAAGTCCCAAATATCTATAATAATCCAGAGACCACGAAATTACGATAATCCTGTGGCAACTCTAAATTGCCTACTGTTCGCACCTACCTACGGTTGCCTACGTTTATTTTTTATAAAAATAAAAAATAAATAAAATGCACTGCTTTCGATGAATTGTGATGCCTTTGTGTATCGCCGGAAGAAGTAATGCGCTAGCCAGTGGCCATTGGCAACCAAGAGGCTTCTTCTGGGATTCATCGTCATCATCCGCACTCATCACTGTTTCTACTACCGCTTTTAAAAAATATCCGCCTGCTTAAAATGTATTGCCAATATTCGCCTGTGAGTTGGCAACTCTGAAAACAAGAGACTTCCCGCTTGTCATTCGCAGAGTACGCATTAATATTTTGTTCGCATTTGTGTGACCGCCGCTTTTCGCCGCTAAATTGATAAAAACCGCATACTTTCCAACCGCTACTTTCACCGCAAAATCTTCGCTACCTTCACCGCTATACGCCTACAATAACATCGCAGATTCAACAGTTTTTTATCCGCTACATCAATATTCAAACGCCCGCTATCACTGCAGGAGAAGAGTGCCCTCTGCCCAAGGATCTGCCAGCCAATTTAAGGTAAGTGCTTTGTTTCCTTTTACGAGGTGTCATAGTTATTGAACTGCAGTGCATAAAAATCTCTCATAAATCAAAAACCAATAACAAATTTATCAATAAAATCTATGAACCAGCAAATCCCCGCTGCACCACCTACATTAGGTTGGTACGTCTGTGCGAGTATGCACAGGGGTACCAACAACTTTTACCGGCACTGGCCGCTAATAAAATAAAAAATTTTCGCCATTCTCGCTGGACCGCCTCCGTAGGCAGTCGATCTATCCGTTTTAATATTTTGTACATGTTTTATACGTGAGTAATAAATAACCTGTAGGATATATGTATATGTACTTGTCATAAGGACATCTTCGTTCTTTTTTAAACAAAAAAAATGTAGGCCTTTTCACTTAAAACTTTAATTCACGGTCAATTACATTTAAGTTAAGATAACATAAATCGTTAGATTAAAAAGAATCATAATGAAAATCATTAAATATTATTTTATATGTTATTCGTCAAAAAGTTAAAAAAAGAAGTATAATAATAAAAAAAGAAGTATAATAATAATATATGGGTCGATGGCAGAGCGGTTTGCAATCCAGTCGTATGTAGTTCGAAACCTGCCTGGCTTATTTATGCTTATTTTAGAGAACGTACGAAGATATATATGTACTTGCTTAACAAGGACATGTTCATTTTTGTAAAAAAAAAAATAATAATAATTTATTCATCGACATACTGTACTTTACAAACATTTAAAAAAAAATAACAAAAGTAGTAACTAATATCAAATAAAATATGTCTATCATTAAAAGTAAACCACTTTTGATTCTATGTACATGAATTTTATTACGTGCGATAGGCCTATTTTGCCTTGTTATGGCATTTACTAGCTTATGACATAACAAGGCGAAATAGGTCTATCGCACTTAATAAACTCATGTAGAATCAAAAAGTGGTTTGCTTTTAATTATAGACATAATTTATAATGGAATTCTACAAAATAAAAACTTCGTCGATCATTAATAATAAGAGTATTTTAAAGTAGCTAACAGTAACAGTATCTTACAGTAGCTAACAGTAACAGTATCTTAAAGTAGCTAACAGTATCTTTTGCTGAAATGTTGTAAACGACTGTCAATTCCTAAACTTTTATAACAATTTCATATCTCGCGATCCTTATAAGATGGAGACATTAAAAGTAAGAATAACAGAAGAGCGTGTACGAGGCGATGCACGGACGTGAATGAAGCGAGAAATGTATGTCAAGAGGAGGAGAGAGGAGTTTGACTATCGGTTCTCTCTGTCTATGGGAAAATAAAATGGTATGGATTATTTCGCGAAAAAATTGAACTTATAAAAATAATGGATTTTTGTTAGGAATCATTCCAAGGGCACTGATATATTAGTTCTGTGTCGCTCTAAGCAAATATTTAGTGAAAGCATGTATACAGGGTGTCCCATAATCCAACAAATTCCTTTTAAGGGCTGTTATACCAACTCATGACTCTCCAGAATATGCAAATATGACCTTAGTAAAAATGCCTTCGTTTTCGAGATATTACCACTTTTACAAAGTGCCCGAAAATCTCCGCCTTAGATTGGTTTTTCGAGTGCCATATTTACAAATTTCAATATTTTGGAATTCTGATTTATGTTCCACAATCTTGAATAACTCAGCTGTTATTCAAGCTGTTATTTTTTGCGGAAAAAAAAATAATTATGGCCCGGGTTATGAAATATTACCCAATTTTGATTGTTCACACTGAAAAAAAAATGTAAAACGCCAACCTGCAGAAGTTGGCGCAATTATTGTTATTTCCAAAATATGGCACTCGAAAAACCAATCTAAGGCGGAGATTTTCGGGCACTTTGTAAAAGTGGTAATATCTCGAAAACTAAGGCACTTTTACCAAGGTCATATTTGCATATTCTGGCGAGTCATGAGTTGGTATAACAGCCCTTAAAAGGAATACGTTGGATTATGGGACACGCTGTATATTAAAGATTATTCAAAAATGAGGTCTCATAATGAAATTACGCTTTATTTACTATCCAAATATCACGTATCGCCTGTATTTCTAACTGAAGGTTGAGTTTCAAAAAAGGGTAGATATATTCGTATGCCGGCATACCCTTATAATGATTTAAATATCATAAAATGGGCGGTAAAATAATTGATGATTCTCGTAAAGTTTCTTACGATTGTTCAGAAATCAGGTGCCCCAAATAACTTTTATAATTTATTTTATTTCAATATATTATTATCATCACAGCCTCCACCTCATTCCAGAATATCTTGCCGAAGCGCCGCCATTTAAATTGAAATATGGGATATTAATGTCATATTATTATTGTCAAACAAAAGTTATTCCGTTAAAAACACAATTAATCTTCATTTTTTTAAACCCGGCCATGTCTACATTTCATTTGACCCAATTTCCGGGAAAATCAAAACAATCACTTGTTATTTTATATACCATGATCCAGCGACAGCCAAATTTACGCCATATTATAAAGGCTGATATTTATTCTCCTCTGCGATAGGATAGTGTAGAGTCATGATTTCACAATTTTTAAGCTTATATTTTTACATCAATTTCTCGATGGGTATCATGTTGAGAGTTCATACATACTTTGAGTTTCGTCGTGATGTTTTTGTGGGTATGCCGTACACAAATATGAAAATTGGTGTCTTATGTACAGCCTAAACTAAAAGGTCGATGAACTTCATATTGATACCATAGGTGTGAATTACATTACCTTAGAGCAGATTTGTTTTCCATAGATAACAGTTCATTTTTTCTCTATGATTTCACCTGTTAAAAACTTTAAAAATGCTCACGCGGTCTAGAAATTCGAGATATTCTTATTTTGTTTGTTTTTTAAATACAACAGAAACAAAATTCATCAAGCATTAAAGAAAAAAATATTCAGTGTAATATTACATAGTAGTAAAATTATATTGATATTGTATGTGTTCCTATAGAAGAGTATTTTTTTTATTTTTATTGACAGACTTTTAAACATCTCAATAGAGACGAAGTTGGGATATTATAGAAGAACCAGGAACTCAGGGCACCTACAGGGCTTACGACCTGTCATTGACTGGTTTACGTGATCACTTTATGCGCTTGCGCAACGTTCACCAATTATGCCTTTATTGAGTTCCCTTATCAATTGAAAGTTCTATATATTTCAATAATGTGTAACAATTCACCTGAAGATAAGGAATTATACTATTGCCATCTATGAAGTAACGAAGAAACCTTTTTTGTAACGCCATCTATTAAGAAATTAGTTTATTTGTAAACAATGAAAGCAACAGTCCTTATTTTTTTTCTCTCCACTACTATAAATGAAATAGTATTCATCTAAATACTATCATTCCATCTTCCTCATGGGGTAGTTAGAGAGAACCAAACATCGCATTCTTCTATCTTGACACATATCCATCATCTCATCAACATTGATTCTTTGTCTCATACATACATGATCGTCTATTCTTAAATCATTTTTTAAATCAATTTTTCAACAGGTATCATGTAGAGAGTGCATACTATGATTTTTTTTATGTATGTTGTATTATGAAAACTTTTGTCCTGAGGGGAATTAACATTTGTTTAGGAATCCAATAGAAATGTATTGTATTGTATTGTATTGTATTGTATTGTATTGTATTGTATTGTATTGTATTGTATTGTATTGTATTGTATTGTATTGTATTGTATTGTATTGTATTGTATTGTATTGTATTGTATTGTATTGTATTGTATTGTATTGTATTGTATTGTATTGTATTGTATTGTATTGTATTGTATTGTATTGTATTGTATTGTATTGTATTGTATTGTATTGTATTGTATTGTATTGTATTGTATATATTTTATTTAGATGTAAAAAAAATACAATTTCTTACATCTAGTATAAAGGAAAATAAAAACAAACAATAAAAATAAACAAATCAACATCGGATGACTAAATGAACACACAAAAAAGACACGTATCTATCAATAACAATAAAACACAAAGTAAAAAAAAAGGAAAACACACTACCACAATATAAGACATCAAAGAACATGAAAAAAAAAAAAAAAATTATTTATTTATTTATCTATATAATTTATGTACATGTGTACAAAGGCAGGTTTATTGCCATAAGGCAATTTCTTCCAACCAACCCGAGCAACGTGAAGTCTCTTAGTTAAATTGGTACAGTACTAATTAAGTGAGAAATAAATTGATAAAAAATAACATAAAAGAGTAAGAAATATAAAAAAAAATTACAAAGAGAAAAAAATGAAAAGAGAGTTTAAAAATAAAAGAATAATAAAAATAACACTGATCATAGCAATGAGGAAAAGGAGGTTACGGAATAATATAATTAATATAGTATCAAAACAAGCAAAACAGATATTATAGTCTTAGAACATAATATATAAACAATAGAAACACACGATTTTTAAAAAAACTTTTGTTTTATGTATTCAGCACCTAAGCGACGAAAAGCGGCAAGACTAGACGCCTCCTTTACACATTCAGGCAAATCATTATAAAGTTGTAAGCCTTTGTAGTACACACTATTTTGTGTACCTGCCAGGTTTGTCTGCGGCAGTCTAAAGTCCCACCTACTTCTCGTCGGGTATGCGTGAACTTCAAAATTGTACATAATATTTTTTTGTAAATAAGGTGGTAAAAGTCTATTTTTTAATTTGTAAATAAAAATTAGCACATTCAAAATTATTTGTTGTTACACTGTCAAAATTTTCAAATTTACTTCATAAAAATGCATTTAGAGATTGTCAACGTTTCAAGAAGAAAAAATGTACATTTTTCCACTACATTTACTATGTAGTGGAAAGTTTAGTGTTGGTCACAACCCACTCGTTTTTTTCTGTAAAACGATACCTCAGCATGTAACAACGATTGCATAATAAGAACCCTGAGTAGTTGTGGCTTTCGGTGATAACAGTCTTCAAATTGTTGAAAATTGCAATGTAACACGTCAGTTTATTCTGAAGCGTTATAGTATAAAGTGTGACTTTTATTTTACATTATTTATTACGGAAGACTATTGACCCCTTGACAATAGTCTTCCCCGACAGACATAAAACAATTTATTGAAAAGTTCAATAAATTGTTTTATGTCTGTCGGGGGTTTCCACACGCCAAAGTGTCTGTTAAGTTAATGGAAAGCGTGATTTCTAATAGTCTTCCGTAGTTAATAGATTAAAATCACGCTTTATTATATAATGCTTAATACTTTATATGACTGACGTGATATAATAGTACTTTGAAGGTTGTTCTCCCGAAAGCCACCACTTTTCAGGGTTCATATTTACATTGTTAACTGCTAGGGTAGGTATCCTTTTACAGAAAAATAATCAGTCTTTACACTATGACTTTAGTATATGTATAAAATTAGTATGGGCTCATTTTACAAAATGACGTTAGTCTAGAATCAGCGGCTCTGACACTTATTACCACAAGGATTTTAAATTTTAATTGTTTTTTTTTCGTATTTTTACTATTAACTTGACACTTTATGTACACAATTAAATGAAAGATGTAATTAAAGAATGAATTTGAACAAGCTGAAATGGTTTGGCCACTTGGGGAAGATGAATGAAAAACTCCAAACGATGAAATATCGGTATATAAAGTCAAGCGTTCGTTAAGTGCACTTTACACGGACATTATTAACGCTCAAAACAGCATCCAAAGTACAGGTTACTCCAAACATCGCTTTACACGCAACGCTTAAAACAGTATCCAAAAAAGAGGTAACTCCGATCATTGCTTTACAGTACTTTACACAATTGTATGTCCAAATGTTTAATAAATATAAATAAATGTGTATCGAAAGTTTCGACACTTTCCAAATAAATCAAATACATCGTGATCTAATGTCACACGTAAAAGTCAACGCAAACGGCAGCCATGTTGACTCGTCGGTAACGACGACAGCGAATACTTTTACAGATTTCTGTTATACCAAAATGGATGAAAATCGCGTTGAAAATAGAACGCGTTCTATTTTTTTGCCCATCGCGTTGAAAAACCCGTTGAAAACAGCGTCCGTGTAAAGTAGACTTTAGACTCTTAATTTTTATTGTTGAGTTATTTTATTGTTGGGTTATATTGTGTATATTTGTAAGATGTATTTAATTTTTTTTTTTGGTATTTTATTCTTTTTGTTTCTGTTCTTTCTTTTTTTTCCAAAAATAAATTCGGACCTCTCGGCTTACCCCGTGTGATATACGGTTTTTTACGGATACACATAGATATACATATAGGTATGTATATCCCTGGAGACAGGGCCGGATAAATCATAGAACAATCCGGAACAAGAAGTCAGGGCGCTTAAAATCCTAAAATGTTAATTATATAAATCAAAAATTCCCCAGGTATGGCACTTAGTTCTCTCTGCCTTCCCCGAAAGGGACACGGCGTGATGGTGTGTATGTTAAAATTCTGCCGTGTTAATATCTTGTCCGTCTATTACCGTGTTATTCGCAAATCGTAAACATATACCTACCAAATACTAACAACACGTTTATGCTGCTCGACAGTCGATTCACACACATACACACACACATAATCATTGTAATAATTTACTTGCTTAAGTGTAAAAATTATCTACATAATGAAGCCAGCGCCCCCCTATCTGAAATCGCCCGGGCGGTTCATAATGAATTTCATATGAGATGGTAGCGGCGTGTTTGAAAACATTCCAGATGCTACACACCATAGTAACTTTAATTATACATTATACTAAGAACTCTTATTGCTTGTTAATGAAACTACATAAGACGTTTAAATATCCGTAACCTGTATACAACCAATAGCAAGGTTTTCTAAAAAAGGGAAACAATGTTCTTTAGAAATGTTATGATAATTTCAGTGAAGTTTTCCCTTTCGACTTTAGCGACATACTTACTTATTTTCTTGATCTCGGTCGCCGACTCGTCACCTGACTCTTTCAATTATTCATATATTATTGTTTATATCTCTCTCTTCTGTCTGATGTCAAGTGTTAACACGTGTCAATATTTTTACGAGTCTTGTATAGACCATAGATTTTAATATATACATATAACTAGATGGAATACTAGTCGGCAAAGTGTATCGAAATCAATGGCATACCTCGTTTTATTAATATTAATTTATGTAGGTATTTATTATACCAAGAACTTATTTAGTGTTTTGTGTAAATTAGAATCGCGATTTTTTTTTTTTAATTTAAGTTTGGTGTAATTTTAAATTTTTACTGGCATTTGATAGTTATATTGAGTTTTTTTAATTAAAAATAGTTTTTATGATATTTTTAGTGTTAACATTAGTTATTAAGTTTAGTTTATTTACATAATACTTGAGATAGTTAAAAGGACTTTTAAATTATATTTTCGGTAATTATTTACAAGTGGTATAAGTCTTCAATTTTGCTGAATTTTTTTCTATAGATAGATAAAAATATACAGATTACGGGAAAAATAGTAATTTTCCCGGGAAACGCCTAGAAAAATTAAAAAAAAATAAAATTACATTACGGAAAATCTATAGAGATTCCCAAGCAAATAGTTGCTTTTCTGACATCTATGGGCGAATATTCAAACTAATTGTTAGTATAGAAACACGCCGCGAAATTAGAAACATGCCGCGAAAATCTGAAGTAAATGAAAATTGTATGAAATATCGAAAATTAATAAAGTTTAAAAAAAACAAGGTTATAAAATATATAAATACTACTTACATGTCAGGTCTTGAGTTTTTTTTAACACTGATTTTAAACGAGAATATCGAAATCATTTTAGGTCATTAAAGTGAAATATTGTATGCTGTGCACGTTACAATTTAAAAAAATATACATACAAACCTAACCTAACCAATTTTTACCAAAAGTTTGCTTAGAATAGGTTGGTTAGGTTTGTATTTAGTTATTATTGCGACTCGCGTGAGCGAGTTGCATTATACATTGAGTGATAGTATGTAATGCAACTCGCTCACGCGAGTCGCAATAATAAATACATACAAACCTAACCTAACCAATTTTTACCAAAAGTTTGCTTAGAATAGGTTGGTTAGGTTTGTATTTAGTTATTATTGCGACTCGCGTGAGCGAGTTGCATTATACATTGAGTGATAGTATGTAATGCAACTCGCTCACGCGAGTCGCAATAATAAATACATACAAACCTAACCTAACCAATTTTTACCAAAAGTTTGCTTAAAAAAGGTTGGTTAGGTTTGTATTAACCAACCTATTATTATAATTTTGATGATGTATTCGCATTTGTTTATAATTTACAAATAAATTATATTTAATAACAAATTTAGGTAGTTGTATGGTACCTACCAGTTTTAATATTTTTTATGTGATATTTTTTCGCAAATATTGTCTGTCATATATTTTGTAGTGTGCATTTATCTATGGTTTAGTTTTCAGTTTTATGTCGCAGTTGTCGTATTAGCTCGCGTATTTAATCGTATTTAATAAACGTTAAATATAAGAAATTAGTAATGATTTTTCTGGTTTTTTATCGTGAAAATCGAATGTTTATAGATAATTTGCGTGTTAATAATGTGTACATTGTGATTAAATAAAAGTATTGTTGGTTATTTGACTTCAAATGAGAAAATAGTCACGTGCAATCTCGGCGATAGGTGTCGTTAAATCGTACAAGGTTTCATACATTGCAATTTTTTTTTTTTTAATTTTTCTAGACGTTTCCCGGGAAAATTACTATTTTTCCCGTAATCTGTATATTTTTATCTATCTATAGAAAAAAATTCAGCAAAATTGAAGACTTATACCACTTGTAAATAATTACCATATTTTCCTTTAAAACGGTTTATGTGATGATCCAATACTTTAAAAATTGTAAGACCTTATGTTTTAGTTTAAAATGCCTACTTCTCAGGATACGGTACATACATGAATAGGAATAGGTAGAATTATAATTTATTTTTGTTCTTTGGTTTATATTAATATATTGATTTTTACTGTATAATATTGAATTATACTGCATAGTAAAATATTGAAATTCCAAACATTTGGGAAGGAGGGGGGGGGGGGGGCGGTTTGAAATATATTGCTCTGGGCGCAAAAACACGTTTATCCGGCCCTGCCTGGAGAGACGGTACACTTTTCGTGAAACGAATGATCTGAAGTTAGTCCGATTTTGGTATCAATACGACATACTCGTTGACACGCTGTTAGTTCTCACATTATTTTATAGATAATTCACGTGTGCAATTTTGAAATATACTTTATAATAAGTTGAATTATAATGACATTTACTTTGTTTAAATATACTTAATAATAAAAGGTCAATTGTGCCTCGCACCCCGTATATATCACACCCCGTTAGGGACATGACGTGATAGTGTCAATTTATGAAAGTGGCAAAAGAGCATTTTTTGTTAGAACTGCGTAATTTTCGCTATGAAAATTCTTTGTCTGATAAAAATAGAGAAATACGCGCCATATTTCTATATAATGGCAGTATTTTTTTTATTTATTTATCACACCATTTAAATAATCTTCATTAAAAATAGACAGCTGCTGCCCAACTAGGTATACCTGTTCTAGGGCTGGCAATGTACATTTTATTATATTTCGCAGGAGACATAAAGGTTGTACCTATTTGCATTTTTTTTAAAGTATCTAAACAATATAAACTTAACTATTGTACACAGTTTAAAAAATGGAATTGGAATCATCATGATATGCATATAGGTACATATTGTGTCTGTAGGTATCTTATCATTTTTATTTGTTATTTACACAAATAATCTGAAATAGTATCTCTTGGGAATACTGAACTGACAGAGCAAAGATATGATCCGTCAGTCATATCTTTATTCAGTCGAGTCTCAGATCAAATCAAGACAGCACAATATTTATAAAACAATTTAGATTTTTTTGCGGAAATGGAAAGAAAAGAAGAAAAAAATAATATAAATCATGACATTTTTTACACTACGATGTCGAACATTTGATAAATTTTAGTTCTCTCGTAGTTCATGATGTATTCGGAACATTTTCTTTAAAATGATTTCAGCGAAATTATTTCTTTGAGTGATATAGATAGCATGTTATAAATTCTGGGGGCAATGAAAATAAAATGTCTTTGACCAAAAGCTACTGTCTCTTCATTATTTACGTTCATCTATGCACTGTCTCGAAATAGATATTTGTCTCTTTTTCAAGCGAATTCCTGTATTAAATAAAAATATTTTCTATTTTCTTATCGTCCTTTATATCATTTTAAATTGTCATCTCTTCTTCTGACGGCCCACTTTTCTGGTTCAAGGATTTTCGTTGTGCCCAGAGTACCGTTAATTATATCTATTATTATTATAAATATCCTTTTGATATCGAAGTTTTTGAAAATGTTATTCTTTGAAATCCAAAACATGATCATGGATGTGCGTAGAAAATAAAAACAACATATATTACGAAAATTAAAAATAAAATGTTTATTTTCATTTCTTCCAAATTTGTTTTCATTCAATTGTTACGTCATATCATTATAAATATATGCTTCATTAGAGAACGAATATGTTTTGAAAAATAAATTTTCATTTGAATATCAGAAAGCAAATCTAATATATAAAAATCTCGTGTCACAGTGTTTGTTATCGAACTCCTCCGAAACGGCTGGACCGATTTTTATGATTTTTTTTTGTATATTTGGTAGGTCTGAGAATAGGTTGTAGGCTATTTTATATCTGTAGGTGATAAGGGTGGCCCTCCCCAGATTTTTTTTATTTAGTTTTTTGAGAAAAATTTTTTTTTCTATTTTTTTTATGAATTGGCATTAAAAAATACATATAACCCTAAATTTACACCCTTTTACCACTAACCCCTATTTTTTAATAGCGATATTACTATTTTTACTTTTATCCACAGATACGCTATAGAGTTACAAGATGGCAATAGATTAATCACTGTCGTACGATAAATTTTATTTATTTATATAAAGCACTTTTTTGAACATACATAAAATTACATAGTACAAATGGCGGACTTATTGCCTGGAGGCAATTTCTCCCAGTCAACCATCTGATTTCAAAAGTACATAACATTATCGCTTATACATAATAACACAACCAGTATAAGACAGCAAAACAAAAAATGAGAAATTACACTAATTCTGAAAGGAGAGGAAAATCAGAAAGGGAAAGGAGACGATGAGGAGCGAACAAAAGGGATGGAAAGTGAAATTGGGATATATGTTCGTTATGAAATTGAGAGGAAAAGTGAGTATTTAAGACGAGATTTGAAAATTGGAAGTGCCATTGAAATTGTGCCAGTTCTAATATCAAATGCTAAATTTTTCCATAGCCGGGAAGCATGAATATATAGTGAAGGAAGATGAATAATAATCTGTAACGTGAGGTGGGATGGCAAGGGTTCTTTCTTCTCTAGAGCGAAGTGGGAGTCCATGAGAAGCCAACGGTTGAAATCTTTCTTTCAGATATGCAGGGGGCATTTCATGTATTTAACCCAGTGAAAACAGAAAGTCCGATTATTATACAGGTGTCACCTCTCAACCAGCAAACAGCAAGGAGAAGGGAGGAGAAAGATGGCAGTCTCCCATCTCTCTCACACAATAAGTTTTCTCTTACTCTCTACACAGAGTTTGGCCATTATTATTATTTGTACACCGATTCTATCAGTGAAGAAATCGATAATACATATAATTTCTGCGGAAATTCCAAATCTGTCTACTGATCAACAACTGTTCGATATTGTTACAACAATCATGATTCATGGCCCATGCGGTAATCTGAATCGTAATGTCTCACTACTAACTGGTGAACAAAGAATCATTTACGACCGCATTGTGCAGGCAGTTTTGGGAGAAAAAGGTGGATTATTTTTTTTTGGATGCACCAGGTGGAACTGGCAAAACATTTCTCATTCCGCTTATTCTCGCCGAAATACAATCAAATAATGGCATCGCATTGGCCGTTTCATCATCTGGCATTGCAGCAACTTTATTGGATGGAGGCAGAAAAGCTGAGATGAATTATCTGGGATGAATGCACTATGGCACACAAACATTCGCTTAAGGCGTTGAACAGGACACTGAATGATATAAAAAAAACGATAAACTATTCGGCGGCTCTCTATTACTCCTTTCAGGTGATTTCAGACAAACGACTCCCGTCATTCTACTTTCAACGTATGCTGATGAGCTTGCTTGAAATCATTGCCACTGTGGCGTAATGTTGAAAAAGTAGGTACAGCTAAAAGTAAACATGCGCGTTTAAATGCTTCAAGATCCATCAGCTGATACATTCTCAACACAATTTTTAGATATCGGGGATGGAAAAGTTGCTGTCCATGAAAATAATGGATGTATAAAATTGCCGACCGATTTCTGCGATGGAAAAGTTGCTTTCCATGAAAATAATGGATCTATAAAATTGCCGACCGATTTCTGCACAATCATTAATTCGCAAAATACTCTCATCGATAGCATATTTCCCGTTGTACGCACATAAAACATGAATCATGAATTTTGGCAGCAAAAAATGTGGACGTTAATGATACAATAATTTCAAGATACAATAATTGATGCCAGGCGACTTGGTGTCATACAGATCGATCGATACAGTTTGCGATGTCAAAGAAGCTGTAAATTATCCAATAGAGATTTGAACTCATTGGTTTTGTCAGGAATGTCACCGCACCATCTACAACTGAAAGTTGGATCTCCGGTTATTTTACTTCGGAATTTGAACCCACCATGGCTGTGCAATGGAACGCAATTAGTCATTAAAAAATTGATGAAAAACATTGTCGAAACCAGCATTTTAAATGGCATTTTCCGAGGCGAAAATATATTGCTGTCACGAATCCCAATGATTACCATAGAAGTAGTAATTGAATTAAAACGCGTCCAATTTCCAATTAGATTGGTATTCGCAATGACATTCGATAAGTTACAAGACCAAACTATGTCTGTTTATGGCTTAGATTTGTGCACACCATTCTTTTAATACTAACAATTATATGTGGCATGGGCAAACCATCCAATTTGTTTCTGTTGGCCAAATACGGACTGACAAAAAACATCGTACACTGCTCTTCGAGATTGGTATTGTTTTTTTTTAATTGACGTAATTTAAAATAAAAAAAATGTGTCGGTTTATTTTTAATTTACATTTTACTTTTAAGAGATCAAACTTTAAATATGTGAGTTAAGTTAATGAAGTAGGTACATTGAATTAAGAAAATGAATGGTTGGTGTTTTTTTTTATTTTTATAGGCCGTCATCGTCAACAGCGCTTCATTCCTCTTTCAGTCATAGACCCCATCTCCACATACTTGCAATAAGTTATATTTTTTTATTTAATTACCAAATTATTCACTAGAAATAATTAATATGGCAAAACAACGTTTGCCGGGTCAGCTAGTATTTTAATAAAAAAAAATTATGCACAAATAAACATATCATTTTATAATAAGTAATTTGTATACTGGTTCCATTTAGTTATAAATATAGATAGCATATAATATAACAAGAGCCGACGCGACCAGAACCAAAAACCTCCTACGAACATCGGAAATGAAGATTTCAAGGGCTATCACAGGGAAAACGCTTAGGGACAGAATTCGCAATGACGACATTAGACGGACCTATAAGACCGAGGACTTTATACGATGGTGTAGAGCTAGGAGAAGATTCTGGAGGGACCATGTCAATAGGATGGATGCATCTCGAATCCCATCCATAGCGGCAAACGAAATCTCACCAGGGCATCGCCTCCCCGGAAGACCACCGAAGAGGTGGAAGGATAGATGGACCTCAGCTTCACGGGAATATCTTTCTCGAAAAAACAAATCTACGATCTAATATAAGAAATAGAAGAATATAATATAAGGTCCGTTAGGTTAAATTAAATTTTAATTTTGTTCCATAAGGCGATGAGGACCCTAGGCTTTTTATTGCGTCTGAGAACAGACCTTTGAAGTTTGCAGTCGTTCAGATCAATTTATGTGTCACTGGTTAGACCTCAACTTGAGTACAACACAGTGATATGGTCACCTTATTGCGCTATTCACTCCATAGGGATTGAACGAGTGCAGCGCAAGTTCTTGCGCTTTTTAAATTACATATAAATTAGGTCGTTCCATAGAAAAAATTGATTATCCCGACTTGATGCGTGGCATTCAGTTACATTCGTTGGCCGATCGACGTAGGTTATTGGACGTCTCATTTTTGCACAAGTTAGTGAACGGAGCAACGGACTGCATTGAGCTTGTAAGTGCAATCAACTTTCATGTTCCGAATAGACGGACTAGACAAGCTGTGCTTTTCCATGAGGGAGCCGCTTCCACTAACTATATATTTAACTCTCCAATACCGAGATTGCATAGGCTAGGAAATGAACTGTGTGTTGATGCAGATATTTTCGGGGACAGCTTGCCGGTATTCAAAAAAATTATTTATAGGTCTTTCTAAAATTCAAATTCAATAGCTAACTTTGCAGTTTTCTTTCTTTTCTTTATTCTTTGTTTTTTGTAACTATCCTATTAATATTACACAATATGTTATTATAATTGATGCATGTGTTTATTTCTCTGTGTAAAAACATTTTTATAAATTTTATTTTGTTAATTTATTGTTGTTTCTGTATTTTTTATATATTCGACCAGTATTGTTTAATTTTTAAATGAAATTTCTTGTTAATTCTGTTTTTTTCTTTTTATATATAATGTTGTTAATTTTAAAAAATTTAATTATATGTAACATGTAAATGGCTTATGCCGTGTATTGTAGGTATTAAATAAATAAATAATAAATAAATAATTTGTGTAATGTATTCTATTTCTTTTTTAATTAAGGTCGTCGTATATTTAAGTCTTTTTTTAATAAATTATTCACTGCTCAAAGATGCTTCCAATCCATTGCATCGTATCCCTGGTGAATTGAGCAAAACATATTCTTACACGTTCTTATCGTATTTTTTTTATCTACATACGCTTCAATGAACTGATTACATATTTTTATATATATTTTAACATCATCAATTTCAAATCCCAAGGTGGTACCTGGCCTCCAATAATATTATAGAACTCCATATAATAATTATATCCATGATATGGGTAATAGTGAGGGTTTTGATTTCTCCGGTTGAAACAGACTTGCTCCCCTAGTTCCCCCTAGACACAGTACATCCATCTCAGCTTGGCCCCTCCCCTACGCCTCACATTCTTTGGTCTATGGTGAAGGACTTTTCTGGCGGGCAGTTGCTCACTCATTCTTTCCGAGTGTCCAAGCCATCTGAGTCTCCTAATTCTAATACATTCCGCGATGTCTACATTATCATAAAGCTTTATTTTAACACCAATCTTACATATTTTACATCTATTGTCACATTTAAATTAATTAATATTTTTAATAAATAAAAATTAAAAACGTGTTTAAAATCTAACTCTGAAAACAATCTAACTTGTCTTTATATAAATACTCTGTTAAACTTATGTATATTTACTACTTGAAAATGTGCTTAGCACGAAACCGGTTGTAGGTTGTAGTCTTAATAAATAGTGTAATTGATTTAAAACACGTTTTTTTTATTTTTATTTATTAAAAATATTAATTAATTTTAATGGAATTCCATCAAGAACTGATAATCAAATAGTTAAATCTAATTATTGTCACATTTGGTTTATTCTTCACATTTTTTTAATTATTTCATTGTAGCGTTACAAATTAATGCATTGATTTCTTTGTGTGAACAATTTTATTTTTATTCCCCTTTTATCCATTTTAGTTGGGGAGATTGTACACTTTTTCAGATGATTTACATTTTGTTTTAAAACCTATTTGCATCATTCTTATTGCTAATTTTCTGATTCTCTTTTGTCTATGTCATCTAAAATTTTATTTTTTATCTGAATATATATTTTTATCCGTATCTATATTTCTATGTGTGTTATCTGTTTCTATATATTTATCTGTGTCTATATTTTTATCTGGTTCTATATTTTAATCTGTAATTATTTTTTTTTGTATTGTGGCAAGAAAATGGCTTATGCCGTATATTGTGTAAACAAAAATAAATTTATGGTTTAATAAATAAGTGTTTTTAAATTAATGTGTTTCAAACATTATTTTGATAAAGCAACTATTATAATAATTTTCCTAAATAAAGAACTAAATCTTATGTTTTTTCGTCCAGAGATAAGTTTCATATACTATAGTGGGTTTTAAAAGGGTATTCATCATAAGAGATTTATAGTAAATTACATTTTACACACTATGCGAATATATTACATATGAACTGACAAAAGGAAACCGACCCTTATTTGCATATTATATGTATGAGAAAAAAACCTTCTGGCAACACATCTGGCTTTTCTGATATTATTCTATATACTAAAAAGGCGAAAAACAATAGAGACACATCCTGAAGATTCCGTTAAAAATACAATATTTTTATCATGGGAATAATGTTAGATTTATGTAAACGTAGGTACATGGGACGTTAAGGACCTCCTTGAAAGCTGTAATAATATGTTATTGATAATATTCATCCATTTTGGCATAAAATATTACGTAGACACTTTGCTATTACGTTTTAAAGAAAAGTTGGATATCCAACACGGATTTTTTTCAACAAACAAAGCTATAAAGATATCGTATATCTCGAAGTAGGTACTTAAAGTTTGTTTTTGAAGTACAAATGCACACATTGTTTATTATTTCCATTTAAGATTGAAGAAATTTATTGTGTAAAATTATAAATTGTGACAATTTCATTTAAATAATTTAAATAATTCGTCTCGTGAAATATCGATTGTTATTATCTTCATAAAATCTTTTTTTTCCTGCTTATTTTTCTATCTTATATATTTTTTCGTGTATGTTTCATTGAAATGTATAATTTTACAATAAGTATGTATATAAGAAACCTATAATTGTAAAAATGGGTGTAGGTAGGTACCTAAAAATCCTAATGCAATAAATGTGCAAACTTCGTCTTATATTATATAGGTGTAATAAATTATTTTACATGGAATAGAAATTAGTTATCAAAAAGAATAATGTATATTGAAATTTCAAATGTACCTACACATGGAAAGAGAGTACAAAAAATAGTTGTCTTATTATCAGAATGAATGTGAATACCCTGACGTATATAGGGTTCCTATTAACTATATAAATCGAATAAAAAATATGCGAATGTATTAGTTAGTAACACACAAAAGGAGGTGCAAAAGACAATAAATTGTCAAACCTAAAAGAAAACATGAAAAGCATTAATTTATTTACAATCGGCGAGTATATGATTAAAAGCATTAATTTATTTACAATCTCGTTGGAGATGCTCCTAATAACCTGTTCCTGAAAATTCATCATCATGAAAGTCATGAGATTTGCCAGAATAAATGCACTGAATTAAAACGCACGAAAAGTATAAAATATCTTGGTATCATGATCGACAACAACATTAAATGGAAAGAACAAATAAATTTAATAGTCATTAGAATAAGAAAATTATATTATGTTTTCATTAAATTACGTCGAATAATTCCATTAAAATCATTAAAACAGGTTTATTTTGCATTTGCACAATCTATATTACAATATGGGATTATAGGATGGGGTGCAGCTTTCAAAACTAATTTAAAGCCTTTACAAATAGTCCAAAACACCATTATTAAAATCATCCTTAAGAAACCTTTTGATTATCCAACAAACCAACTTTATCAGGATTTTAATGTTCTCAACATAAATTCACTTTTTAAAAGAGCCTCTCTTTACCAGATATTTAAAGATCATTTCATAAGAAATTTATATCCAACTACTAATTCAAGAAAACATCCAAGAAGAAAGACAAACATTGATATACCATTATTAAAAACGACTACCGGCCAGCTCCATTATACATACCAAGGTGTTAAATGGTTTAATGAGCTGACCGGTAAATATAAATTAAATACAACTGATTTTGATAACTATAAAAATGCTGTTAAGTCTCTTTTTATTTTATAACTTTCTAATGGAATTGTTTAATATTTAATTTATTTTAATTGCATGTTTTTTTCTGCTCTGTATTTTAATTGCATGTTTTTTCTGTTCTTTATTTTTCTTTTGATATTGTGTACATTATTGGTTTTTGATGAATTATGATAATGAAGATTAATTTTTAGTTTATATAGGAATCCCCCCCAAACCACGAGTATAAGCTCTTTTTGGGGGGTAATATGAATAAAATATTTTTTGTGTATGCTATTATAAGTATTTAAATTGTTAAATTGTTATATTTTATTTCTATATATATAAATAAATAAATAAAATAAAATATTTAAGACGATCCATGAAAGTAACAGAAGTTGCGAATTAACAAATGTAAGAATAAAAGTGAGTAAATTTCGATTCTCTCTGCCAACTCTGTCAGAGACATAGCGTGATGGCATCAATTTATGTACTTTCTCATCTTTTTCGTTTTTTGGTTTGAATGTAGGTATATATTTGCTTACATTTTCACCACAACCATTCAATGCTCATAAAATATTACATTGACTTAACACGTGTGCGCTGTGCGCATAGCGACTAACAAAATATTATATAGATAGGTATTTGCATATTATATCTCATTTAAGATTGATAGCTTAAGTTTGTTATGAAAAATCGAATTCATTCTCTATGAAATTTTTCTGAATTGCTTTCATATTATGGTCAATTCATCTTCACTTTCTACGCCATTGGTTGACGGGACCGTATCATAGCTAAACTACATGTTGTCTTGAGAGCGTAATATTTGGACACAATTCAAAATATTTACATACATAAAATGTTTGCTAACATAATAGTTTTACAAAATTTAAATTTATTCATACAAGCATTTATGCTTAGTTTTAGGAATTTATTATATACTTGTCACAAGGACATGTATTAAAATTCATTTAAAAAATAATAATGATAAAATTATATTTTTACTGACAAACTTTTAAACATTTCAATAGAGATGAAGTTGGGATTTTATAGAAGAACCAGGAACTCAAGGCACCTACAGGGCTTACGACCTGTCATCGGCTGGTCTTCTATAATATCCCAACTTTGTCTCTATTGAGATGTTAAAAAGTTTATCAGTAAATATCATTTGACTTCCGATAGGGAATAAAAAATCCAATATTTGCGTATATGCAATTAAATTTTTTTTTCTATAAATTTCTAATTGGTTTTTTAGTTTAAATTATATACAAAAAGATAAATAAATAAATAAATTAATTAACTGAAAATTAGTGTGCTTAATTGAAGGACATTTCTTGGTGAAACTCCATTTTAAAAAGTTTTTATTTTATTTATTATTTTTTCAATTTTTATATTTTATAGAATACAAAAAAAATACAAAAATACAATTCTTATTTTTATAGTGCCAATTATAGTATTCTAAAATGTATATATTACAAGATGATTTACTACATTTTAACAATTTTGAAAACAGGATGGAAAATGAAATAGGTAGGGGGGAGTGAGGGGAGTGGGGAGAGCATCGACCACTGGAAACTCATATCCCCACGTGTCTCAATGTATTAATAATAAGGAATTCAATTAAATTGAATTAAATTAAATTCAAGGGTCACAATTAAATAGGTTAAGAAGCGCACAGCAAAACAAACATAAATATAACAAACAAATGCCTTAGTTTCATTTTTTCAAGCACTCACCGGTATAGTTAGCAGCAAACATCCTCAGTACATCACTCGGGATGCGCAGAACGCATCCCGAGTGATGTACTGAGGATGTTTTTTGCTCGGTTGGTATATGTATGCGCAAAACGCTCAACTCCACGACGAAGATACTCCACCCTCAGAGTAAGATCAGTCATAGAGGATAGGAATGTTAAAACAATAGCTTTTTATGCTGTTAATCGTGTTATGATAGAGTTATGTCGCGAATTTATTTAAAAATATATATTTTAAAGACTAAACGATCAAAGGGTTATAGAATTTTGTCATCCAATGTATACTTTCTTTGGATGACAAAATACTTAATAAAATGAAAAAAATATCTACTGAAATAAACGTTCATTTTTAAATATTATTTAATTCTTTCAAAAAATATAAGAGGGCACTAAGCCCCTCGAACCGCCACTGATTAGTGTGACTCATATATTCAAAACTGACGCCATAAAATAATATTTTGTTTGGCTTGAGAATAATTCTTTTCACATCATTCCTTATATTTTCTATGTTGGTTATCCGAACCCCAAAGCTTATATCCGTGATTGCGTTTGTAAGAGCTGCGAATTTATCTAGGACTTTTTTGGTTACTCTTTCATTTTGATGCACTCGTAAAACTATGTTTATACTTTGAGTTATTTTTCAAAATATTTTTAAGATGAGAAGGTATTCATTCATTTTCAATTAAAAAGTAGGTACATTTAAAAAAAATAGTACCTACTTGTTAAGACGAAGGAGGATGAGGCGATGAATTCAAAGACATATATATATATTATAGCACTCAGTTCTCTCTGCTTACCCTAATAATAGAGATCGATTGTATGTATCCATCATTCTGGAGCTGGTGAACATAAAATAACCTATTTTCATCACAGTGAAAATCAAATATGACAATCCTAAATTCACTTTTAAAGAGTGTGAGAACATTTTGAAAGTTTTAACAGATTAAATCATAGAGATGAAATGAACCGTTGGTTATGGAAAACTAATCAACTCTAAGTTTATGTACTTCACATATATCGTATCAATATGAATTTCATCGACATTTCAGTTTGAGCTGTAAAGAGGACACAAATTTTCATATTTCTGTTCGGCATACGGATTATGGCATACATACAAAAACATCACGACGAAACTCAAAGTATAATGCACTATGTACATGACATTGAGAAATTAATGAAAAAAAATACTTTCAAAATTGCATTTATAAGGGAACTCAATTAGAAAGCATAATTGGTGAACGTTGTTTAAAGTAATCACGTAAAAAAGCCGATGACATAACTTAAGCACTGTAGGTGCCTTGAGTTCCCAGGTCTTCTAAAATATTCCAACTTCGTCTCAATTGAGATGTTAAAAATTTGTCAAAAAAATAACATTTATCTGATTTGTAGTTTCACTCTTTTCTTTGATACTAATCCGATTTTCTGATTTCAAGGCAGTGTATGTTTAATTTTTATTTAACTTTTTACTGAATTATATAATAAATCAATAATTAATACCTATATCCATTGTAATTAAAGCAATGTGACTATAAATCACACAATAATTTCAGAATTAATAGTCACAGTAATAATTATTAGCTATGCATGAAATAACTTCGATCGGTAATTTTCATTCCCAGGAGGTATCTGTTTGCACAATGAATGTAACAGTATATATATTTTACCAATATAATTTATTTCATTTTATATTTAATTAGAATTCACCGTCTGTCTTTCATAGCTCAAAAGCAAATTAAATGTCTTTATCGGGTAATTTCTAGGTTTAGCGATTCATTCCAGATGTACAAATGTACAGGTTGTAATTACACTTGGTTGTAATTATTATAAATACGTACTCATTTTCTTTGTCAAGTAAAAGTAGATTTCACAAATTGCCTTTTTCTCACATGATCACCAAAATGAACAGGATTTAAATAATAATATGTATATCATAGGAACTGGAATATCTTTAATTATGACCAAAATACTTAGAAATTGACGCCTAAAACTCATTTCGTCATAGTTGTTTTAAGTCAATGTATAACTGATGTCTGCCAATTTTATGAAAACAGTTTTATCAGATGACCAAGCTATCAATGCCCATGAAACAACTTTGAACAGCTTGAACGCCCTAAGCGATTTCAATTATACTGTGACAGTATCAAAGAGCATAATATGATCAAAATTTGATTACTAAAAGCGATTTAATTGAGGCAAGTATAACTTATCTGCGCATATAATGTACAAATCTAAATAAACAATTAAATCGGTAATTTGCATTTGATCAACAGTGTCAATATTTGTTTATGAAACAAGTTTCAATAAAGACTTATTATGTAGCATTCGACTGAACCAAAACATATAACACTATGTATTATGTAGCATTCTTTTAGTTTCAGTAAAACATCCGAATCGAAAAATTCAAGGTTCGAAATATGATAAGTCAATATATCTTAGATCGTGATTTCCGTCTGAATTTGAGAGACGAAAAATCCCTAAAATGTGACAGCTTGTTATTGAGAACGTGTTAGACAAAAACGCTTTTAGTTGCCCAAGCCGCTATATCAAATTCTTCCTTACCATCTTTATATAGGTATTTTTTAGTTTCATTATTAAAAAAGTCACTCTGAGTTTAACACCAAATTGGATAGGAGATTAGGAAATGTACTTTTATATAAATAAGTATGTATGATAAAGAGAATTCTAATCGTCACAATCATTTTAAATACCTACTAAATTGTGATACAATACATTTTGGAGTTTTTTTTATTTTTTCTTGGTTAAGAGATTTCAGAAACTATTTTTAATTTTGTGAGTACTCAAATTATGGGGTGGGTAATTAGATAATTTAATGAGTGGTTTGAATTCTCAAAAACTGAAATAACAATACCAGAGAAATTATAGAAAAAACCAATGGAGAAAGGAGTTTTGACGATAAAAAAGTTTTATTTTTTCCAGTAGATTACGTTTTCGTTGAATTTTGTGAAAATTTATCATTCAGAACGCAAAATGTGACCTTACTATTTTTTTTTGTTTTAAAAGTCATTGATGAAAAAACATCAAGGAGTACAATGTTATTTATTTATTTATTTAATATTTCTTCTCGGGCAACTAACAGGTGCTATATCAAATCTTAATTTAACACGCAAGTTGGCACATTCTAGAGACTTACGATATTAATCGTTTCACAGATCCAGACTGGAGACACAATTAAAAACTGTGTCTCCACCGGGAATCGAATCCGGGACCTTTGGATCAGCAGTCAGATACCCAACCAACTGAGCCACGAAGGCCGATGTTATATTTTCACACTGAGCAAAGTGTGATTATTTGAGTAACATTTATAATGTTACAGCATTGTTTTTTTTTCTTTTTACATGTTTTTAATATTCACACAATATACGGAATAAAAAAATTACTTGTAACAAAACTAAAAATTATTGTTACAAAGTTAAAAATATAGAAAAAGAAAAGGATATAGACACAGATAAAAATATAAAAACAGATAAAAAGAATGATTCTGATGTAAATATGTAGATATATTACAAACTACTTGGTATTGTAAAAATAAAAAAATCTATAAAATACTTGGTATTAGTCCAACTGTCGATTCGTTCATGAGAATTCAATTCTCTGAATGAATCGACATCAAAGACAAGATGCGTGTACGAAGGAACATTTTGTATGGCGTAGTGGACTTTTTGCATGCAAATAACACTAACTAGAGGCCTTGCAGCATATATGTTCCCTTACATGGATTTACTTAGAATTCGGAGTAGAACATTTTATGTGAGTTTTGTGTGTGTCTGTGTCTGTGTGTGTGTGTCCCCCCCCCCTTATAACTTTTGATCCGCTCAATTTGCAGAGCCCAAATTTTCAGAATATATAAACAGTTATAGGCCTACAAAACTTTTATACTCAGAATTGTGAATTTTTGTTTCAGTCAGGGGTTACCAACTTTTGAAATTTTGTTCTTTTTTCAATTTGTATAAACAATAACAAATACAAAATCTCAAATTGTTTTTTTTTTAAATTCCAGGGTTTCTCTAACATTTTTTACTAAGAAAAATATTTTTTTATGATAAATTTATGAGTTTAACTGCCTATATTTCCAATTTTTTTTTAAATATCGAAAAAATCCGAAACACCCCAACTAGATATTTTAATTTTCTATAAAAAATATTAACATTGTATTAGCACATCTCAATTTTTTTTTATCAATTTTTATAAAAATGTAATTCTCTCTGGTCGCCGTCTACCTGGAAACCCATCAAAGAAATAGAAGGATAGTTGGAATTCGTCATCCCAGGAGGCATAGTCTCTGAAAAACAGACCAACTAGGTCTACTAAACAAAGAATAAGATTTGTATGAAAAAACAACTGCGTCGTAGGTATCAAATTGACAGTTAACATTAACAACATATATCATGAATGTGAGGGGATACATAAATATGAATACTGCAGTGTGACTGTATACCACCAGCTTACCCTGGCTTACCGTATCCATACAACGGGGGTATTTTAAAGTTAGGCTTCCCCTCTCCTATATTTTGTTCTGAGATAAACAATCAGTAGTTTGATGTGACACAGCAAGCACACAAGGCCGCAGCAATCTCGGTCTGTCTGAGGGAAACTACATGGAAGAACAAACACATGAGCACCAAAGGCAAAATGAGGATCTACAAAACATGCGTTAGACCTATACTAACATACGCCATTGAATCCAGAGCTGATACGGTCCGTACCAAACAACTTCTGCGCACCAGCGAAATGAAAATACTGCGATGCATAGCTGGCAAAAGTCTTCATGATAGAGTCAGAAATACAAAGATCCACATCGTAAGATGGGGGCGCCAAAGGAGAAGGTACTGGAACGAACACGTCAGCCGCATGTTCGAAGATAGGATCCCAAAGATAGCCCGAGACAACGTACCGGAGGGGTCTCGACCACGAGGACGTCCACAAAAAAGATGGCGAGTTAGTTGGCAGTCCACATCACTGACTGGAGGCTGAAAATGCAGCATCAAACAGGCCCTGGGCCTAATGAAAGAACAAGAAGAAGAAGTTTAATGTAAAATATTTGAGCTAATCTTCGTGCCATGCATTGTTTTATGTTTTTTGTTGTTCATTCTAGCGTTCTGCGAAGGAGCCGTTGACAGTCCCCATATGCGGAGCGGGTGGCGGTGGAGTAGCGATTTAAATTAGAAAATATAAGTGTATATATATATATATTGCTATAGTAAAGAAAAGAATCAGGTTTTTAAGAATTGTCTATCACAGTAATGTCAGATCAATGTCAATAAATTGCGTCCGTTAATGCTTACATATTTTAACGTAGGTCATGTTGATATAGAGAGATTTTATGTCTGTTTCTATTGGTATTTAACCCTTCTTGTAGAGGCCACATATCACTACAACAACTGCTTTATTGCTACTCTTGTGACAAATTGATCATCCCTTAATAGATTTATTGCAGACAATTCGATCGGACGAAAAATCAGGTCATTGGAGAAGACCATTATACATTTTTGTACCTACTGGAAAAAAAAACATCCACAGATACTTTGTAACCATTTTGTATAAATACATATATTACTAGAATAGATACCGATATCCCTCTGAGATACCGGCTTAGAATAGTACTTCCATCATCGTTTCCGTGTGTCCCGTAAGAGCCGAGTAATCGAAAAATACAACAAGCAACAATAACATCTCACACAGTTCTACAATAAGGTTCACCACCAAATCTGAAAGTTGCATTTTTATGTGAGACGAGACTGATGTGTAGGTATACTCGCATGTTTCGTGCTTCCTCTTATAAGGTAATGCACACCCGCACATACGTCGCTGGTCACCCCATATTGTGGGATGTGCGTGATGGTATGTATGTACTTGAGTAGATATTTAAATAAAACAGTAACAGAGATATCTAGTTGTAATGATCTCTATAAAGAAGTCAAAGAACAGACTAATAAAGCTGCAGTTATCTCCGGATGCATGAGGGACACTGTTTGGGCCTATAAACATATGCTAGTTGAGAGTAAGGTCCGAATATATAAAACCTGCATCAGACCCATAATGACTTATGGAGTTGAAGCAAGGGCAGACACGGTGAGAACAAAACAGCTACTCAGAACAACAGAGATGAAAACACTAAGACCAATCTTGGGCAGAACCCTCAGAGACAGAATACCCAACGAGGAGATCCGCAGAACCTGCAATGTGGAGGATATTGTAAGGTGGAGCAGACAAAGAAGACGACACTGGAGAGATCATTTTAGAAGGATGAATCCAGAAAGGCTGCCAAAGATCGTAATACGCGAAATACCAGAGGGACGCCGACCACCGGGAAGACCATCAAAGAGATGGAGGGAGAGCTGGACATTCTTGTCCCAGGACCTGTAAAAACAGATCATATATCTAAAAAAAGAAGAAGATTAACAGTGAGAAGCACTATTCAGATATCCTTCAAAATCCAATGGGTATTTGATATACAAATTTACAAAATTTGAAAAGAATCGAACGAGTACTTCTGTCTATAATCGAGTAGAATAAACACGCCGTACATAGCACATATGTAGTAGGTACAAAGCACACACACAGATACATTGTGATGAAATTTTCAGAATACAATCTCAACATGATACTATTTGATAATTTGCAAAAATTGCTAATTTATAACTCCCCTCTATATCCCCTTGGGTCTCTGAGGAGTAAAAATATGGATATTAATATAGTGTTAATACTACATAAATGCCATAGTTATGAATGCACAATTAGAAAATATTTTTTCTAAACTAAATAAGAACTCTCGTATTCGTTTCTCGTATTAAAAATGACACAACAAAACAATAAGTTCCTCTTTTGAAATACCGAAACACAGCCGCGATTCATATAGCTTATCGAAATTATATCAAAATACAGAAAAATGGCCAAACGGAGAAGTTGTGTTTGTTTTGCAGAAGACTTCAAAATAGAGCCGTTTTTTCTCAAAGTCAACGACTTCAGACACGAGGGTCTCTTCTGCGACGGACAGATAAATTGTGTTGACGGATCGGTCAAAGTGCACAGAATAATTTTATCGTCTGTTAGTTCATATTTCAAAGTGGCGTTTACGAATAGTCTGAATCGCGACGAAAACGAGAAAACTGAGACGTACGTTGACACTTCAACGTATTATTTAAATCTTTTGTTGGACTACGCTTACACGGGTTCGTGTGAAATCACAAACTCAAACGTCGAAGAGCTTTTAGTGTACGCTGACAAGTATGAGGTTCTCGGAGTCGTGAGATTATGCAGTCAATTTCTTTTGCAGAGTCTCAGCTCGACAAATTGCTTTCACATCTTGAAATTCGCCAAAAAATACTTTTGCGAAGGCCTCAAAAGACACGTGGACAAATACATCAAGAACAATTTCGCTCAGATTATCGTTAATCGTGATAAATTCAACAAGTTGAATGTCGAAAAGGTAAAAGATATTCTCGCCGATGATGAGTTGAACGTGAGAAATGAAAAGATTGTATGGAAGACCATAAAGGCATGGATCAAGCACGATCCTGACGAGAGGTTGAAACATTTCGATCAATTATTTCAGTGTCTTAGGTTTTATCAAAAAGACAATAGCAAATTATTCAAAAGAATTTCTAAATGCAGTTGGATCGAAAGTGAACAGGTAAAGACTTTACAGAGCTTCTCTGCTACGATTTCATTGAAATTTGTGTAAATGCGTGTGTACATTATGATGGGAAAAATAGAAATATTTGATGGTTAGGTTGATTAAGTTAAGTTGGGAAGACTGAGTAGCCGATTGCAGAATGCTCGGTGTGAACTGGAAGACCGCCGCTCTGGATAGAAGAGTGTGGCCACTGATCTTGAAGGCAGTGAAGACCCGCTAAGTCACAAAACTTAGAAGAATGTCAAATTTGTAAAATTGTGACAAAGCGTTCATTATAATTTCATAATAATACTGTGATTTAAAAACCCAACAGGTAATTTACCCTGAAGGATCGTTTACTAGCTACTACTTTTTGGTCGAAAATAAACATAAATATAACAAATTTGACAAAAAGTTCTTGAAATCACAATAATTTAAAGTTTTTAGTCAAAAAATAATAATCACTACTATACATCGTGTCGTTAGGATCATGCCTGATCGAAATTAAAACTCACAATATTTGTTCAATTTAAAATCATTCTTTAAATGTACATCATAATTTATTAAATTTCACAGGTTGCTTTTATAAAATCAAATATACGGTTTAACATTAAAATACAATTCAATGAATGATCAAATTATTGTTTGCAAATTAAAATGAAATCCCACTTAAATAACAATGCAAATAACTTTGAAAGATTGTAAAATAATTTAGGTAGTTGGCGTTTATTTCAATATCTTATGATTGTATTTTTACTTAAACCTTTTCAGGTGAAGAGTATAGAAGCGATGATAGCTGCAAATATTTTCTATATAAACTTGGATATTCCGCAAATGAGACCAAGATTTCCATATGAAGTTTTGTTTGCCGTAGGTGGCTGGGGTACTGGAAGTCCCACAAGTTACATTGAAACATATGATGTCAGGTGAATATTTTTAAAATGCTTCGTCTTTCATAATAATGCAATATGCATATGTACTTACTCGTTTTGTTCATCATAAAATTATATAATTCAAAGATATGACATGTAGTCGTATATTTATTAATTTCATTTGTAATATTCTATGTATATGTAATGTTTACCAAACCGCAACTTCTTTTAACCAACCAGAATTAATGTAAGAAAAAAAAGAATATTACAGAAGAAAAAATGAAAAAATTGACAAAATATTGAATATAAGAACAGGTATTTCAACCTATACATTATTCATTACCTACTTTAAAAAACAGATCAATTTTCACCATTATTTATTTATTATTTTTTTTTATTTAATTATTTATTTATTAATTTTATTTATTTATTTTTTTTTATTTATTTATTATTTTTTTTATTTATTTATTTTATTTCTTTATTTATTTATTTATATATTTAGTTATTTTATTTATTTATTTATTTGTTTAATTATTTATTTATTAATTTTATTTATTTATTTTTTTTATTTATTTATTTATTTATTTGTTTATTTATTTTATTTCTTTATTTATTTATTTATATATTTAGTTATTTTATTTATTTATTTATTTGTTTAATTATTTATTTATTAATTTTATTTATTTTTTTTTTTTATTTATTTATTTATTTATTTGTTTATTTATTTATTTATTTATTTATTTATTTATTTTAATATTTATTTTTTTTATTATTTATTTATTTATAAAAACGGGTACATCGACAGATTTAACAAAAAATATTTCTTTAAAGCAATCACAAAATGTTACAGGGCTGACAGATGGTTCCAGTTAAGTTGTGTTGACAATTCTCCGAGAGCATATCATGGTGTTTGTACACTGGATGAACTGCTCTATGTTATTGGAGGTTTCGACGGAAGTAACCACTTCAACACCGTCAGATGCTTCAACCCTGTTACCAAGACATGGAGTGAAAAGGCTTGCATGTATCAAGCAAGATGCTATATAAGCGTTGCTGTTGTGGGTTTGTAACAAATTGAATGAAACAAATCTTTGCTTAGACTTGGATAAAGTATCTAAAACAACCTTTTTTAACATTTTGAACAAAAACCTCAATAAAAGTGCAAAATCTGAGGAGGAGCGAGTCTACCTAGAATTAATATGTGGACTAATTTAAAATATAAATAAAACTAGGCAGCACAACATTATATTCAATATTAAAATATTATGTTTAAAACATTTTCCCAAAACATGTTTAAGATGGAATATCAAAAAAAAAACAAATAAACTAATTTCAATTTTTTAAACACGTATAAGTATCTGGTATTCCAATATTATATGCATAATTTTGATTCAATAATACAATATCAAATATTGTAAAATCAGAATATATGACTAGGGTGGCAGCATTAAAGTAATATGGATTCATCAAACGAAAATCTAACTATTAACAACGTAAGAAATACTTAAGTATGAAGTTTTATGACATTTTAGACGGCAAGATCTATGCCCTTGGAGGTTTCAACGGCATGTCCAGATTAAGCTCAGTGGAGAGATATTGTCCAAAACAGAACCAATGGGAACTGATTGCTCCGATGAATAAGCAGAGGTCAGACGCCAGTGCAGCATCACTCTTAGGAAAGGTCAGATTATTCAAAGATTATCTAATCTTTCCTTTGAATCTAGAAATGGTGGTCAAATCCATATTCTAACTAACCTAATTAAATTGTGCACACGGTTAACAGCATGCGATAAGATTAGTTAAATCAAAAATAAATCAAATATTTTAATTTGATTGAAGTATAAAATTATCATGTTTTCAAAAAATATTGAACAATTAAGTATTTAGAAAAATAATAGTAAAGCCTATAGTTAAGTATTTTCTTTGATTATGTGTATCTATTTAGTAAAGAAATAGCGATAAAGTTAGACTGTAAGTTCTAACTTTATCGCAATATAACAGATTTATTTAATTATTTTTCGCACAGAACTCAACAAATACTCCGCAATTCACAGCACAATTGATATTGGGTTAAGAAATTTATATTCCTTTTGTATAATTGCAAGTTTGGAGACGAACCAATTATTTTGAAAAGCGATACGTTGCATACTAACTCAATTTAAAAATCATATGAAAATATTTTCAGATATACGTCGTAGGAGGAATTGATGGACGAGAGATCCTGAACTCTGGAGAAGTATATGACCCCATCAGTAATCAGTGGACTTTCATAAAGCCCATGAGAAGCCCAAGATCCGGAGTCAATTTATTGGCTTTTTGTGGTTTATTATATGCACTAGGCGGTTATAATGGAAACATTCGTTTAAATACATGTAAGAACTTTGATTATTCTCAACGTTTCTCTGTAAGTGTTCAATGTATTCAAAAATCTTTTTGAATACATTGATTAAGACTTTTTTCTTAACTGATAAAA
Source organism: Molanna angustata (assembly GCA_963576475.1). NCBI lineage: Eukaryota > Metazoa > Arthropoda > Insecta > Trichoptera > Molannidae > Molanna > Molanna angustata. Next base: position 11,963,380 of record OY754974.1, on the reverse strand, counting down.
AGTATTACGAGAAGTTTTAATATATAACTCATTAACAAATATTGACTGTGCTGTTGGAACTATACTTATTAATTTATAATAACTTTATTTAGTTGGATTATAAATGTAGTTTTTTTCGTTTCTGAACACTTTTATACACATACATTCTACAATATATATTTACTGGTATTGTTGACCGGTAGAAACTGGCTACGGACAAAAAGTCCGTCACATTAGGTTTGTAATCATTTGTATTTTACATAGTAAAATTACATTATTACAATGGTCGTCTGTTGAACAGGTGAAAAACTAGATCCAGATGAAATGAACGGTTGGGAGATTGTTGCAGCCATGAGTGTCACAAGAAGTAACTTTGCTACAGCTGTGATTGATGATGAAATATTTGCCATTGGGGGATACGACGGTAATATTACTGCAATATTTGTAATAGATGATTCCTCACAACTTTGTGCTAGTTTATTGATAAATGGTTATTTCTTCCAACAAACCAGCGATTTGAACCCGAATGGTTTACACCACTATTTGTATTGTTATATTTCCTGTATATATTTGCTGTCGATGGCTACATTTACTGAGAAAACGTCTGAAGTCTGAGAAAATTTGTACCTTCTAAACGTTTCGAAATATGATGCATTTAATAGTGGCATAGTAATGAGTCGTTTGACTGTTGTGTTAGAATCCTGGGTTTGAATCATTTTTTATATTATATTTTATAAACTTAATTTGTATGTTAGCTTATTCCGTGTTGCACTGCGAATGAAAAAGATGAGTCATGTTTGTCTAAGGTTGAATTAATTTTATTTGTGCACCTAGTCAATGTAGGAACTCAAAATTTTTATATTTCTCCTTTGATATTTGTTTCAATACCCTAGAACTGTAGATTTTTATCTCTCATAATCATCAAGTGAGCAGAGTGAAGGCGATATTTTTATAACTAAATGTCATAGAAAAACTTGGGTCATATTATCAACTATCTCTCCGAAATGCTCACCAAGATCAAGGAATAGTTAAAACGTGAATTTAAAATGTCTAAAAAATGATCGCCAACTTCATTTACCTACAAACCTTTGATTTACACAAAAAGGTATTCAGCTGAAAACTAAGATAAGAAAAGTTTTTTATAAATGATTTAACTTTATATATTCAGGTACTGGTACAATATCAACCGTGGAACGATACAGCAAGAAAAAGAACAAATGGTATGCCGCAGCTCCTATGAATGTAAGAAGATCTGCTCTCAGCGCTTGCTCCATTGCGGGACTTTCAAACGCCAAAGAATATTCATATTTATTCAAAAATGCACCGTGGGAAATTACAGATGACGAAGAATTCTCTAGCTCTTGCAGTTAGCTCTCTTCAGAAAGACAATTTTGATCATTATGTTAATATAAAGTTGAAATAAAACAAAAGTGGATTTAAGATTACACTAAGGGATGGGTTAAACCCTTGAAGCGGGAGTACACCGAATTCCGCGAGTCGCTCTAGAGACGTGTCTTGGTTATTTCAATGCGACACGGATTCCAACATGTTTAATGACTGTCTTGTAAAGATTTAGATTTTATCCAAACAAATCCGAATTGGATATCTAAACAGGGATCATCATTATATAAAATTATATGGATGAGAAAGAAAATTAATGACCAAACCACCATTAAATATATCTTTAATATAAGTCATGCTATATTCTAGAACTACTACGAGTATAATAACAGTTTTAATCCACGTATGAGTTACAATGGGCCTGTGCATTTTCGCGGGTTACGCCATTCCTTCGAAGCGACAGCTAAAACTCTTAAAATTCTAGAATTATTTGGTAAGGTTTGAGGTTAGATCAATTGAGGTACTGCAATATGTGTTTTTTTTTAACATTTTTTATCCGATATCATATGTCAATCATTTTTACTTAATTTTCATTCTCGTTTTCAAAGGGTTTTGGTTCGATGAATTTATAAAATTATTACTTTATATTAACTAAAGATAGATTATCACTGTATAAAGTGTCTGCAAAATTTTATACACTGTGACACCTTTCTAGAGCAATTTCGGTGTGCATTCCCCTCTTATTTCCAAAGTTTCTCGGAGGCATAAAACATTGAATTGCGGTGATTTTAATGTAAGAATTCGCGACAATACTTACAAACGGAAACTTTAAAAAAAAACGTGTGATTTTCAATGCTGATCAAAAGGCTACAAAGGATATAGGAAAAAATAAATATTTTAACGATTTGATAAAATAAACCCAAATTCACATACAATAAATATATTAACATACTAATTGATTTTCTAACATTTTTTTTAGTGTGACAATTATTTGTAGAATTTTCATATTACTATGATGATATTAATTTTCCTATTTTATAGTATGCAGAATAGGCCTTTGCAATGTTTCATATATATTAAATTTTTTTTTTTTAGTATTCGTCGATAGTTACTATAAACACCTATAATTAAAAGGACTAGCAAAACGAACTAAAAAATATTTTTATGAGTGTTTCACTTTTTTGTATGTAATCACTTTCATTGTGAATTTAATCATTTCATATCTTATAAACATGAAAAATACATTTATTGTGTTTTCAATGTGCGCTTTAGTCACAGTGTTAATCAGCGTTTTGTTATCTTTCGATTATATATTTATTTTTTCAAGTCGTTATTGTAATGCTGTATTTGTTAAATAATATAAATAAATCAAACGAATGTTCATACAATTTATTATAAAAAATATATTCAACTTATGTAAATATATACATTGTATATAAATGTTTACTTTGTAAATCTTTTTTTCTGTAAATAACGTGTATAAAAAAACGCTGTGATATCTTAAATCAAACCCTGTGATATCTTAAAGATTTGACTTAATGTATTTTTAAAATGTTTATTTTAATTTATGTACTTAACTTTTTTGTTACAATTATTTATTGTTATAACACATGCTACCTATATCGATTTTATATTTGAAATTTTTGCGTTTGTATGAATTGAATATATTAAAATTTTTACTGGAATATTTAAATCCTTGTGAACGAATTTTTATTTGTGAAAGTGGGCTATAAACAGAGTTTAAAATAAACATACTTTTAAAATAGAAAACTGTTTCTTTTTAATAAATTTACGTAAGTAAGATGGAATGCAAAAATATTGAACAAAGATTATTCGCTAGTGGCGCATTAAGAAAAACTTTTACGCTTCGTGTTCTAGAATCAAATTTAGGCAGGATAACAAAATTGGTTGGGAGACTATATTATTATCTCGTCTATGTGATGTATAATTGACTTGTACTTGCGATTCCCGGACAATTGATCATAGCCGATTGACCGCGGACAATTGACCGTACGCTCTTTTTACCGAATGGACGATTGACCGCGGGGACAATTCACCGCAGGGAAAATTCACCGTGGGGACAGTTGACCGCGAGGACAATTGATCGTGGGGACAGTTGAGCGTACGGACAATTCACCGTGCGGAAACTATTTTAAGTATCAGAAATAACCTTTTTCGTATGTTTAAGAAATTTGTTTATTTTATATGAACGATAAACGACTGACCAACAAAATATATATGGGTGTAAGAGATGCAGTGAATAGCAGGGGCCGCCCCCGAAAGAGATGGTACGACCACATAGCGCGCTGGGCTAGTAATCCAGTGGTCGCGAGTTCGAATCCTGCCTCGACCGATTTCGTTCACCTATAGCACAAGCATTTATTTGCTTATTTTAGGGAACGTAGGAAGACGTATATGTACTTGTTTAACAAGGACATATTCATTTTTTATTTAAAAAAAATGATATTTTGAAAGAAGGAAATATAGATATATACAAGGTAAGTCTGGCACCTGGGAGTGGTTCCGTTTCAGAGCCCATCGATCGTCTTTATAGTTGAAAATTGCAGATTTTAACATTATTTCATTATAATATGTACTCGTATGTTATCTGTTATCTGTACCTTTAAAATCCATCCCTTTGTCAAATACTTACTTACTGATACTGAAATATGTATTTTTTTTCTTTCCGGGTGTGCGCTGAACAAATTACCAAGTTTCATCGTCATCAGGTGGATGGTATACGAGTACAAAAATAACTTAAAAGATACAAATGAAAAGTAGATGCGCGTTGGTAAACTCAACCACCCTAGGAACCAGAATTACCTCTTTCATACATATATTCAGTAAGGAAGTATATAATATCTAAAAACCAGCCTTTAAAAATTCATTGTTTTTTGACGTCCCTATGTCTTTGACTAAAATTGTTTGTCATCGTACCTATATACGAATTTAATTATGATTATTTATATTGGGTATATTTATTCAATACAACTCTAAGATGCCGTCCATTTCTTATCTTCTAATAGTACTTAAACAGTTTCAACGTGTTCCAAAAATTAATTTAAATTTTCAAACTTTGGCGCCAATATTAAAACATAGTTATAGTATTTGCGCAACAAATGTACCGACCTAATGGAAAAGTTCGAAAGTAAATTACACACGCCCGCCTAACAAGCTCTTTATTTACACAAATCAATGTAAGAACTTACTAATAAATTAGAAGTTATCATATTTAGTTAAGATAAATTTATTTATTGTTTTAATCTTATTTTCAAGTAGGTAGTATATTCTTTAAAGAATGTTTACGATTCGTTTTTGTTATTACTTAAAATCAATGAAAAGTTAACTTACCAAACTATTGCCGAAGACGCGCGACTCCCCTCAGATACCGACAATCAGAAATATTGTATATTAAGAATCTGACATTTTGACCAAGGTTCAACTACTCTCATGGTTTTCAGGTAATTACTTAAGACTATTTTGACTCGGTTATAATCTTTTAAATCATAAACATATATTATGTAAGATATTCTTTAGCAGATTGCGAATCCTCCACAACTCTACCTTCGTAATGCGCTTTTTCGGAAGAGAAAAATGCACCTAATTCCTGATAGCTGGTATCCCTACGTTAATTGTAGGTATAAATATTATTGGTGATGTAGGATTTTGAATTGACTTATGTAGATACTTTTCTCCCTTGTTCTTCCGTGTTTGTTGCTTTGCGTTAGTTAATTCTCATGTGTACACTCACATATCAAATCCTAAGATCACTTCGATGCTTCCTTAGAGTCCACGCATGCACTAACTAGAGTCTACAATCTGAATCTACCCGTTTGCATTCTGTTTCCGGTTGGCTCTCTGATTGGTTGAGATCTCATAGTATTAAGTCAAATGAGCTGTGAAATTTTATATTAAATGCGAAAAATTAAAAGAATATTATATATTTAATTTATAATAATTTATAATTCAATTTATAAAGCAACTCGCTCACGCGAGTCGCTATTATTATTATACACAAACTTAAACCTAACCTAAGAATGCAGAAAAGAAACTCAGGGGCTAGACGCTACTATGCACTACCCTAGTAAAAATCTAGAAACTCGTGGGATTGCAGCAATATTTGAATTCGGACCTTTATTTTAATTCTTTTAATTAAAAAATACAATTTGATACAGCATTTGTACATCCAGATACAGTATACTACAAATAATGATACAGAAAAATTCTGCGAACGTAGACTGCTTTTCTACGTAAATGACCTGTTCCGAAACAGTTAATTATTTTATATAATATTTTGTATGTATGTATATGATATTAGTGCGGGTATAGTCATTGTAAGCTTTCGTAGAGAGATTTATTGAATAAAGTTTTGTCTGTATTTTATGTCCATTTTTAAATGTGCTAATGTTAAAAAGTCTATAGCTGTTAAAAACCAAAACTAAAGCTAAACTTAACTTTAAAAAGCCTTAAGCCTTTTTCAACTCCGATGGAATAAAATTGAATGCTTTGAATTCGAGGAATTGAAAATATATTAGACCAAATGTTGACATTGTCTTAGATTGACTTATTATTTTGTATATATTATTGACTTGTCTAGCTGCACAAATTCGTTCAATGTAAATTCACCCTAAACACAACATGTTTAAAAAAATTGTGTAGTAAAATAAGTACTGGGTATTAAAAAACGCAATAGATATATGTTTATGATTTAATACCGATGATTGCATTTCAAAATACACATTATGTTTAGTGCATCTAGATTAACTATACAAAAATATATCTGCTGATTTGCATTAGTGTCAACTTGATAATCTACAATTGAATTTGAATGCAGCTAAGAAAATAACACATGGAGCGGTTATTAGATTCATGTCACGTAACATTTCTCCCTAACTAACTTAATATGACGGAGCTCTACATAATACACAAGAACTAAGGCTAAGGCTAAGTTGTTTCAACAAAAGTACCTATCAGAAATAATATAGTTAAAATAATTTGATTTCATAAAATTGTTCAAAATTGTGTAGTTTGACGGCTTTAGATTTCAATGAAACATCCAAAGGTATTGCACAATTTTATGAAATCAAAGTATTTTAACTATACTATTACTGATACTTTTGTTCGAGAAACACAGCCTTAGTAATATCTGCCTTACGCTGAGATAGTCTGGTATATAATATGTTTCTTACTATGTCGTTTAATAATCTATAGCAATAGATACATTTTAGTGTAGGTACCTATTCATATTTCATTTCTCATTTATTAAGATATCCCAATTTAAATGAAGTTTGCTGTCGTCAACACTAAAAATGTACTCTACTTTATCCACTGTGTTACCAACAATCCCTGAATGAATTTTTATTGGGTCCATTTATATTTCATACTCGTACATTTAGGGGGTGACTGCTGCCAACGTACCTATTTTTTCAATTTGATATTGCATTATTACTACAAAACGAATCATTTTGAAAAAAATAACCTAGTTAGTTTGGATATTGATAAATAAAAATATACTTTTACTTTTAATTAGGTTCTGTATATATTATTATAGAAAAATAATAAGTATACCCCGATTTTTGACATTTATCTTATATTTCTAAAAAACTACAAGGCATACAGCAATATTTATATTTTTTTAAATTAAAGAAGAACAAAATATCTGGAAAAATGTTTTGTGAGATTGCATTAATGCATCAAGTTAAGTACATAAACCAAAAAAACTTTTATTTTGAAATGGCGCTGAATGAAAAATAACCGTTTTTGAGGTTTCTTTGCTGAACCTGAAGCATTAATTATCCGTAGGTATGTATTATATACTCTTTGGCATTAATGCAACGTCACAACATATTTTTTCACATATTTTTGTCTTCTTTTATTTAAAAAAAAATATTGCTCTACGTCTTATAGTTTATTCAAAATATTAGATGAACGTTGAAAATCGGGGTACGCAATTTTTTATTATATAAGAATTTATACAGAACATTTTCATAAAGTTAAAGTATATTTTTCCCAACACCCAAACTTTCTAAATTATTTTTTTCAAAAAGATTTGATTGGAAGTAATGATGGTATATCAAATTGAAAAATAGGTACGTTGGCTGCAGTCTTCCCTTTAATTAAAAAAATGATACTATTGGACTTTAAACCATAGAAAGATGAAACTTCATAAAACATATTATCAGTTGTCTAAGGAAAACTAAGAAGCACTAGTTTAAACATATAAATATATACACATACATACCATTACGCCATGTCCCTCACGGTGTAGGTAGTGAATCGAAAGTCATATTTTTCTATATTGACACACATTCATCACCTCGTCAACATTCATGCATTGTCTCAAACATATTCGTCTGTTTCAGAATATCATTCACATGGTCGTTCAATTTACAAAGCTGAAAGGAACGTAATAAAAGGTGGGGAGCGCCCAAGAAAAATATAAACGTTTAATTTTAAATATTCTCGCACAAAATAAATTCAAACCATTAATATTGAGTAACAGGGGAAGGAAAGGTTGCGTATAATAGACAATATGATTTTAATGAAAAGGTTTGTAGATTCAAACCTCTACTCTAAACAATCTAGGTACAAATTCAACATAATATCCTAATTTATCAAAACTGATACAATTTATCAAAGTGTTTCTCATCGTGAAACAATATTTAATACATATTTCATATTTGTAATCAAAAGCACTACAAATGTATCCTATACCTATTATGCAGGTATTTATTTGCTTTCTCATTTAGAAATGCTTCCAACCTAGAGAAGCTATTGTTTAGTTAGAAGCAATTGCCATTTGACAATAGAGCCGCCATTTGCAAATGGTGAAAGGAAGTGATTTTTAAAAGCTGTTCTATGACATTATACGTTCCCAAGAGAATTAGCAGATCAATGCAATTATTCCTGTTTAAAGTGGCTCCTGAAAGAGATCCTGGACATACAGAGCATGTCCACGGAACTGATTCTTTCCAAATGTGTCAAGGCATCGGTTCAATGGTGAATTCTGAGCGGTGTTAGTATTTTCTTTTTTGTCTAAAAAGAACGTTGGGGTGTGCCTTGTTCGTCTGTTTAATACAAGTTCAGTTCTCACTGCCTACCTCTTGAGAGTAAAAAATACACTTGTCTACAGAGACACATACAATATCAATATGAAGTTGATCACTTAATTTTCCCTTACAGAAGCAATTTTACTTCTGTAAGGGAATATATGAAATACATATATGAAATTTATTTCACATTGATATGGCACACCATAGATTTTTTTTCTTTAAATTTTGACAATCCTTAAATACATTTTTGATGTGTGTATTTTTGTTGTATCAAAATTTTAAACAGTATAAAAATACCTCGATTTTCCAGACCGTGAGAGCATTTTGAAAATTTGGACAGATGAAATCATAGAGAAGAAATTAACGGATATCTATGGAAAACTAATCAACTCTAGATCAATGCACTTTACACATATGACGTTAATATGAAGTCAATCGGACTTATAGTTTGGGCTGTAGAGAGGACACAAAAAGGATAATCCGTACGCCGAACGCCGTACGCCATACATACAAACACATCACGACGAAACTCACAGTGTGCACTCTCTACATGATACCCGTTGAGATTTTGATGTAAAAAAATATGTTTAAAAATTGTGAAATCATAACTCTGCAACTGCAATATTCCATAGTGTGGAGAGTGAAAACAATATCCGTCTAATAGTTCTTGAATATTTCTTCTATATTTTCAAAGTGACGGACGTATTCTGCATTTATTTTCCCATAATTTATATTATTTATTAGATAATTATTATTTTTTACGTCTTTTTTATTCAGAAATTATTTTTTGTTCATTTAAGCAAAATTTTACACTGCCATCTATTGAGAAGTCGGAGAAGTAAAATAGGTTTAATACAATGATTTCATAGGTTGCGTGAAATATTTTCAAACGTTTTCCATTTACGTCTTTCGTAGTAAATGTAGGAAAAACTCACATTTCTTATGTTGAATTAAACAGATGTCGCTTATGAATTTAGTAAAATTCCTTATATTTTCAAATAGAAAAAAATGATTATAGGTAATAATAAAAAATATTATATAGGTACACATTTTTTTGTAATTAAGAGATAAATCAATACAGTGATATTTGGCAGTCTACGATGTAAATGTATGAATTTTCTTACAATGATACTCCTTTTCATTATTTTTCGACATGTTAGTTGAATTAAATATATATAGATGGCAATAGTATATTTTATATTACAAGACTGATATTTTGAACACATAATATTATGACAATATTATAAAACCACTGTAAATCTAGCCTCGATGATTTTTTTGTTAATGTTTATAGCTTCTTGTAATAAAAATTACAAAATATATTTTTATTATTGTTTATTACTACTTGCACACACTCAGCCAAATTTACGCAAGGATTTTCGACCAGTAATTGGGTGATAACAGAAGAAAAAGAATTCGATTTATGAGGTGCATTTTTATATGGTTGAGGATATCTACATATAGTGGATAGAGAAGGTATATACTGGACAAAAACCAATAGATTTTCTGCGCCTACATTGACATGACAAATCCTAAGCCAAAAAATATCTATGACCAACTTAATATAGAAAGACTTTTGAAAGTACTGTCAGTGCATGAAGTGAATGATAATTGATTCACTCCATCATAGAGTGGTTGACTGGTAGAAATTGCCTACGGGCAATAAGTCCGCCACATTATGTGATTTGTTTTGCATAATAAAAGAGTTTTATTATTATTTTTAGTTTTTTATATATGGCAGGGATGCGTTTAATGCGTTGTACAACCTATATATTGACTTTAGCGTGAGATAACTGAAGAATGCTGGTATTGGTCTAACATTGGGTGAACCAAAAGTAAGCGAGCTGATGTATGCTGACGATAAGGCACTACTGGCGGATTGTATGGAAGATCTAGATAGTTTGGTTAATATGGTATATGAGGGATGTATGCAAAATTGATTGAGAATTAATACTTCTTAATCAAAGGTTATGGTATTTCAAAAAAGGAAAACGTATGCAATATATGTGTATATAATGAATAATTAGAGCAAGTTGGCGAATATTTGTATTTAGGAAGAATGTTTCAAGGGGATGGACGGCCTGTAAAGGATATCGAAAGAAGAGTAATGGCAGGAAACAGAGTGAATGGAGTATTAAAAGTTACCAATAACAAATGATAGCGACATACCGAAGGAAGCCAAAGTTGCCATTCCCAATCCATTTGTAGTCACATCCCTGACTTATGCAAGTGAGACGTACATAGACATGACAGAAGATGAAAGCAGAAAAAATGCTGTTGAAATGAAATCGCTGAGAGGAATATATAACAAGACGACAGAGTAAAAAATGAGGACATTAGAACATTAACAGTATTTCGCAGTCTCCCACACCACTCCATAGGGAAAGTTTTAAAACTTATAGTTCTTTTCAACCCCGAAGCGGTTGCTCGTCGGACAAAACAAGAACTATCAATAAGCATATTTCATACCACTACCACTAAGAGTCCAACCACAAACGTGAATCATGGCGAGGGTTTCCCACCAAGCAGTGCCACGGTAACACGTGACTCGACAAGGAACCTTCACCACGCCTGTAGTACTTAAAGTTCTTCGATTTTCACGCCAAGCACAGCGTCGGCTACACCTGTCCCACCAGTCATGCCGGGGGGGGCTCCTCCACCCCTTAGTACTCGTGTTGGCGATTTACAGGAACCACACCACGTGAACGGTACGTTCACTTTGATTTCCACGCCCATTGAACGATGCAGGCTAGATCCTCGCCGCGTGTGACGAGTTACCGTCGAGCCAGACATTAAGGCGTCTGCCCTGCTCTTCCATGCCATCTTCAAAGCCACGATCTTATGCTTACTTGAGGTTACAATACTGTCGCATAGATGTCTTCCCTGGACCGCACCATATTTTTTAGTTCATTGACCCCTAGCAGGGGAAAAATCCAATAGTTGCATATATTTTGCATAAAATATTCGATATATTGCTTTCTTTTTTCATTGTACCTTACGGTAATATTTTACGATCAATCGTTTATCAGGATGTGTTCTATGTAAGTTTATTTTTTTTAATTTATTGTTTTTGAAAACACTTTGCAAACTGACATACTTCGGAAGGTACATTTTTGTCTCCGCTTCACTGTACCTTTTGTCAAGAGAAATTGTTTGAAATGAATGTGATCTGAGAATTTTCAATTTTAATTTTTATTAATTTTATTTTTAATTTCATCTGAAAAAATTTATTTCATTTAAATTTATTCTATCTATGAACTTAATTTCTTTTGTTTTCTTATCTCTGTTTGTTCATTAGTTTGAAGGATGAAACGAAATATCATACCGAGTATTGTTATGGACAAAGAACATTCTTTATCTTTATATATCATTCTTGATCTCCTTTATCTTTATAAAATAATTAGAATTTGTCTTTGCGTTTTTAACATTATATCACGAAAGTGTTTTGGAAACAAATAGTGATGAGTTAGTCTTGGCCATGGTCATGCAAGACCTAATACAACACTCTTACGGTCTCTCAAAATTTAATAAACTTGTTTATTTTTAATCAAAAAGTAAGCAATTAACTTCGTAGGTACTATTTATACAAATAAATTTTGGTGTTTTTGTCATATTTTATTCTAATTCTGATTTATAACTGATTAAAAAAAAAAATATTGCAAGACCTGCAAGATCAATATATATAATAGCCCATCACTCTTCTTCATTCTTGGACATTAGCCATATTAGGTGGAGAAACAGTTTTTAATTGTGTTTTCAGTCTGGGTCTGTAAGACTATAATTATCATAAGTCCAAGATGTGGCAACTTGTTATTGGGTGCGTGTTAAATTAATATTTGACATAGTAGGTACCTACCTAAAATACCCAGAAGGATCGGACTAGGTTGGGCAGCCTTTGGGAAACTTAAACATGTCCTAAAAAACAGAGATATTCCCACATGTCTGAAAAGAAAAGTGTTTGAAACATGTATCCTGCCTGTGCTTACGTATGGTCTGGAAACTATCACGCTAACTGCGAGGACCTAAGCTAAAATGCACTCAGAGATCCATGGAAAGGCAAATGATAGGCGTAAGTCTAAGAGACAAAATTAGAAATGAAGAAATCAGACGCCAGACAAAAGTTGTTGATGTCATGGATCGAGTTGCAAAACTTAAATGGCAATGGGCAGGTCATGTTGCCAGACAGGGTACGGACAGATGGGCACCCAGAATTCTAAATTGGAGACCATGGGATATGAAAAGGGGAATAGGCCGGCCCCAGAAAAGGTGGGCCGATGATATTGTCCCTGTCGCTGGAAGCGGATGGGTTCGAAAAGCCCAGAAAGAAGACGAGTGGAAGATTTTAGAAGAGGCCTACATCCAGCAGTGGAGAGATGCCTGAGAAAGAAGAAGAAGGTACCTACCTGTTAGTTGCCCGAGAAGTAAAAAAAATATATATAACATTATAACGTTGTTTTTTGAGAAATTTTGTGTTTAGTGAAAAAACAAAAATCACAAAAAAAATTTATACAAAAAAAAAAATCGCTGTATATTAAGACAACAACCACAAATCAAGGTCGTGGTCAAAATCAAGTTATAATGTACCTAGTATAAGAGATTTCTACTGTTGAAAAATTTCTTACTTATTTATTTTCAAAAAGTCGTATTCCAAAAAGGTTAATTTTTGACCATCGTACATTCTTTTCTTATTTTTTTTTCATTCTCTATCACCCCTTAAAATGAAAATTGGTATAAACATAGACAAATACAAAATCTCAAATTAGTTTTTTAAAAAAAATTCCAGGGTTTCTCAAACATTTTTATTAAGAAAAAAAAAAAATTTATGATAAATTTATGAGTTTAACTGCCTATATTTCTATTTTTTTTTTAAATATCGAAAAAAGCCGAAACACCCCAACTAAAAAATTTAATTTTCTATAAAAATATTAAAATCGTATTAACACATTGCAAATTTTTTTCAACAATTTTAATAAAAAATTAATTTAGTGACGACATTGTTTCATACAATTTGTATGGAAGTAGCCTACTCACAATATCTAAGAACACTTAATAATTTGATACTAATCTCCAAACATACATGGATACCATCATGCTGTTTTCACATTCTGGGTAGGATCAAAGGACTGACCTCCATACTATCCTATCTTGACAAACATACCTAGGTACATGTGTTGTATAGAAAACCAAATATCTTAAAATATTAAATAATTTTTATTTATGGGTTTATAGTTTGGTACTTATTCTTCAACTATACATACTATCGCTATCGACCGTTGGATCTCATGTGTTACAAGCAACTAGTTACTATAAAAATATCGGAAAAATTAAGAGAAAATATTAACATGTGAATAAACTGTACGCCTGGTACCTATTATGCAAACAATATTAAGATTTTGAAGTGTATTATTATTTTTTTTCATACTATTATTATTTTTTTTTGTTTATTGTTGATCATGTGGTTGATGTTTATGGTGGTATTGTTTTGATGTGTGCGTATGTATGTGCATATGTGTATGTGTATATATGCATATGTGCATGTATATATGTATGTATATTATTGAATTTTTTGAATAGCCTTACCTTAAGACAGGCGTAGCCGTTTACGTGAAGTTATGATGAATAAAAAAGAGAGAGGAGGAAGTTACTATGTATTATGTTTTGTTGACTATTTAGTTTTTATTCTTTCTTTTTTGTACTTGCATTGTTTCTGTTTAAATAAATAAATAAATATAACTAATGAAATCTAAATAAATCAAAAAATCAATAATCGAATGTAAAACTTTAGGGTAGGTAGGCTATCTACTTAACAAATCATTGTTAAATTTAGAATAGAAACTCGAGTTATGTACCTTATAATATTGATTCAATTAGCATTCTTATTAAAATCATTTGAAAACGTTAAAATTGAATAACAAAATATTTGGATTAAAGAAAATTTTGACATCATGCTTGGGGTTCGTTCATGAGCTGTCAGATACAGAAAAATGTATTCATTATTACCGATTTTTGAAATTTTATATTATTACTTTATCCAAATAATCCATTGTACTTAATAGATTTTTTGTATTCATTTTATTACGTTGGTAAAATCCTAAATAATGTTTAGCTAAAAGTTAACACGACATCCATTGATTGAGGCGGTACCTTGGCGGTACGGAGTTCGCCGGGTCAGCTAGTTTATAATAAAATATGTTTATTAATCCAACTGTCGATTCGTTCATGAGAATTCAATTCTCTGAATGAATCGACATTATTAAGCCAAGATGCGTGTACGAAGGAAAATTTTGTATTGTGTAGTGGACTTTTTGCATGCTAATAACACGAACTAGAGGCCTCGCAGCAAATATGTTCCCATACATGGATTTACTCAGAATTCGGAGTAGAACATTTTATGTGAGTTTTGTGTGTGTGTGTGTGTGTGTGTGTGTGTGTGTGTGTGTGTGTGTGTGTGTGTCCGTCCCCCTCTTATAACTTTTGATACGCTCAATTTACAGAGCTAAAAATTTCAGAATATATAAACAGTTATAGGCCTACAAAGATTTTATACTCATAATTCTGAATTTTTGTTTCAGTCAGGGGTTATCAACTTTTGAAATTTTGGTTTATTTTTCCATATATCTCAGAAACCATAAAAGCTAAATCGCTGAAAATTGGTATAAACATAGAAAAATACAAAATCTCAGCAACGTGGTGTGTAACAAGATATTTCGCTTTATTTGTCATGTGCATAGATTATTGGTCTGTGTGTAACAAGAAATTTCGCTTTATTTGTCATGTCTATAGATGATTGGTCTGCGTGTAACAAGAAATTTCGCTTTATTTGTCATGTCTATAGATTATTGGTCTGCGTGTAACAAGAAATTTCGCTTTATTTGTCATGTCTATAGATTATTGGTCTGCGTGTAACAAGAAATTTCGCTTTATTTGTCATGTCTATAGATTATTGGTCTGTGATCAAAATCTTCTTTCCAGCTACATTCATTTGATATTTTGATTAAATTGAACAATCTTGTAAATATTTCATATAAATCGACTAATTTGTTTAAAACTCCTTGATATCTGCAAACTGTATACCATCCGCCATTTCAAAGTGAAGAAAACATTGTAAAGGGTGTCCTCAAATTTTTATTTGATTGACTTGTTTATACGTTTAAAGGTTGCATGCATATTTTCCAACTGTCGATTTGTTCAGGAGAACTTTGTTCTCTTAACATATCGACAATGTTTCAAGCCAGGATATGCGAGAATTGAATGCAGAGGTCTACTTTTTTCACGGCTTTTCCAACTTTGAAGTCAAAAAACACCAACTTAGAGGCTTCGCAGCATATATAATCCATACACGGATTTACTCAGAATTCGTAGTAGAACATTTCGTGTGTCTGTGTGTGTCTGTGTGTGTGTGTGTGTGTGTGTGTGTGTGTGTATGTGTGTGTGTGTGCGTGTGTGTGTGTCTGTGTGTGTGTCTGTGTGTGTATGTGTGTGTGTGTGTGTGTCTGTGTGTGTGTCTGTGTGTGTGTGTGTGTGTCGGTCCCCCCCTTATAACTTTTGATCCGATCAATTTAGAGAGCCCAAAATTTCAGAATATATAAACAGTTATAGGCCTACAAAATTTTTATAATCAGAATTTTGAATTTTTGTTTCAGTCAGGGGTTATCAACTTTTGAATTTTTACTTTATTTTTCCATATATCTCAGAAACCATAAAAGCTAGAACGCTGAAAATTGGTACAAATATAGACAAATACAAAATCTCAAATCAGTTTTTTCAAAAAAATTCCAGGGTTTCTCAAACATTTTTTATTAAGAAAAATATTTTTTTTATGATAAATTTATGAGTTTAACTGCCTATATTTCCATTTTTTTTAAAAATATCGAAAAAAGCCGAAACACCCCAACTAGATAATTTAATCTTCTATTAAAAAATTTAAGATTATAGTAGTATATCTTAAATTTTTTTTAATTATTTTTATAAAAATTGAATTAAGTGACGATATCGCTTCATACAGTTTGTATGGCAGTCGCATATACACAATATCTAAGAAGACTTAATAATTAGATACTAATCTCCTAACATACATCCTACATACCATCATGCTGTTTTCATATTCTGGGTAGGATCAAACGACTGACGTCCATACTATCCTATCTTGACATACATACCTAGGTACATGTGTTGTATAGAAAACCAAAAATCTTAAAATATTAAATTATTTGTATTTATGGGTTTATAGTTTGGTACTTATTCTTCAACTATACATACTATCGCTATTGACAGTTGGATCTCATGTGTTACATGCAACTAGTTTTAAGTATGTAGTTATCTAATTCTGATTATTAGATATTTTTTACACGGTGCAATTTCACATTCATTTACTTTTATTAGATTTTCTAAGAAATAATTAATATCATCAATAATATTATTCTGATTTTTGGATTAAAGAATTCTATTGCAATATGTCCTATTCTGATTCGTCTAAATTTATCCGTCTGAATTTAAGTATATGAGAAATGTCAAA
Source organism: Molanna angustata (assembly GCA_963576475.1). Lineage (NCBI taxonomy): Eukaryota > Metazoa > Arthropoda > Insecta > Trichoptera > Molannidae > Molanna > Molanna angustata. The sequence goes on along the minus strand of OY754974.1, from coordinate 11,946,493 downwards.
AGGTTGACTGCATTAATTTATACGGGACTCATTACGTCACACCTCGCGGATAAAATTCTTTTATCCACGGTCGCCCTTTGATTTAGACGTTTTCATATTCTGAAACGAATCAGAATAGGACACAACGTTAAACAAATATAGCTACATACATAGGTACACAAAGGAACAGTATTTGTAAACCATTCCAGTGGTTAGTATCTACACTCTACACCCACCGTCACACTGTGTACGAAGTAGGCCAAGAGAAGTCCCTATGATTCTTGCCTGAACTCACATACATTCATCGTTTCCCTGAACATTCAAAGGTATTTTATTTATTTCGAAACACAACAGCTTATATAAAACAATAATAATATTTTGTTTACAATTAAAAAATTAAAAGTCCATTGCAGTGTGTCACTTGATTACTAAATCATATTTATATTATGAAGGGGTTTAAAGGGTAGGAAACAGGATATTGTAAAGAAAAACGAAATACATTGGATATATTTATTTACTTATTTATTTATATAAGTTCAACGCTCATGTGAGCACTTACAAAAAATTATTTAACAAGAATAAAACAAAAAAACGTGTGCGTTACAAAAAAAGTGTCAAAAAAAAATATAAAACAACAAAGTATTTATATTTAATATTGGTTTTCGGGCAACTTACAGGTACCTAGTAACTATGTTAAATATTTTTTTTTTTTTTATTTTTTTATTTATTAATTTCCATAATACAATATAAAGTAAAATATAAAACATTGGTCATGAAATATATAAATGGAATTTATTACCTCACTAGGCAAAGCCTGTTCTGAGGTAATACTAGGCAATAAGTAAGCATAAATTTCAGCTACGTGAATTCTTAACATCTAAGGCACAAAAAATATAAAAAATACAAATAATAAAGTACACATTTTAAGTCATAAAAAAATATAAAAAAGTACATATAAAATACAATTGTAGGTACATGAAAAAATTATTAGGTGTCTTTGTGTTTTTGTTAATGTGAGGATGTGTTTGCGTGTGTGGATATGTGTAAAAGGGTGTATGAAAAAGATTTTGATTGTAAATTATATTAAAATTATCTTAGGACAAACGTCAAGTCTCTCTCTGACTCTTCCCTGCCTCTCCGAATCAACCAATCAGTAACCAGCTTTCCAAAATTATGCCCACTCGGCTGTACTAAGTCCAAGATATCAGACATAACCATATTATATATTCTGGGTGCTAAAAATGTGTAGTGTCTCTGGGCAAAAGTAGTCTGTGTATGAGTCGGTTGCAGCAAATGTATATTTCTTGTATTAAAAGTAAGGGTGTATTGTGGTTTATATATTGCTGGGTTTTTATGTAGTTGGATGACTATTGTTCTAATATAGAGTTGTCTAACATCAAGGACCTTGAATTCCGAAAAAGCTGATTTGATGGATATCTGAAAGGTTTTCGACAAATGACCCGGAGTAGTGAATTTTGCGCGGTTGAGATATTGATTTGACACATTCTAAATTGGATATCCAACAGTACAGTAGAGCATAATGATATTAAAAACAATGAAAAAAAAAACAAGTAAATGTAGACTACAGTACATAGTAATAGGACATCATATCAAGTAATTTTTAAAGCTTAACATACAATTTACGACAAATGAGAAAAAACAAAATTATAGGAACACACCTGAAACATACAAGGAATAGTACCAAGAGGATTATATTCTAGAATCATAACATGGGATTCTAACTTACTTAAGGATCAACGAAGAAGGTGTTGCAACCATTATGGTGACACATACATATATTCATGTATACATATACTAGAGAGTGGAATTTTGAGTTATGTTATCAGTGCAAAGTTGGCGCTTTATCGCAATTTTGAACGAGAGTAGAGATTGGGTATGAAAAAAGTCAATGTTATTGAGCAGGTTGTTAAAATTGGAGGTGGCCCGGTTGGTAAAGAAATTTTTCCTAAGATTAGTTTTAGAGTGTGAAATAGAAAAAGTAGGTTATGATCTGACATTGCGGTTTGGAATGTGAAGTGAGATATTTTCTAATATATTTGGACAATCAATAATGTTATGAAATAGTTTAAACAAAAATAGTGAGTCTGCAGTTATTCGTCTAGATGATAGTGATGGTAAATTAAATTTTGATTCAGCTAAGTACACGTTATTTATATGATTATGCGGGCCCATTAATTCCCGACAGCCAGATTTATAGATGAGGTGTTTGAGGAAGCGTTTTTGTACACTATCCAGTCTATTTATGTACTATTTATGAACAGTATTTTTACTAACAGCTGTGTTTTTCTCTAAGTTCGATTAATAACAGGTCGCATTAGATGTTTAGGTTAGCATTTACCTAGATAATAATCCCAAATAATCAATAGCGAAGGTATTGTATTTTATTTTATAAAAATATTTCTATTCAATTGATTGTTAATGGGGCAAATAATGACATATTGTATGTAACTCCTAGACTACAACTTGAGGGCTATATAAGACTCCCCATGAGGTTAACGAAGTTGGGGCAGAGCCATTATTCATTCATGGGTGTAAAATGGTACAATTCACTGGATAGAAATATAAAGTAAAATGGTACAATGCACTGGATAGAAATATAAAGTAAAATGGTACAATGCACTGGATAGAAATATAAAGTAAAATGGTACAATGCACTGGATAGAAATATAAAGTAAAATGGTACAATGCACTGGATAGAAATATAAAGTAAAATGGTACAATGCACTGGATAGAAATATAAAGTAAAATGGTACAATGCACTGGATAGAAATATAAAGTAAAATGGTACAATGCACTGGATAGAAATATAAAGTAAAATGGTACAATGCACTGGATAGAAATATAAAGTAAAATGGTACAATGCACTGGATAGAAATATAAAGTAAAATGGTACAATGCACTGGATAGAAATATAAAGTAAAATGGTACAATGCACTGGATAGAAATATAAAGTAAAATGGTACAATGCACTGGATAGAAATATAAAGTAAAATGGTACAATGCACTGGATAGAAATATAAAGTAAAATGGTACAATGCACTGGATAGAAATATAAAGTAAAATGGTACAATGCACTGGATAGAAATATAAAGTAAAATGGTACAATGCACTGGATAGAAATATAAAGTAAAATGGTACAATGCACTGGATAGAAATATAAAGTAAAATGGTACAATGCACTGGATAGAAATATAAAGTAAAATGGTACAATGCACTGGATAGAAATATAAAGTAAAATGGTACAATGCACTGGATAGAAATATAAAGTAAAATGGTACAATGCACTGGATAGAAATATAAAGTAAAATGGTACAATGCACTGGATAGAAATATAAAGTAAAATGGTACAATGCACTGGATAGAAATATAAAGTAAAATGGTACAATGCACTGGATAGAAATATAAAGTAATAAATAATAATGACAACTTGTCAACTTTTAAAAATAAGTTAAAATAATTTTCCTCCTCATTGTACCATTTGAATGTATTAATTTTGGTGTATTGTATTGTGTGTGTGAGTATATCTTTATTGATTGTTAGCTTTTTTTAATTTATTTTTCCACGTTTGTAAATTAAAATAATATATATATTTTTTTTATGAACTCTTTCTATGTATTTTATGTATCTTGTTAAATTTAAGTTTTGTGAACTCCTCCCCAAAGCACAAGGTTTCCTTCTTTTCGGGGAGAATTTCAAATTTATTTGTGATGTATATATTTTTTTTATAATATGTCAAAATGTATACTTTTTATACTTTCTTATTAATAAAATTTTACTAACTTACTTACTTACTTATTCATTTTACAATCGCACTCACAGTAGAGTAAGAAAATATACAGAGCTGACATAAGCTACGACTTTAGGCCAGGGGATTGTTACAAAAAGTGAGGTGGAATGGGGGTATCCCAAACACATTCAATGTTTAAATATCAATCGAATATAGGTGACGATTTTCATAGTGCTAAAAGTACTTGCTATTCGAAATTAAAATCCAATACATGTACCTTTTGATATAAGTGTTAAGTACCGTTTCAATTTTCATTCCGAACTATTTGCAAAATATTCAAATGCGTTATATTGATTGCCCCAAATTTTGGTGGCACACACTGAAAAAAATATTATGACAACCGAACTGGTTACCTGAGTTTTAGCCGAAACTTTGTTATCCTTGATAAAGGTTTATCTATTTATTACTGTACTGTTTGCCTATGTGCACAAAACATTTGATTGCACTATAGTTCGGTTAATTTTAACATGAAATTTTGTTACTATTAACAAAAAAAAAACACACAAGAAATTTCGCTTTATTTGTCATGTGCATAGATTATTGGTCTGCGTGTAACAAGAAATTTCGCTTTATTTGTCATGTCTATAGATTATTGGTCTGCGTGTAACAAGAAATTTCACTTTATTTGTCATTTCTATAGATTATTGGTCTGCGTGTAACAAGAAATTTCACTTTATTTGTCATGTCAGCTTCATTCATTTGATATTTTGATTAAATTGAACAGTCTTATAAATATTTCATATAAATCGACTAATTTGTTTAAAACTCCTTGATATCTGCAAACTGTATATCATCCGCCGTTTCAAAGTGAAGAAAACATTGTACAGGGTGTCCTCAATTTTTTATTTGATTGACTTGCATGCTTATTTTTTTTAATAACCATTCTGCATTACTGAAAGCTATCATTAAACACCGATGTTCTAAGATCTTTATAAAATCTAATAACTGGAGGAACAAATCTGACCCGTAACAGAATAATAAATGATAAGGTGGTAGATATGTATAATTTTAAGATGTGTGAATCGAGATGTGTGAAAGAGACAGTGTGAGAAAGAGATGGATGCATTATATATAGGGAGTGTGAAAAGGTAGAGCGCATTCTGCACACGGCCAGCAGGTAGCGACAAGTAATTGATTATATCGTAACTAGACACACGTTACAATATCTATATGACTTTACTATTGAAGTAATCATCTCACGTATATATGTTGATATACTGTGTAACCCCCAACGTAGTTTACTACAAAGTGCTTAAAAACTGCAATAGTTACAATAGTTTTTCTTATATAAAAATACACATTTGAAATGGAAAATTATATTATTTTTTTTAAATATAAATACATTTTCATAAAAAGGATTCAGTGTGTCGTGTTAGTGAACGTTGAACACTGAAAGAAAAATTGAAAGAAAATTTATTCACACTAAAGAATAAAAACTTTTCTTTGCGGAATTCTGGTTCGAAAATCTTTCATTCTCAGTGTTATCTTTATGCATATCTTCCGTAATTCTTTTCCTTCACAATGTTTCGTAATACCTAAGTAATATGGCTCCTGTTTCCTCCAATAATGATTTTATATAATTTGAATTACATATATCATTGACAGGAAATCTGTCTACACTTAAACTTCTAGTTATGTCTAAAGTGATAGAACGCCACAAGTAATAAAGTAAATGTGCAGATCCAGGTACTAGACTGGATACTTTTAGCAGAACCGTGGCAGACTGCTGTATTGATAGTGTCACATTTGGCCATTCTAACGCTGTCCACAGATAGTGTCTCCGAGATCCTTCTCAAAAGAATTGCAGCATCCATGTTGCATTTAGCTTTAGCTGCAAACGCAACGCATCTGTTGAAAGCATATCTGGCGCTGAAAATAAAAAAAAACGCATTTTTTTAAATAAAACATCATCATCATTATTTTGTGTTTGTATGTTGGTTTGTCCGCGTAACGCTGCTTAAATCAACTACTGGCATATCAGGTGAACCTAAAGAATAAAATATTTAATATATTTTATATTTATTTGTTGGTAAATTCACAGAATATTGTAACGTTATTTATTCCCTCATAATAAATACGTTGCCTCCTTAGAAAATAAATAAATATTCTCACGAACGCCGATCCCCACGATTGTCTATTAAAAGTTATTTTTTTTTACCACAAACGCTGTCAGTGATCTTCCATCTCCGTCACACTCGCACTGAGTTTTTTCCGTCCCTTTCTCTTGGACGCGTCGCTTTCTAGAACGATCTGTCCGCCATCTTGCATCTTGATAATTCCTCTTCTAACGGCCTGCCCGTTGCTCCGCCATTAAACATGTTAATATCCGAATATATTTGCCTACGGGCCCGGAGTGATTTGTTATTTATACAATAGTGATTAAACCTTGTGATAAGTGATACGTATGCCTTCTTCAGTGAGTTTTACGTGTGTAATTAAGAAATGTAACCTCCGTGGATATCACCCGTAACGGTTCTAACCGACAATATATCTTGTGAGATAATAAAAACGAACAATAAACGTCATAATTACACAATGAGTGAAATTCCTGGACAGACCTTCAAATGTATTTATTGAAGACGTCACTCTCTATTTCAATTACAACTTAGAACTCGCAACAATTTACAAATTGTGACTCACCAATACTGATACTTATAATGTGAACTGTGTGATCTGTTTCTTTATTTATTTATTTTACAGATCGTCTTGTCATATACTAACTTGAATGTTTTATGTAAATTTGAGTATTCATAATTGTATGCTATGTTTTATCTTTCAATATATGCAATTCAAATGACACTGGTGACTTCTGATTGATCCCGATATTTGTTTACCCACATATTACAAACCTTGATGATGAGAGCAACTGTTCAAACCTGAGCTACCGGACTTCCTAGTCTCTTTGGATTGGATTAAGTTAACATCTAAATTAAATTCAATAATAACATAAGGAAGGACTCTTCTTCACGTTACAATGGCGCCCAACGTGGGGCTTACTTCTCAATATTGTGGATCTTTCTGGAGTTCCCGGTGTCATTAATTTTACCCTCCCTTGTTCTTTTGTGAATTGCTATATTTTTGTTTTGTGAACAGAATTGTTTGTAAGCTGCGAGCCTTGACCTCCCCTTGTTCGGTTCGTGTTGACTTATACATAATTTTTTTTTTCTCAATTATTACACTGTCGCGATACCCAATATAAATAAATTATTCTGACCTACCCTAAAATGAAAAGACTCTGTAGACCCAACCGCTCGAGTCCAAAGACCATATCACACTCCTGCATGAATATTCCCTTCTAATCTTGATCAACGACCCGTGTAGGTACCGGGTGTTTAAAATAATAGTTCTACCATTTTGTTTTTCCAAACTCTGTTTTTTTGTATGATCTGTAAAAGGCAGATGCACATAAAAAACCACTATTCGGTCACTATAATATCATAAATATTTTTTTATTTATTTATCTTTGACCTGGGACGGTATCTACCGTTCATGGAAGTTTCCGACCCTCCCCTTTTATAAATATCTTGTCATGTCTGTCCGCGTATGTTTTTTAAATTTATTTTAATGTAACAACCTCGGTAAATCCCTTTGAAATGTTACATATTTTCTGAGCCAATGAACATTCGACATACCCAATTGTTTAGATCTTCTGAACTAATATCATGACGGATCCGTGGAGATTTTATTGGTTTTGTCCGCCGCTTATTTTTTTATATAATTAAAACCATGCTATGCTCAGATTTTTGAAATGATTATTATTTACTTTGTTATTCTTCGTTGTAAAATGTTGATAGCACACTTTCGGGTTTCGAAGTTTCCTCCCGCGGTTCTAAAACTGTGTCTCGTATTATAAAAACTTCATGGCGTCGTATTGTTCCCAAATCTTTCTTTATTGTTTTGAGTTAATCGCAAGCTACTTCTAGGTTTTCTTAGTTTTTACCGATTGTTCTCAACTTGCGTTTCGCAAAATATAAAACTAAGTACTGTTCATACTATTGACAATCGTTTATAATTTCGTTTTTGTCAATTAAATCTCACGGTGACCCCCTTGAACGTTTTATCCTTGGTAATCATAGTGCGAATTTTAAATTTGATTAGGTGATTTTTGAAAAATGATGTATGATTTTGTATGTTTATTGTGTTGATGAGATGTATAAAGCGCGCTTTGAAAATGGTTTGATGTATGAAAGATTTGTTTGAGATAATTTTCCACTGTTGTGTCCAACACATGACCTCGTTTTTTATATTGCTATTTTAAATTCTGAAATAATATCATCATCATCATCACGACATGTTACGTTCGTTCTTATGATGATATTTTTGCATACTGCTACCAATAATTTCAGTGCATATCAGGGGTACTCAACTTTGTCAAATATTAATATAATAAATAATTTTTTTCTTTTGTTATTGCAAATCGTCTGCGATTATAGGTGTTATAGAATCTGTGTGTTTTCTATATTAATAACGGATCGAGAATACGTTCATTTTAGAAACTCACTATCTAGACGTTTGGTGGATAACTTTTGTGATAATTTTCCTTGTTTATTTTTTGAGGATAGTTTCTTAATTATCACTCTGACCTGCGGTAAAACGCTAGGAACCTTTTTGTCTTCGGAGCATTGTTCTTTCATGTTATGATACATAACGATATCTCTACCTAGATTAAGATTTTGTATAATTGCACACGAATGGGATATTGGCCCATAAAATACCAAGTGTGTAATGAGAGTGGGGGTACCCCAGTGAATAATTGTGATTGCTGAAATTACTTTAACGGGAGAGCTGATTGCTATATAATTATCACACCATCATTCCGTAATTGTCAGTAGAATTCCCAACCGCAACGTTCAATGACGATCCATTTCGTAATCTTTGATTTCTGAATTGATCACCCTTGTTCTGGTCAACATCGAAAAAAAAAACTCACCAATTATTCACCCAGTGAAACAGGTTTGAGATGCCTGTATAAATTTGAATCGTACTTCTTGCTGTTTGGCGCGAGAGGGCTTGCGACCTAAAATTGACGCGGCGTTAATACAGTAAGGGAGCTGATAGTAATCATTTGTTAAGGATGTACTCTGTGTTGCCTTTTCCCATGAAAACTGATCTGGCCCTAGAAACTTTTCTATCCCCTTATTCGAGCCCGTTCATGTGCTTTGTGCTGGGACCGACTTAAGAGAAGGCAATAGCAATTGTTTTTTGAATGCGATGTCTAAAGATCCTGTTCATTATGCGCTTATGCGATAGGCTTGTCCCCTTAGAATCTGACCCATCATCTTTCAGCATAATGTTCGCTAACCTCAGAATTCGTGCGCCGTGACTCCCGGCCACGAAGACTTTGGTCATGACGATTGTCTGATTCTGGCCAATCATTGTTTGTATTTTATTATGTAACATTTTTCCGATACCTATGATTGTGACTGAATATTCATATGCTAATTAGCTTAAGGATTGTCCCTTTCATTGTGTTATATTTTGTTCATATCCGCAGTTATGGCTCGGATTACAGTATTAGCCTGTCCAATTTTGAGTTTAATTGTAGAATCCTTGAAAGATCAGACAAATAAATACCTATGCGACTAGTTTAACACCTGAGGCTTCTAATTTTTATAGTCTTCAATTTCTTTTCCTGAATGTTTATAGACTCTTGTATGTCACTCTTATAAGATTCGGGCTCTCGCACGTTTCTTGTTGTGTATATGCGAAGTCGTGTGCCTTCCGCATCCGTCTTGTTTAAAGTTACCTAAATCTATAAAATGCTAAAAAATCAAAATTTTGTGTTTGATTACCGCTCTGTACATGTGAGAATCATTTTTGGAAGCAGATCTTCTGTCACGCTATCCTCACTTTTCACTTTGTGGAGTCTGTCAAATGCGCACCATTATTCTCCTTCTGTCAATTTTGTATATCAGTTCAACACCCTTTAAAGGTTTTAATTTAATCATGTGATGACGTCACATATATTGTATGCCTCGTCGTCGTGACCATACAAACGCATAATGTTGCCTCCATCGTGAAAATATTATTCCCTGTGTTATTCTCTTATCAGCGTAATACACCCCCTTTAGTAATTTAAAAAAAAATTATTATATAGTTTAATTTCAATTATTTAAGAAGAAAAAAAATATTTAAAAGAGAAAAGAATAATAATAATTGTAGGAGGGTATTAAGTTGTTTTACACGCTACAGTTAGTAGGTAATTGTTGGTGAGAGTTGTGGAGGAATAAAACACATAATAGGTTATTTTAAATATGACCAGGGGTCATGTATATTGTAAAAAAATTATGCAACTGGGTTAATAACCTTAAAACTAAGTACAAAAAAAATGAAAGCAGTAAAAATATTGAGACGTCGGTGCTTTGTGTAGTGGGTGCGTGTTAAGGCGAGTGATTTTGTTTGGTGCTGAGATGAGGCGCTGGTCGAGCGACGTCGGCTTGGCAGATGGTGCAAGCGGCTTTGGCTCGCGTGGCAGGATGTTGAGGCGAGAGACGAGCGGCTTTGGCTCGTGTTGTGGTGAGGCGATGAGATACGAGCGGCTTTGGCTCGTCGTGGATGCAGCAGACTCGCAGGCAGGGGTTGCTGACATCGTGGAGGACGTCGGATTGGAGCAGGGGCTCCGTGAAGCTGGACTGGCGAGGAGGCAGTCGCTGTAAGCTTCGCCGGGACGTCCAGAGACATTCAGTTGTCTCAGTGGAGCGCTGGACTCTAAGGCAGGAGTCGCTGGGCTCTGGATGAGGAGTCTAGCGGCCGTGAAATATACCTATGCAAGGTAGAGGCGCGCTAGAGATCCAAGAGTAGATATCGCCGGTTGTTGTATTGTTCGATTGCTCTGCCCGTGGTGTGAATGTTGACGTCGCGACGCGTCGTAATTATGGTGTCTACTTTTTAAAACAATGTAAGAAAATTAAGACGAAAAAAAATAACACTGATAGTGTGCGCTGTATATTTAAATTGTCTTTAATACTTTTAACTTAGGCAGGTAGGAGAATCTGCCGAGGCACAGATGCCCGTCCGTCACTTGCTACACAAACTGAATTTAATTTTTTTTTTGAACAAGGCGATGAGAACTATTCATCTGTCTGTGGACTGACTCCACTGGTGGACTCTAGTTTACCGACTCATGACTGATGATTGACTCATTACTCACTGTCTTCAACTCTCGAAACGTCTTCCTATCGAATTTTGTAGGAGGTGGTCAGAGCCTCGATCATTGGTCACTACGAGTAGGCTGTCCTAAGGACACCATTGTTTGTCCTTTATTGTCCTCGAGATAACAACCAATTACGATCTTGGTTGGGGCGTGTTAAGTATGAAATACCCTGGCGTAGACCAACCCAACATGTGTTTAGAAAGTCAGCCTCGACCGGGCAATATATCTTATTACTAGACGTTTTGGAGACTTGTAAAAAAATGTGAATTGGTTGTCTTCCGTTTCAAATATTAGGTATGTTCTTTTGTTGCATTTTAAGACAAAGAAGGATGCACATGTTGGCTATATCTTTAGAAAGAATGATGCTTAATGGATTTGCAGTTGTTACATGACTATAGAAATGCAATAAATCAGGAGATCTATTCAGTTGGACATTTTAAAATATAAATGAAATGCATTCTATAGTTTTGAAAGAATTATTTCGACACAATGTGAGCAGTAAATTATTATCTTGGCCCTAAGAAAAAAAATAAAAACCCACTGCGAACATTTTATAAGTAGAGATTATTGCGTAAGAATTAATTCAAATTATTCGAACGCAACAAACTCCCCCACTGTGGTTGTCGAAATAATTACTCTTCAAAAAAATGAATATGAACATTATTGTGATACCATGAAAATATGTTTCAAATGAGATGATGTGCATGTAGATGAGATTAAGCATGATTTGATTGTATTAAGAATGATTTGATTGTTGATTAAGAATGATTTGATTGTTGATTAAGAATGATTTGATTGCTGGGCGCCAGGCAATCTGTTTAGGATTGCCAATTAAATCTAACTTATAATCTAAAATTAACAAAATAAGAAACACTATACATATCTTGCGAGGTACCTATTCGGTACGATCTTACGAATAGTTAGCTATGTATAATCGTGATGTTATTATAAAGAGAAAAGGGTTGGTAACATTATTTATATAGAATATTACGATATGTTTTGCTTGAACCGCATGATTAAATATATAAGAAAGCTCATTGTATCGACGTGTGGTGATTCGCCTCTAGAGAAAGACCCAAAATGTCATATTTCGGAACGTGCGACATCCATCTACACTACCTTACCCGAGATTTGAACAGGAGACACTAGTCCAAGTGTCCACCAATTTACCGTAACGTACCAGAAAGGCAATATGCGACAGCATATACTCAACAATGAGTTTTATTTCCTCAATATTGCGGAAACAAGTGCCCATCATTCTCGACAAGCGATATTAAAATTAAAATGTACAAAGTTCTTTATCAAAATTAAAATAATAACCGTAAGTAAAATCAAGGAATAATTTCGCATCTTTCATAGGTAGGTATAGTTAACTCTCGCTGTACGTATGTAATTGTAATTATTGCGATGTCGTGTGCCGTTGGCGGCGTTGGCAAAGATATGCATGAAGTCGTTTGAAGTTTGCGAAAACATATTTGGTAGTTTAGAGTTTTACGCGAATATTTGGTTCAGAAATGATGTTAAGATAATTCAATTCGTAATAATATTTTTTTCTAATTTTCCTAGATCCTAAAACACTTAAAATTAATTATGATTAAAGCCTAACTTATTATTACACTTAAAACTAATATTTACATGTTTATTTACAGAAAACTATATCGTAAAGATCCCTCGGGACCCTACAACCTGTGTTTAAGGGAAACACAAGCTTAAAAAAAATTTGGCATAAAAATTATCTAATATCATTTCTACGATATTTGAAGAGGTTTCTCTATTCAATTCGTATCGAGATTTTCAATGCGTCTACATTTGTGAAAAAGGCAAGAGTAAACAAAATCAATGAAAATATAATTGCGAGTAGTTACATAGAATATCGGCTAATAAAGCAAGTAGGTAATATAACATCACGATAAAATTAATTAAAATTTAGCATCCCGATAAATAAAGCAAGTGAAATACTAGAATAATGATAAATACAATTTTAGATAGATTACCCCGATAAAGAAAGCACGTTAATTTAAATCCGTTTACAATAAAAATGCAACACTATGTAATACCGATAATTACCGCAGGTCAAATAGAATCGTGTTCAAAATAATAAGAATAAGAAAACCGATAAAAAATTAAACCGAATACCTCAACAATTAACACATTTAAATAGACAATTTTCATTCCTCCACCTCGACCAACAATTAATCTGATATGTGAGTAGGTATTGTGTAAAACAGGATATTGAGTAGGTAATTGACATCTCAGGGCGTGCGTCCGCTGATAAACATATCAGCCAAGGCCCCACGTTGATTGGGGCCATTTAATACACCCCCTTTAGTAATTTAAAAAAAAAATATTATATAGTTTAATTTTAATTATTTAAGAAGAAAAAAATATTTAAGAGAGAAAAGAATAATAATAATTGTAGGAGGGTATTAAGTTGTTTTACACAATACAGTTAGTAATTGTTGGTGAGAGTTGTGGAGGAATAAAACACATAACGGGTATTTTAAATATGACCAGGGGTCATGTATATTGAAAAAAAATTAAAATGTGTTAGTAAACTTAAAGCTAAGTACACAAAAAAATGAAAGCAGTAAAAAAAGGAAATATTGAGACGTCGGTGCTTTGTGTAGTGGGTGCGTGTTAAGGCGAGTGATTTTGTTTGGTGCTGAGATGAGGCGCTGGTCGAGCGACGTCGGCTTGGCAGATGGTGCAAGCGGCTTTGGCTCGCGTGGCAGGATGTTGAGGCGAGAGACGAGCGGCTTTGGCTCGTGTTGTGGTGAGGCGATGAGATACGAGCGGCTTTGGCTCGTCGTGGATGCAGCAGACTCGCAGGCAGGGGTTGCTGACATCGTGGAGGACGTCGGATTGGAGCAGGGGCTCCGTGAAGCTGGACTGGCGAGGAGGCAGTCGCTGTAAGCTTCGCCGGGACGTCCAGAGACATTCAGTTGTCTCAGTGGAGCGCTGGACTCTAAGGCAGGAGTCGCTGGGCTCTGGATGAGGAGTCTAGCGGCCGTGAAATATACCTATGCAAGGTAGAGGCGCGCTAGAGATCCAAGAGTAGATATCGCCGGTTGTTGTATTGTTCGATTGCTCTGCCCGTGGTGTGAATGTTGACGTCGCGACGCGTCGTAATTATGGTGTCTACTTTTTAAAACAATGTAAGAAAATTAAGACGAAAAAAAATAACACTGATAGTGTGCGCTGTATATTTAAATTGTCTTTAATACTTTTAACTTAGGCAGGTAGGAGAATCTGCCGAGGCACAGATGCCCGTCCGTCACTTGCTACACAAACTGAATTTAATTTTTTTTTTGAACAAGGCGATGAGAACTATTCATCTGTCTGTGGACTGACTCCACTGGTGGACTCTAGTTTACCGACTCATGACTGATGATTGACTCATTACTCACTGTCTTCAACTCTCGAAACGTCTTCCTATCGAATTTTGTAGGAGGTGGTCAGAGCCTCGATCATTGGTCACTACGAGTAGGCTGTCCTAAGGACACCATTGTTTGTCCTTTATTGTCCTCGAGATAACAACCAATTACGATCTTGGTTGGGGCGTGTTAAGTATGAAATACCCTGGCGTAGACCAACCCAACATGTGTTTAGAAAGTCAGCCTGGCCGGGCAATATATCTTATTACTAGACGTTTTGGAGACTTGTAAAAAAATGTGAATTGGTTGTCTTCCGTTTCAAATATTAGGTATGTTCTTTTGTTGCATTTTAAGACAAAGAAGGATGCACATGTTGGCTATATCTTTAGAAAGAATGATGCTTAATGGATTTGCAGTTGTTACATGACTATAGAAATGCAATAAATCAGGAGATCTATTCAGTTGGACATTTTAAAATATAAATGAAATGCATTCTATAGTTTTGAAAGAATTATTTCGACACAATGTGAGCAGTAAATTATTATCTTGCCCTAAGAAAAATAAAAACCCACTGCGAACATTTTATATGTAGGTATTATTGCGTAAGAATTAATTCAAATAATTCGAACGCAACAAGCGTAATGTCATATATCTTGTCTGAAGTTAGTGTACTGAAAAGAATTTGCAGTTTTGTTATATTAGCCTTGTTGTAGAAAAAATTCAAACACCTAGATTTCTATCCCCGTTGTACATATTACCTATCATGTTCTGATTTATCTCTCATAAAATAGAGTTCGGACTTATAGCACGAATCTCTCATGCGAGCTCGTCATAGCCTGGTTCTTATATTTGCAACTTCCATCGTGAAAGTACTGAATTTCAATGTCGAATTGTTTTGTCGATACCCTGTGTCTTCGATATCATGACTGTCAGAAAATTACATCAACATATTTCAGTATAGAAATCTATATAGATGAGTTCAAACTGCTTTTGATATTAAATAAACTCTATATATGGGAAACCCTCGGTCCTAAACCGATAAGGTCCTGCCCTATACGCGCTGACGTAACTATTGCTGTATAGTGCGTTCGCCTCACGGAAATAACTTTCCTGTCACTTGAATTGCGTATATGTATCTATCGACACTAGGTGTCCCTTCTTTACTTTCTAACCTCGTCTGTTCATCTCCAACATAATAGAGGCTTGTAGGAAATTATTTTCTTTCCTGTCCTATCGTTCCTTTCTGAAGGCGTAGATCCACTGCCACTTGATCCACGCTATTTCTGTCCTTCAGCAGGTCCCTGACCACCATGTTTCGTTTATAATAACCTATCCACAGATGTCATGTCTATATTTGGATTGTTATGATTTTTAATTTAAAGAAGCGCCAAAGCGCGGGAAGTCGATAGCCATCTGTTACGAATCCGATCCCATAATCGACCATCGTTGTCTACACGACGAGACTGTCTCACGGAAGTCACCTTCCTTTAACTAGTCTATAAGAACATAATCTAACTAAGTTCCTGAGTTTCTCCTTTAACGCACCAGGTGCTCCAGCTCTGTCATTACACTTGTCCTAAGCCTCCTTTGGCTTCTTGAAAATAATAGGAAAGCATCCTTTTTTTTCTTTTTTTTTGTTCCTTTCAGTAGAAGGAGGGGGGTGTAACGTTATTTATTCCCTCATAATAAATACGTTGCCTCCTTAGAAAATAAATAAATATTCTCACGAACGCCGATCCCCACGATTGTCTATTAAAAGTATTTTTTTTTACCACAAACGCTGTCAGTGATCTTCCACACACTCGCACTGAGTTTTTTCCATCCCTTTCTCTCGGACGCGTCGCTTTCTAGAACGATCTGTCCGCCATCTTGCATCTTGATAATTCCTCTTCTAACGGCCTGCCCGTTACTCCGCCATTAAACATGTTAATATCCGAATATATTTGCCTACGGGCCCGGAGTGATTTGTTATTTATACATTAGTGATTAAACCTTGTGATAAGTGATACGTATGCCTTCTTCAGTGAGTTTTACGTGTGTAATTAAGAAATGTAACCTCCGTGGATATCACCCGTAACGGTTCTAACCGACAATATATCTTGTGAGATAATAAAAACGAACAATAAACGTCATAATTACACAATGAGTGAAATTCCTGGACAGACCTTCAAATGTATTTATTGAAGACGTCACTCTCTATTTCCAATTCAAGTGCAATTCGACCTAACCGCAAGTTAGTCGTCAATCTCGTCATGCTACGTATCAGAATCCCGTTCAACATGTCTGTCATACTCTTAAATGTACACGTGTGTCTACAGTCTGTGTACTAACATTCAATAAGTGATTTCTACTCGAATATACCAGACCAGTGATGTATATTTCTAGTTGCCAACCTAGGCTCCGAACTTTATCTACCTTCAGTTTGAATATAATGAAGTCCCTTCAAGGTACCGACTCTACCCATTGGAATAGTGCGCCCATATTTTCGATTCACTATATCCACGCAACCACTGCTCGCTGGAAGCTGCTCTCTATGGATAACCTTCACCTGTACGAGGTCTAAGCGGATGTTTGTGAGACAACCTCCACCGGCATCGTTTCTCCGACTCTTCGAGATCCCCCAACCAATCATGATAGCTGAATTTCTTCTACCCCCGATGTCCGCTACTCTACAACGAATGTCCCCTTCGCCGACAGCCGTCACCCCCTCTGTAATACCTGGAAATAGGAAGTTTCTCCCTATCGCATACTCTTCGAAAATGGTCAGATCTTTTATTTTTAACTGTTATTTTTCTTCGTGAACTAATTATACCAAAGGTCAACTCTCGTAGTAATTTGAAGTTTCTTTTATAAAGTTTGCCTGTATAAATTCATTATATTTTGAATCATAAGTTGAATAATTTAAATGCCTAAATGTTATTCATTCATTCAGGCCTACTAACTGTTTATGTTAACTGCATTTAACCAAAGGATTACCATGTTTACATATTGAATTATTACCTTGATTAAAGACCCACTTGAGTCATGTGTTGTACCACCTATTTTGAATTTAACGTTTGTTAAGATTTCTATGTTCCTGTCAAAATCTAATTTCTGTTCATTCATTCATGTCTACTATGTAGGTGTGCCCATGTCTATGGACACAGCCAAGGATGTGCTTGGACAAATTATAATATTATTAATGTAATGTATTTAACATTTGCAATGACTCTGTCTAGATTTAACTTGTTGAGTTCATTCATTCATGCATACCACTTTGGTACGCCGTCCAATTTACAATTAAAGGTTTAGACCATTTGTCAAACCTCTGATATTAATTTGATCATTTGATAAATTGCTTACCTGTGAACATATTCATTCATTCATAGCTACTTACAGTGAGCTAGCAATTACAACTTAGAACTCGCAACAATTTACAAATTGTGACTCACCAATACTGATACTTATAATGTGAACTGTGTGATCTGTTTATTTATTTATTTATTTATTTTACAGATCGTCTTGTCATATACTAACTTGAATGTTTTATGTAAATTTGAGTATTCATAATTGTATGCTATGTTTTATCTTTCAATATATGCAATTCAAATGACACTGGTGACTTCTGATTGATCCCGATATTTGTTTACCCACATATTACAAACCTTGATGATGAGAGCAACTGTTCAAACCTGAGCTACCGGACTTCCTAGTCTCTTTGGATTGGATTAAGTTAACATCTAAATTAAATTCAATAATAACATAAGGAAGGACTCTTCTTCACGTTACAATATATTACATAAAAATGTTCACAAAATCTTTAAAATATAAATGTATTCCAATTACGAATTTACGCGTGAAATATGTCAAGTCACGGCCTATCCCTTCGATCTCCTGAACGTACTACACTAGCTATACCCATTCACAATACAGAAGTTTTCAGTTCCTCTTTTCAAGTACAATCAGCTAGACTATGGAATGACCTAAGTGATGAAGTAACGTCATCTCAATCCATTCAAATATTTAAAGGTAAACTAAAAAAACTTTATTTGTCAAATAGTTCCTGAATTCCTTCTATATCCTTCCGTAACCTGCTTTTCCTCATTGCTATGATCAGTGTTTATTTATTTATTTATTTATAAAAATAACAAAGAAAAATACACAATACAACAATATATACAATTTTTAAAAAGATACATTATAATTTTGTTTTTTTTTTATGACTCAACTTCAAAAAGAGTTTTCTCGTGCTTTGAAGTGAGTCACATTTTACAAACCTACAAACTATCTAATCTAATTATATACATACATCTTAATCTAGGCACTAATCTATTTACAATAACATACATATTTAGATACAAACATACATAATATTATATATAAAGAGAGAAAAAAAAATACAAAATTGGTCTGTAGAATAAATAAAAATACACAAATTGAAAATAAACAATCCACAATGAATACACAAGAAAAATATTACTTCAAAAAGTCTTTCAGCAATACCATGAACCAACCAAAATTATTTTGCGCCACTATTCTCATATCCACTGGTAAATCATTAAACCACTTCACCCCATAATATGAATAATGATTTTGGCCAAAAGATGTATTTTTCTTTGGGATTTTTATCATTCCACTTGTGCGAGGACCAATTTTTAGATTGTCTATAGGGTGAATTTGGTTAGTGAAGTATTCTTGATATATTTGTTTAATTGCATTTATTTTATATAACATATTTAATTTTTTAACTTAAAATTGAGAAAATAACTCTTCAGTGGGAAAATCGCTTGGCTTTACTAAAATAATTTTAATAATCTTTCTTTGTATGGTATATAATAGATTCAAGTGAGCAGGATACGACCCTCCCCATCTAATTATTCCATATTGTGTTATTTTTATTAATCTTTTTTTTTAACTGTTTTTTCATTTTTTTTTCTCTTTGTATTTTTTTATATTTCTTACTCTTTTATGTTATTTTTTATCAATTTATTTCTCACTAAATTAGTATTGTATCAATTTAACTTAGAGACTTCCCGTTGCTCGGGTTGGTTGGAAGAAATTGCCTTATGGCAATAAACCTGCCTTTGTACACATGTACATAAATTATATTAAAGCTGATTGGTAACCAAAGGGGTTACCAATCGAAAGTAGTTAGTAACAAGAGTGGTTACTATTAAATATAAGTGGTAACCAGAGGGGTTACCAGTAAAGAGAGTTTACTATATCCCAAGTGGATATGATTTGAAATAAGAACACAAGGACAGTGGTTTAGAGAGAAGAAGAAAGAATGGTCAAAAGTAACAATGAGTATATTGATCACAATTAATAGTTTGCTTAAGGGTAAATTTACAATTGATGAAATAACTTACAAAGGAACTTTCTCACGATGAGTAGGTATAACGAGCGAGTTAGCGGGTGTGTTCGAAGTGTCCGAATCTTCGCATGGTGAAGTACCATCGTGCTCGCGAGGTCGAGAGATGACCGGTGGTCGGGAGACGAAGTGTCGGCGAGACGGCGTGGTCGAGAACGGCGGCGTGATGTGACGAATCGAAGTGACGGAAATACGGAAATGAAGTGACGAAGTGTACAAGTGTAGACTCCCTTAAACAGTGCTGCGCTGGGGGTAGCAAGTTCAATGTCCTCGAACTTTCTAGACTTATTTATTTGAAGTGTCATACCCAGTTGAGGAGTATTGTCACTTGTTTGACGTTGCGGGCGATGAACTCGGCCTAGCGATAAACAAATGTACTTGCCGTCGCTAGGCGCGCGCTCGAAAGAAATTTCGAGATGTGGTCTGCCACATTCCTCCCCTCCAAGTGGTATCGAAGATGGCACTTTTGGCAAGTTTTATCGTTTAAAACCGAAAATTTTCGATCGATATTTGTTTTAACAGTGAAATTAATATATCAAGTTCAATTAAATGTTCTGTATCACGCGTAAATCTGTATGTAAAATATAAAATTATTAAATTTTGTCACTTCAGTATTATTGTTGTGCGTGAGAATTTTTTTGTCGCGAAGTATGTGAAAAATATTTTTAGTTCCGTGAATTATGTGAAAAGAATATAACTAAATTCGGAAGTGCGGTTTTGCTTATGTATATCGCGATTGTCGGAGTATTTTTTTACTTAAAGCAGTGCCGTACAGAAAAATTTAACTGTGTTTGTTTATGTGAAATTATAAAGTGGGTACCAATATAATATACCTTTCTTTACAATCTCAGAATAAAATGAATGTGTACTATGCATGTGTTATTTGAATGCAACATTTATGACAAAGAATAACTAAAAACCGAGAAACGCGGGTGATTTTTAAACGCGATTGCATAGAATTCAGCGCGATTGTTTCGCGGGTGTAGTGTAGTGTACCCATCGTGAGAGATTCAAAAACCAATTCGTTCTTTTTCTAAGCTAGGAAAAGATAAGGAGTGATCTGAGGAAAATCGGTAAGTGTTGTTTAATGTTATTGTAAGGAAAAATACCACTGTTGTGAATGCATATTTATCGTTTTTCGGCCTCGGGCCGGTACTAGATAAATACCGATGTTTTGTAAATACCAGTAGCTGTGAAGCTTAGCTGTTAAGCTGTTTGGTAACGATTGTGTTCATATTCACGTTTTCAGGGTTACCAATAAAGCTGATTGGTAACCGGAGGGGTTACCAATCAACAGTAGTTAATAACCAGGGTGGTTACTATTAAATATAAGTGGTAACCAGAGGGGTTACCAGTAAAGAGAGTTTACTATATCCCAAGTGGATATGATTTGAAATAAGAACACAAGGACAGTGGTTTAGAGAGAAGAAGAAAGAATGGTCAAAAGTAACAATGAGTATATTGATCACAATTAATAGTTTGCTTAAGGGTAAATTTACAATTGATGAAATAACTTACAAAGGAACTTTCTCACGATGAGTAGGTATAACGAGCGAGTTAGCGGGTGTGTTCGAAGTGTCCGAATCTTCGCATGGTGAAGTACCATCGTGCTCGCGAGGTCGAGAGATGACCGGTGGTCGAGAGACGAAGTGTCGGCGAGACGGCGTGGTCGAGAACGGCGGCGTGATGTGACGAATCGAAGTGACGGAAATACGGAAATGAAGTGACGAAGTGTACAAGTGTAGACTCCCTTAAATAGTGCTGCGCTGGGGGTAGCAAGTTCAATGTCCTCGAACTTTCTAGACTTATTTATTTGAAGTGTCATACCCAGTTGAGGAGTATTGTCACTTGTTTGACGTTGCGGGCGATGAACTCGGCCTAGCGATAAAGAATGTACTTGCCGTCGCTAGGCGCGCGCTCGAAAGAAATTTCGAGATGTGGTCTGCCACAATATAAATAAATAAATAAATATTACAAATTTAGTGCTTGGTACAAAAAGTATTATCAAATAAAATAAACTAGAATATATTGATAAAGAAAGATTCAATAACAATAAATCAATTTACAGTAAAGTAAGCGAGAAGAAATAAATACAATAATTATACAGAAAACAAATCATAACAAATTAAGTAAGTTTAATAAGTAAAAAGATCAAGATACACAATCTTTCAAGACTTACGTCAGGAATTTCATCATGTATAAAATATATGACAATGAAAATAAAAAAACATTATATATTTTTGAAGCAGCTATCTTAAACTTTAAACAAACTGTCAATTTTTATTTATTAATAAACTCATCAGAAGGAAATGCGCATAGGAATAAATATTGAAATACGCCTCCTCAAAGAAACTGAAGAAAGTTTTGAACTATATAGAATTATATATGTATATAAGAAAAAAATAAATTATTTCAGAGATTTTTTTTAGTTTGATAAGTACAAAGTATTATTTTAACATATTGCAAAGTATAATCGTTTAAGTACAATTTATACTGTTTCCCAGTACCTATGTATTCGAAAACTGCTACCACAAAACACATCGTAACAAAAATACAAAAAACATATAACAGCATGGATATACAACACCGGTTCAGAACAAATCAATAACACAATTACACCCAATCAAATATAATTAAACTTCACATTTTTCTCTCAAATATTATTTAATGTATAATTTAATACATAATACACTTTCAATACTTCCGTATCCGCTTAGTAGATTCATATTTTTTTTTCTCTACACAATTAATCCAAAATTATATATTTTCATACATACATACATACATACCATCACGCCATGTCCCTCACGGGGTAGGCAGAGAGAACCGAACGCCACATTTTTCTATCTTGACACACATTCATCGCCTCATCAACATTCATACATCGTCTTATACATGTTCGTCTGTTGTTCATGCTTCTTACATTTCCATCTTTCAAAATATCGTTTACATGGTCGTGCCATCCTTTTCTTGGGCGCCCGCGACCTCTTATTCCGTTCCTGTCAGCTTTGTATATTTTCTTCGTCAGGCGTTCTTCGTTCATTCTCCCCAAGTGGCCAAACCATCTCAATGTGTTAACTTTCATTCTGTTAATTACATCTTTCTTTATTTTACATTCTTTCCTTGTATCTTCATTCCGAACTCTATCATACATCGTTCTGTTACAAATTCTTCTAAGCGATCTCATTTCAACTGCATTTATTCTGCTTTCGTGCGACTTCTGCCATGTCCAGGTCTCACTTGCATACGTCAGGGTTGGCACTACGATTGCGTTATGAATGGCAACTTTAGCGTCTCTTGATATGTTGCGATCATTCATAACTGGTCTAAGTGCTCCATTCACTCAATATCCTTATCAGACCGTCCATTCCGTTGGAACATACTACCCAGATAGACATACTCGTCGACTTGTTCAAGCCATTCATTCTCTACTTTTATTTGACACACTGTTCTGCTTTCACTCTTTTCAAAGACCATTACCTTTGATTTGCTGGCATTCATTTTAAGTCCGTTTTCTATGCATCCTTCATATACCATACTTACAAGATAGGTACTGTAACTCTTCCATACTTTCTGATAACAATACTTTGTCGTCTGCATACATCAGATCACGTACTGTTACAGTACTCAGTTTCAGACCCTTACTTTCATACTTAAGGGCTCTTATGCAGAAATCAATGTAGAGATTAAAGAGCCAAGGGGACAACACGTACCCCTGTCTAACGCCATTATTTATAGAGAACCAAGTTGTTGTTGTGTCGTTAACACGAACACATGCTTTGCTGTTCTCATATAATGAAGCGATTGCACGTATCAGCTTACTCTTCACTCCGTACATCGATAGTATATTCCATAGTTTTTCTCTTACAACTTTATCATAGGCCTTTTCAAGGTCTATAAAGGCGCAGAAAAGTTTTTGGTTTTTACCCAAAACCTTTTCTGTGACCATACGTAAAGAAAAAATTTGGTCTATACATCCTCTGCCGCCAACAAAAGCCCCTTGAGCATCCCAAATCTTGCTCTCTGTAACCTTTCGTACTCTTTGATCCAGGATCCTTGCATACATCTTACCAACTGAGCTTAGCAAACTTATGGCTCTATAGTTTTTGCAGTCGAGCTTCGATCCTTTACCTTTATACAAAGGTACCACGACTGCATTTCTCCAGTCTGAGGGAGTGTGTCCTTCTTCCCAACATTTGTTGAAAAGAGAGAGACACCACTCCAACGTCTGTTCGCCGCCATATTTTATAAGTTCAGCTGATACACTGTCATACCCGGCAGCTTTCCCCGCTTTCGCGTGTTTTACTGCTTCAAACACTTCTTCTTGCGTTATTTCATCCTTATCATCTTCACTTAATTGCCATGTTCTCTGATTCACGTCCCCTCTTACTCCGCTATCATACAGTTCCTCGAAATATTCTTTCCATCGCTCTTTCACGCCATCTTCGTCCATAATTATTTTTCCATCTTTATCATTTATTCCTTTCGAAGCTTTCACAGTTCCATTTTTTCTTTTCGCTACGCCTTTCCAGAACATTTTCATGTTTCCAGGAAAGTCGCTGGCTATTTTCAGGCTTTCTTTCTCTTTTATACCATCTTTTTCCCTTTTTACTGTGTCTTTGACTACTTTCTTGCATACTTTATAATTCTCTTTTGCTCTTTCTTCATTATTCGATCCTTTCGCGGCTAATAATGCCACCCATGCTTTCTTCTTTTCACCCACAACTATCTTAACACTCTCATTCCACCAAGCATCGCCTTTCTTTCCACCTCTTTTAGCAATACCACAGATCTTCTTCGATGTCTTACACACGGTCTCTTTCAGCGTCGTCCATGCTTCCTCAATATTTCTTCTTCTGTGTATTGCTTTAAAGAGTTCATTTCCGGTCTCTTTTGCATACTGATTTCTTACACTCTCATCTTGCAGCCTTTCTACCTTGGTCCGCATCGGTGGATCACTTCGGTGTGTTTTAGAGCGCCACCCGGTGAACAAATCAATTCTTGATATTAACAAGTAGTGGTCTGTCTCCAGTTCCGCGCCCCTATACACTCTAGTATCCACTGTCACTTTCCTTAGTGCGGCGTCAACACATACATAGTCAATTATCGACCTTTCATTCCCTCTTTCCCAAGTATACTGGTGAATTCTTTTGTGGCTGAATACTGAGTTCGCCACAAACAGATTCCCTTCCGTGCATACTTCCAATAGTCTTTTACCATTGTCATTCACTCTAATATCGCCGTGAGGTCCAAGGACTGACTCAAAATCTTTCCTACGGACACCCACCCATCCATTTAGATCTCCAGTCAGAATCACTCTTTCATTATCCTTTTTTTCGTTCATTATCTCGGTCACACTGTTCCAGAAATCATCCTTTTCAATCTCACTATAGGAGTTTCCGGGCGCATAACCTATTATTAGGAATACGCTTGTAATTCCGATCTTCCTTACCCACATGAGTCTAGAGTTTTTTAGCTTGTACTCTTTCATACATTTCCCCATTCGTTTCGCTAGAATCACACCAACTCCTTTGCATGCA
Organism: Molanna angustata; assembly: GCA_963576475.1. NCBI lineage: Eukaryota > Metazoa > Arthropoda > Insecta > Trichoptera > Molannidae > Molanna > Molanna angustata. The sequence goes on along the minus strand of OY754974.1, from coordinate 11,921,289 downwards.
AATTCGTCACTTTCCACTCCCGACCATAGTTCTATCATACCATCATTCCTAACGTTCATCCCTCTACCTTTCTTTTTTGTCAACCTTTCTACCTTTCTACCTTTCGTTCTACCTTTCTTTCTTTTTTCAAATCAACAAATACACACAGAAACATTGAAAACCAGATTAAAAAGTGAACTTATTGTGTATTAATTGGAATCCACTTTTCTGACGGCCGAACTGAGTGCAGAATTGATGTGAAAATATAGTTACCCACATCACGGACTTTTTCGAAGAGGTACAAATCAATCTATATTATAAATTTGAATGTTTGTATGTATCTATGTATGTATCTATGTATATGTTGAATGCGCTCCTAAACCGCTCATCTGATTGCGATGAAACTTTGGTGAACTGTCGAGAGTATACCAGGGATGGTTTCTGGATCAAAAAATTTAAACTTCTTCTTCTTCTTCATTGAGTTTTAGGTAATTTTACCTATGAAGGTGGACTATCCTGGGAACCGTTCATCCGATTGCAATTAAACTTTGGTGAATTGTCGAGCGTATGCCCACGATGGTTTCTTGATTAAAAAAAAATCTTCTTCTTCATCGGGTATAAGGTTATTTTACATATGAAGGTGGACTATCCTGAGAACCGTTCATCCGATTGCAATAAAACTTTGGTGAATTGTCGAGCTTATGACCGGGATGGTTTCTGGATTAAAAAAAATTTCTTCTTCTTCTTCTTAATCGGGTATCAGGTCATTTTACCTATGAAGGTGGACTATCCTGAGAACCGTTCATCCGATTACAATGAAACTTTGGTGAATTGTCGAGCATATGACCGGGATGGTTTCTGGATTAAAATTTTTTTCTTCTTCTTCTTCATCGGGTATTAGGTCATTTTACCTATGAAGGAAAAATGACCTTATACTCTGGGAGAAGAAGCTCCAACTGTCCTTCCATCTCTTCGCAGGTCTTCCAGGACAGTTTCTGGATTTAAACTTTTTTCTTCTTCTTCTTCTTATTCATCGTGTATTTGGTCATTTTACCTATGAAGGTGGAGTATCCTGGGAGAATAAGATGCAACTGTCCTTTCATATCTTCGCAGGTCTTCCAGAACGGAAAAAGAAGGTACAACTGTCTCTTCGTAGGTCTTCCCAGTATTTTGTCGGGAATTAAACTTTTTCTTCACCTACTGAAGGGACGGGAGGTACTGAAGGGACGGGAGGTACTGAAGGGACGGGAGGTACTGAAGGGACGGGAGTAACCGAAGGGACGGGAGTAACCGAAGGGACGGGAGTAACCGAAGGGACGGGAGTAACCGAAGGGACGGGAGTAACCGAAGGGACGGGAGTAACCGAAGGGACGGGAGTGACCGAAGGGACGGGAGTGACCGAAGGGACGGGAGTGACCGAAGGGACGGGAGTGACCGAAGGGACGGGAGTGACCGAAGGGACGGGAGTAACCGAAGGGACGGGAGTAACCGAAGGGACGGGAGTAACCGAAGGGACGGGAGTAACCGAAGGGACGGGAGTAACCGAAGGGACGGGAGTAACCGAAGGGACGGGAGTAACCGAAGGGACGGGAGTAACCGAAGGGACGGGAGTAACCGAAGGGACGGGAGTAACCGAAGGGACGGGAGTAACCGAAGGGACGGGAGTAACCGAAGGGACGGGAGTAACCGAAGGGACGGGAGTAACCGAAGGGACGGGAGTAACCGAAGGGACGGGAGTAACCGAAGGGACGGGAGTAACCGAAGGGACGGGAGTAACCGAAGGGACGGGAGTAACCGAAGGGACGGGAGTAACCGAAGGGACGGGAGTAACCGAAGGGACGGGAGTAACCGAAGGGACGGGAGTAACCGAAGGGACGGGAGTAACCGAAGGGACGGGAGTAACCGAAGGGACGGGAGTAACCGAAGGGACGGGAGTTTGAAGGGACGGGAGTAAGTGAAGGGACGGGAGTAACTGAAGGGACGGGAGTTACTGAAGGGACGGGAGTAACTGAAGGGACGGGAGGTACTGAAGGGACGGGAGGTACTGAAGGGACGGGAGGTACTGAAGGGACGGGAAGTACTGAAGGGATTTATTTATTTATTTATTTATGTAGCTTCTCGGGCAACTAACAGGTACTATGTCAAATAATTATTTAACACGCACCCAATAACAAGTTGCCACATTCTGGAGACTTACGATATTTATCGTCTCACAGATCCAGACTGAAAACACAATTTTAAAAACTGTGTCTCCACCGGGAGTCGAACCCGGGACCCTTGGATCAGCAGTCAGATATCCAACCAACTGAGCCACGAAGGCAGACAAAGCCGAAGGTCGACACGAAGGGATGTGAGGTATTGAAGAGTCTGAAGCGACGGGTGGTTATGGAGGACGATTTTTAATTATACAGGCAATACGAAGTTTGCCGGGGGTTCACTAGTACTTAATATTAATATATCTCTTACCTTAAACTGGCCGTTGCAATAGGCATGATGACTAATTTTGAAAAACTATCTCACGATGTTTTTACGCATTCACTGTTTTCAAATATATATACATTTCTACATAAAATAAAGGTTTAGTAGCAAAAATCGCCATTTTAAAATCAAATTTGACATTTACGCCAAAAAAAGCTTGTAGTATCATGGCGGCTGCCGACCCTGACGGTGACGTCATGGTATCGTAAACTGCATATCACTACTATATGTAATATATGTGTTTTAAGACGATTTGTGTATTTATAATCAATTCAAAAGTGCATAAGTGTTGTGCGGTCCCTAAATGTACAAACACGACGAAAAAAACACCTACTGAGGTATATGTTTTCGTCCCACGCGAAAAAAAAGAGAAATAAGTGATTAAATTTCGCACGGCGAGACACAAGTGAATTTTATTAAGTACGCGTTTACAATGAAGTACAGTATTTGTTCCCCCACTTTTAGCTCTCAATAATATAATATTTACCATTATTTAGGCAATAAGCATATAAAGAACTTCATTAATGTCCAAACGTCAAAATAGGCCATCATAAGTTTCCCGCGTATGTTTTTAGCTTATGAACACATAATGTAGAGAGAATAAGGAGCATATTTGATCGATTTTCGAGATGTAAGTTGTATTTAAATTACAGATAAATAAAGTACTTATATGTACTTATTATTAAGTTTTACGTTTCGAAATTCTGATGAACAAAAGTCTTTGTTCGACGCAAAGAAATATCCGACCATCAAAAGTTCCATTCTAGTTAAGAGTAGTTAAGACAGGCAGAAAAATAACTACTATGGCTGCTATTGCTAAAAATAACGATAGCAGATAAATATAGCTTGTTATGAACACAATACAAATAACGAGCGCTATGTAATAATTCGTATGCTGCTAAAATTGTAACGATGTTTTAAAACGCATGCTTCGCGTAATCGCCGTCGTTTCGCAAATCGCTTCATTGCATGAAAAAAATATAGCTTGCTAGTTTAGTTTGGCAGTGACCAGCATCATAACATGTCGAACGTTCGTCAGCTCACCATCGCGTGACAAAATTGTAGAATACTAAAACTAAATTAGTTTACCATACGTTGCGAGCGTTCATTATTTATTTATTTATTCAATAAAAACTACAGACGGTGGCCAAATTAATACAATCAAAGGAAAAAAATGCAAAAATAATTGTATTTTTAGCTGTTATCCAACAAAATCGAATCACATCAGTATATTTTTAATTGTGGCAACTCCCTTCATTATTGTTATCGTACTTGCAACACTTTTTAAGCATCAACATGAAGTTTGTCACATACAAGATACGATAATGTCAGTTTAGTATTGGTCTTCACAGAGTGTGCGGGTGTTAATGGAATATTTTGCCCATTGATTTTGTGTTTATTTGAGACAGTGTTTGAGTGTTTCTTACATTTTTTTTTAAATAACAGGTAAACCTAATATTTATTACTAAATATTTATCACAATTATACTACTTATCAAATTATTACGATTTTGATAAATTATTTTCTAAATGTATGCTGAATTTCAGAATTTTTTGGTTTATTTTAGAAATGGGAAGATCTTGTGACCTCACTCCAAGAAAAAAATCTAAAATTGCAACCCTTCTTGGTCACTGTGAATACAGTCAACGAGAAATTGCCACACTTACCAATGTTTCTCAATATTCTGTGCACAAAATAAGTAGGCAAATGAAAGGAAATGTACCCCTTGAACCATCTCGAATAGGAAAATGTGGACGAAAGCGCATTACTACTCCGCGAACAGAAAGAAAAATCAGAAATGTTGCTCTAGAAAATAGACAGAAGCCTCGAAAAGTAATAAAATCTATTTTGCAGACCACAGGAGTCAATATATCTGATCGTACATTGAGACGAAGATTGGTGGAAATGGACCTCAAATGTTATCGCCCAGTGAAAAAGCCAAAACTAACACCTGAAATGCGTAAAAAGCGACTAGAATGGGCACTAAAACACCAAAATTGGAACGAAGACGATTGGAGCAAGGTATTAGAATGTAAAATAAGTTTTTATGAAACTTTCTGTATTAAATAAAATTGACTAGTGAAAACTTCTCGTGTTCTTTCAGGTTTGTTTTTCTGATGAATCCTCAATCCAAATACTGCAGGACAAAACTCAATATGTGAGAAGAAGGCCAGGTGAAAAATATAATGAGGAATGTGTGGTCCAAAGAGTGAAGCACCCTCAGTCAATAATGATCTGGTCAGTGATTAGTGGGATGGGTATGGGAAGGCTGTATATTGTGAATGGCACAATGCGCCAGGACCAGTATATAGAAGTTTTAAAAGGGAGACTAAAGCCTCAAGTGGCCGAATGGTTTCCAAATGGAAAATATGTATTTATGCATGATTCTGCACCCTGCCACAAAGCGAAAACCGTTACTAAATTTCTAGAAGGAGAAAAAATAAAGGTATTAGATTGGCCAGGAAATTCACCGGATCTAAATCCAATTGAAAACGTTTGGGAGGCTCTGAAAAGGGCAATTGTAAAAAAAGGTGTCATCACCAACAAAAGACAACTAATAGAAAACATAATTGAGGCATGGCACAACACACCAGAATTAAAAAAAATATCTCAATTAAATGTATCTCCAGCATGCCCAGAAGAATATCAGCAGTAATTAAAGCTAAGGGAGGATTTACTAAATATTGATCATTTTACCATAAAACGTATTTTATTATCAATAAACTATTATATATTCATAGTAAATGCATTTTATTTTATAAAAATATATTAAATCTCCCATAATATTCTAGAAAGATCGAAATAAAATAAAAAAAATAATAATTTTCAATGATTCGAAGTCTAAAAACTGCTATAAATTCATTTGATTGTATTAATTTGGCCACCGTCTGTAAGTTACATACAAAATACAATTAACATAGGCCCGATATTACAGTCGGCCCTCAACTCATTGAGTTTGCCAAACTCAAGATTAATGTTAAGGGGAGATTGAATCCATTTCCGTATTACAGTGCAATATGACATGTCAGTTACTAAATCTTCAATTATAGACATATTTCACTTTTTCTGTGGTTATTATCTGTCAAATTTAAATAACCTCAAATAATACGAAATACAAAACGGGACGCTACGACTTTAAATACCATTGTTTTATTATCCAACATGGTAAATTTAATTTTTTTCACCAAAATAATGCTTTTAAATGCCCGTGTTCGTTTCAATACGGCTGTCAGTTTGTTTTGTTGTGTGGCGCCACCTTCGATACAACACTGAAACTACACACGTTGCCTAACGCCTCTAGTGATAGAAACTGAAACTACACGAGTTGCCTAGCAAATGACAGTTGACTCACAGTTAAGTACTTAATCTGCCAGAAACGTTGAGTTAAATATTTGTCGTTTTAGTGACGTATTTGAGGGAAGATTACGTCTAAACGGACACTGTAATACGCTATATTTTTGTAAAACTTGAGTTTAGCTCTTAAACTGACACTGTAATACCGGCCCATAGTGTCCCCCGATAGGTAGGCGAGTATCTAGGTAAATTGAAACTATTTGCTTTGATGAATACTTGTTCCATTTATATTTAATTTGTTTTAGTTTTAAGTATCTAATTAAAATATTAATATATCGATAACACCAAAATAAACATAGTCCAGACCGACAATTAATGCGTATATTGTATTGAAGACTATCAGAAGAATTGACGCGACCATACTATGACGTCGTGCGCTCTGATTGTTTTTTCTCATAAAATGGCGGACTAATACATTTTGTATTTTTATATTTATAATATTATTATTATTCACTCCTATAAATTAAAAAAAAAACATTTTTTAAATCTTTATAACCTATTTTATTTTTTAAAATCATAATTTCAATGATTTTTTTCTTACAGTCATCACACCTATTACATATTTTAATATATTAATCATAATATGTATATGAATCATAACAGTTATCCCATATGTATATTAGATTCATCATAATACACTGTGTATTTCCATTTCAACCTCATGTTACACTGTACAACTCCCACAAACAATATAATTACATCATTTTATTTTATAATCAAGCAATGAAAGCCACCAAGTTATTTATTTCTGAAACGTTAAATATTCTCCACCACGTTACAATACTCGGTGCGTGTTATAACAGATGCGTCAACGATTCAATAGAGCGGATAGCGATATTATTTGGTTTACTGTCCCAAATAAACCAAATAAATCAATAAATAAAAATAGCATGTTAAAAATAAGCAGCATATTCCATATAGCTTGTTATGAAAAAAATAGCCATTTCGAACAACACAACAGTTGACAGTAACAAACACAATTGACAGTGACAATATGGTGACGTCATGCGCTCTGATTGGTGTTTCACATAAAATGGCGGACAAACATATTTTGTATTTTTATTTTAATAATATTAATATTATTCGCTCTTTTAAAATGAAAATAAATATATTTTTTCAAATCTTTATAACATATTTTATCTAATAAAATCATAATTTCAATGATTTTTTCTTACTGTCATCACGCCTATTATGATATTCATCTATGCTGTATGTTGGCGAAGAAATAAGTACTCATGTTAGTGAATCGGCTGTACTCTTTGCTTTCACATCGCTCATATAACACAACACCTTTGTTTTTTGGAGCTACAAAACTGCACTAACTATTAAGTATTGATACAACTTGAATTTACTACCGACAACACTTGTATCGTAACTTAACTACGACACAAGACATTTTAAACGTATATTTGTTTTACTACACTGTTCACGATTGACACATAAATGGCAGACATTATGAAGAAATGTAAACAATGTTCCGAAGATGTCATGATCACTGACAGATTAAAATGTAGTGCTTGTCAAGATATTTATCACTTTTTATGCACTGGTTTGACGTTGTCAAATTTTAAAAAACTGTCGTCGAAAAACGTTGATGTTTGGAAGTGTAACAAATGCAAAATTGAACCAAAAAAGCGCAATACGGCGGATAAATTATTACCTACTATTGTCAACACTGTCTCGGACATACCTACCGTCCAGGCCCGGACTCGTGGCTCAGTGACACCAACCCATGCAGCCAGTACAATCATAGACAATATTAATATGTCGGAATCATTACCTTTATCAACCGAACAATTTTTGGCGGAATTTACGACACTCAAAAACTGTATAACGGAACTAATTGAAAGAAAATTAAATGAAAGTAAAAAACAGTACGAAGAGATACTTACACAAAATTGTGAATTATTAAAGACAGTCTCTTTTCTATCTGCAAAATATGACGAATTAAATGCAAAAGTGTTAAAACTTGAAGAAAAGGTTACTAAAAATCACAATTATGAAGAAGTCGATCAGTTGAACAACAAAATTTCGTCTTTAGAGAACATAATAAATTCCCAAGAACAATATAACAGAAGAAATAATTTGATCATCCAGAACATCCCTGAGAAAAAAAACGAAAATTTAATGCAGTATGTATTAAAATTAATTGAAAAGTCAGGAACATTACTTCACGAAGGCAAGGTAGAATTTGTAACGAGGATTTCTCCACAAGTTTTTAACACTGACTCCACATTGAAGCAAAACACACCTAAACCAATACTTCTTAAATTCTTCAAAAAAGACGATAGAGACTCAGTTCTCGTTGGGATACGAAAAAGGAAAGGAATTAATACCACAGATCTTGGACTGCCTGGAATTTCGAAAAACGTTTATGTGAATGAACATTTGACAAAGAAAAATAAAGATCTTTTTTTGAACGTGCGGAGGATCGCGAGGGAAAAGTATTTTCAGTTTGTATGGACAAGCAATTGTCAAATATACATAAGGAAAAATCAAACATCTCCAAAAGAATCAGATATACCTTAACCATCGCACTCATCGCACGTTTTTATTTGGGAAATGGCTGCAGGATTAGATATCTCTATATTTTTGATGGATATTTTTTATATTTACTATCTATAAGTCACTTGGAACATATATTTTTATTTTTTATACTATTTTATTGTACTTTTAACGGGAAGAAATTTACAACTTGCATATTATTTAATGCAAGAGATGTCACGATCTCTCAAGATTTACTGTTTATATTCTATATTTCTTTATTTAAATTAACTTATTTTGTACCATGGAGGCATTAAACATATATTACCAAAATGCTCGCGGTCTTAGATCAAAAACTTCTAATTAATCTATCTAATCAATGGATAAAAGAAAGCAAGTTGACGTAGTTTATACGGACTATTCCAAAGCCTTTGATCGAGTCGACCGTAAGATACTACTTAAGAAACTTAACCGTATTGGTATTAGCGGAGATCTATTTCGATGGTTCACTTCATATATAAACAGACGATGTCAGGCGGTGGCGGTGGGAGGTTTCCGTTCTAATTTTATAGAAATACCTTCTGGGGTTCCTCAAGGCTCCCATTTGGGCCCACTACTCTTTAACGTATACATTTTTGATATTGTACACTGTTTCCTTCATGCTTACTTTCTTTTATATGCCGATGACATGAAAATATTTCTAACAATCGAAAATATCAATATGTGCAGACTCTTACAGGATGACCTAAATAGACTACATGACTACTGAGTGACAAATAAACTTCTTTTAAATACCTCTAAATGCACACAAATATCGTTTACGAGAAACAAAAACCCAATATATTTCAACTATACGATAGATAATAAACATATTCCAACATCAGACACTATACGAGACCTAGGCATAACATTAGATAGACAACTCACATATAATGACCATATATCCAAGATCGTCGATAAGGCAACCAAAACCCAATATATTTCAACTATACGATAGATAATAAACATATTCCAACATCAGACACTATACGAGACCTAGGCATAACATTAGATAGACAACTCACATATAATGACCATATTATATCCAAGATCGTCGATAAGGCAACCAAAAACCTAGGTTTTATTATGAGACTATCAAAATCATTTACCAATATTGATACTATAAAATGTCTCTATTATGCATATGTACGTAGTGTGTTGGAATTTGCTTCCCCTATATGGTCTCCATTTTTCAAAATACATAAAAACCGCATCGAAAGGGTTCAACGGAATTTCATAAAATACCTCAATTATAGATCGCGAACATAACCCCCTAACTACGCTGAGTCACTACTCCTGTTTAAAATGGAAAGTTTAGAGAACAGAAGTATTAGGTATATCCGACATGTCGTTGCTTCATAATATATTACACAACAAAATAGACTCACCATACATTCTTTCTTCGATCGCCTTACACGTACCATCCCGCTCAACAAACACATTTCATACAAAAAATATTAACACGACATACGCTAAAGACTCTGTTTTAAACAGGACACTATCTACATATAATAAAAAATTTAATAATATTGACGTGTTTCACATTAAATACGAACCATATCTAAGTATAATCAAACAGATCCTCAGTTCAGGTAACGATAATTCCTGAAATGAATTTTAACTTCATCTTAACATAGACATTTTTTTTTCTCTTCCGTTTATTTTATATTTGATAAATTCATGACGTAAGTCTTGAGAGATTGTGCGTCTCGATTTTTCTATTGATTTTTCTACCAATTTTTTTTTCACACAATGTTTTAAGATTTCTTCCCTATATCATTAATGTATTTATTTTTTCTTTTTTTCAAATTATTGTGAATAAATTCATTGTTACTGTTACTTCTGTCATCATAGTTCGATTTGTTTTATTTGTTAATATATATTTTTTCTCTACCAAGCTTGTATGTAAAATTGTAATATTCCACGAGTAAATTCATAATTGGAATGTATTTATATTTAAAATATTATGTAAACAATGTAATGTAATACATTCTGTGAATTTTCCAACAAATAAAAATAAAATAAAATAAAATAAAAAAAAAATAATGTCTATGTCACACAAATATTCAAATGATCACCTCGGCACAGGACTTCCTAGTGAGGTGTTCATTGTATCCTATCAATTATAAGATTTATCAATAATTAATACACATGCACCCACACGCGCATACACATATGTACACACGCACTTAATTTCTAGCACTAGTGTGTAATTGTATTTGTATCATCCTCATTTTATTGTCAATAATATTTAAATTTTCGCGCTGGGTTGGTATTTGGTTGAGATGTCACACCATAACATTTTGTTAGTGTTAGGTATTAAGATTTTCTTCAGTGATAGAGATGAATTTTCCTGCATTTTCTTGAGCTCTTTGTCTGTGAGTTGTTCTCTTGCCATTTTAATATAGTCGATGTTTGATGTTATTTCTATCTCTTCGATTCTTGATAGAGTATCTGCGACTATGTTTTCTTCGCCTGATATGTGTTTGATGCGCGTGGTGAATTGACTGATATAATCCAGCTGTCTTTCTTGTCTAGGAGAGTTGAGCTTGATTTTATTAAAGGCGAAAATTAACGGTTTGTGGTCGGTGATTATTACAAAGTTTCTTCCTTCTATTTGTGGTCTGAAATATTTAATCGCCTCGTAGATGGCGGTGAGTTCTCGGTCATACGTACTGTACATTTCTTGTGCGCTATTAAATTTTCTGGAGAAAAATGATATAGGTTGCCAGCTGTTATCCGTTTTTTGTTGAAGTGCTGCGCCCATGGCGTGATCTGATGCGCCGACCATTATATTATTGATATCTCCGCCGAGGAGTTTATGTGTACGAGTAGTGCGGCTTGTGTCAAATCTTGCTTACATTTATCGAACGCTTTTTTTAATTCAGTTGTCCATTGTAGTTTTCTTTTATCATTTTTGGTGTACCCTTTTAATTGGTCGAATAATATTTTTTGCGTTTCGGCTGCGTTTGGCAAAAATTTTCTGTAAAAATTTAGCATGCCCATGAAACGTCGGAGTCCTTTTGCGTCCTTTGGGGGTTCAATTTTTATTATTGCTTCCACTTTTTCTGGTATTGGTGTACTTCCGTTTTTGTTGATTCGGTAGCCCAAAAAGTGTACTTCTTCTACGCCGAATTTGCATTTATCCTGGTTGATAATTAATCCGTTTTCGGATAATCTTTCGAAAAGTTTGTCGAGATGCTTCTCATGCTCGTTTATGTTTCTGGAGGCCACCAGAATGTCATCAATGTACGTGAAGACGTATTCTAGGTCCCTTGTTATGTTATGTAGATGTCGTTGGAATGTTTGTGCGGCGTTGGACAGTCCTGGTGGCATTTTCGTGAATTCATACAGTCCAAATGGCGTTAGTAGGGCGGTTTTTGGGATGTCTTCTTCTTCCATGTTTATTTGGTTATATGCCCTTGAGAGGTCTATTTTACTGAATATTTTTGCATCGTGTAGTTTATGTGAGAAGTCTTGAAGTTGTGGAATCGGGTACTTGTCCGGTTTTGTTATTGAGTTTAGGCGTCTGTAATCTCCACACATTCTATAATTTCCATCTGGCTTTTTTACCATATGCAAAGGGCTTGACCAATTGTTTTTCGAAGGGCGGCATATTCCCTGTTCGATCATATATGCGAATTCTTTTTTTGCGATTTCTAATTGTAATGGGTTGAGCCTTCTCATTTTGGTTGTGACGGGTGGTCCTCTGGTTTGTATGTGGTGGGTAATATTTGTTTTTTGATCCTTTTTGTGCCATATCTGCTCTTGTTAAACTTGGATATTTGCGTATGATTTTTTGAAATTTTGATGTTGACTGTACTGTTGCTATGTCTATAACACTTGTTCTATAGATGGTTCCTTTGCTTGTCAACCCTGTTTTTTTATCAATAAGTAATTTTCTTTTTAAGTCCACCAATATATCATAGTTGGTTAAGAAATCTGCCCCTATGATCGGCTTGGTTACGTCGGCGATTATAAATTTCCATTTGTGATTCCGGCGTAATCCGAGATTTAAATTGATAATTCGATGTCCATATGAAGGTATTATTGTTCCATTTGCTGCGTAAATAGGAGTGATGATACTGTCTGTAGCGATGGTTGCCTTGTCGTTTTTTAGGTATCTTGGTATGATGCTTATTTCGGCTCCTGTGTCGATAAGGTATTGCACGCCCGTGATTATATCTGGTAGAAAGAGACGATGTTTCATTTGCGACGGTGTTGTCTCACACACCTGTCGCATTTTTAGTTTTCCGGATGGTTATAGGTGTAAGGCTGTCGACAGTATTTTGCTTGACTTCCATATTTTTGATGTGGTATACATACATCCAGCGGCTTGACGTTATCGTTATTGTTATTACGCGTTTGCTGATAGTTGTTGTTATTATTATTTGACATTTGTTGGAAGTTATTGTTATTATTTTCTTCTTCAATGGCTCTACAGCCCATATCGAAACTTGGCCTCCAGCAACTTCCTCCTCCAACCTCTCGTGTCACCTGCTGCGACCCTCCAGTTTGGCACATTCAGAAGCTGGGATGCGTCCCTCCCAATATCATCTTCCCATCGCAGCCTCGGTCTCCCGACCTTTCTTTTGCCACCTGGGTGCCCCTCTAAGACTCTTTTTGGTACCCGTGATGATGGCATTCTCTGAACATGCCCGGCCCATCTTAGCCTGCTTAGTCTTATATGTTCAGACAGTTTGGGTGCTTTGTAAATGCTGTACAACTCATCGTTGTATCTAATTCTCCATGTTTGTCCATCATTCACGGGTCCCAGAATTTTACGCAGCACTCTTCTCTCAAAGATGTCCAGCATCTCCGCAGACCTTATTGTCAGCGTCCGAGCCTCACACCCATATGACACAACAGTCCTGATGATTGTTTTATATAGGGTTACTTTTGTCTTTCTATGGACACTTCTAGACCTGAACACCGGTAACAGAGAGAAGAATGCTTTGTTACCTGTCATTATTCGTCTTTTTATTTCTAGGGTATCTTCATTATCTTTATTAATAGTAGAACCCAGGTATGCAAACTCCTCTACAGTTTCAAAATTGTATTTTTCTTTGAACGTTATGTTGCTTTGTAGAGCGTTTCTAGCATTTCTAGTTTGCTTCATTATTTTGGTTTTATTTACATTAATTTGCAAACCTATTTCTGCTGCTGCTGTTTCAAGTGGGTCAAAGACTTCCTGTAGGGCTGCAAGGGATCTTCCGATAATATTGAGGTCATCTGCATAACCAACTATTTGAGAACTTTTAAAATATATAGTGGAGCTGGTGTTAACAGATGTTTTTCTGATAGCATATTCAAGAGCCAGATTGAACAGTGTAGGTGCCAAACCATCACCCTGCTTGAGACCCTGGGATACAACAAATTCTTCGGTCATCTCGCTGCCAATTTTCACCATGCATTTTGTATTGCTCATTGTGGATTTAATCAGCCTTATGAGTTTTGTTGGGATCTTAAATTCTAGTAGGATGCCATAGAGCTTTTCTCTGCTTATGCTGTCGTAGGCCTGCTTAAAATCAATAAACAGCTGGCATATATCTACGTCAAATTCCCAGCATTTTGTAAGTATTTGCCTAACTGTGAACAGTTGGTCGCTGGTGGACCTGTTTCTTCTGAACCCTGCTTGGTATTCTCCTATAATGTTTTCCGCATAGGGCTCAATCCGGTTCTTCAATATGGTGTTAAATACTTTATATGCGGTGTTTAGCAGCGAGATGCCTCTGTGGTTTTCACACCTCAATTTGTCTCCTTTTTTATGTATTGGGCATATGACACTCATCTGCCACTCCTCAGGTATTTCCTCAACGGACCATATCTTTATGATCAGTTCGTGAAATAGCGTTTGCAGGTGATCGCTGCCATATTTGAGTAGTTCAGAGGCAATGTAATCTATTCCTGGTGATTTATTGTTCTTCAGGCTTTTTATTGCTGCCTTTGTCTCCGCTAGTGTTGGTGAGTTCACTATCTGATCATCCTCTAATGATATGGCTTTTGATTGAGTTCCTGTGTCTGTATGTGGGTTGAGTAGACATTGAAAATATTCCATCCATCTATCTTTTATCATGTCCGAATCTGCTATAATATCTCCATTTGTGTTTTTACACAGGGTTGTGTTCGGCTTAAATCCTTTCTTGAATATGTTTACTCCTTTGTAAGCTTCACGAGGATTATTGTTTATGAAGTCTTGCTCTACTTTCAATAGGATATTATTCATATGAGCTCTTTTCTTTTTTCTTAGGAGTTTGTTAGTGTCCTTTCTGGCCTGTTCATATAACTGTCTCTTAGCTCTTGTCCTCCGCTCTATGTACACCTTTCTGAGTTTGTTCTTATTTTCTATATTTTTAAGGCATTCTTCATCGAACCATGGGTTTCTATCTTGTCTCTGTCTGTTTCCCAAACAAGTCTCTGCCGAGTTTAGTATTGCACTCTTGAGTGAGTTCCAATCTTCTTCCAATGCTTCCTTAGTAGTTACCTCATTCAGTGTATTTGGCAAGTTGATATTCAGTGCATCCTTGTACCGTTCCAATCCTTCGGGGACTTTGAGTGCTTCTATATTTAATTTAGGGGGGGCTTGCTATCTACAAGGCCTGTTATTAGATAAACGGCTTCTGTAGGTAGTGATCACCATGCAGTGATCTGAATCGCAGTTTGCTCCCCTGTAGCTTCTTACATTTAATATACTTGAGGCGCCTCTTTTTTCGACGAGGATGTGGTCAATCTGGTTATGATGTCTACCATTGGGAGATGTCCAGGTCCACTTGTGTATATCTTTCCTAGGGAATTGTGTGGATGATATCACCATATTCCTGGATGCTGCAATATCAATTGTGCGTAGCCCATTATTATTATTCTCTGTGTGGAGACTGTGTTTCCCTGTGATGTGTTGGTATACTGCTTCCTTACCTATTTTGGCATTGAAGTCACCGATAACCATTTTTATGTCATTAGAGGGTATAGCATCGAAAACCTGTTCTTGTTTCTGGTAGAAGGTATCTTTTACAGTGTCTTCCTTTTCCTCTGTCTCTGCGTGTATGTTTATCAATGATACATTAAAGAACCTGGTCTTTATACGCAGAACACACATTCTCTCGTTGATGGGCTTGAAACCTATGATACTCCCCTTAACTTTTTGATCCACTACAAAGGCTACTCCAAATGCATGTTTAGTGTTGCCACTATGAAGTATTGTGTGGGTTCGTGTGTCAAAGGTTTCGCATCCTATCCATCTAGTTTCCTGTACAGCCATTATGTGCACCCCATATTTCTGCATCTCCATAGTCAGTTCTCCAAGAGCTCCACTCCTATACAATGTTCGTACATTCCATGTGCCGATTTTCAGGTCCATTTTCCGTTGGCCAGGTCCAATCAGTTTTCCATTTGATGTCCGAGGTTCAGTATTTGGTTTCGTAATATTGCTTTTTTTATGGGGAGAGGTTATTGGCCTCTCGCCCAACCCCCTACCAGGAGGACCGGGGTTTTTCTGTAGGGGTTTTCCGTCCCTTAGCTGGGGGGTTCCGGATTTCAGGCGCCAGAGGCTCGCCCTCGCCCTCTCAGCTATCTGTTGTGACCCCCTATTATAAAAGTCGGCCACATTACCAGGATTCGCGACGTGGACGCTAGCGAGTCGGACTTGTTGGTAGTGTTGCTGGTGTCATGCAACATGGCATTACTCGGGATTTACTGGTACATGCCCTCCAGCAGGGCATGCACCTCCGAGACCCTACCAACCATTCGAATCCCTATTGTTATTATACTTGTATTTAAAATTGTGTTTGTTTTGCCGATTATAATTATTATTATTATTATATTTTTGGTATCTATTTGGGCTGGTGGATCTTGATCTTGAATGGTTTCGTTGATTATTTCTGTAGAATGGTCTTGATTGCCTCTGTTGAATTTCAAGTCCCATTATTTTGTCGGTTAGCATTTGTATTTGTTGCTGCATTGTACAAAGTAGGTTTACTGTGCTTTGGTTGCTTGTTGCTGTGTTGCTCAATGAAGAAGTTGATGGTAGGTTTACTGCTTGAACGTCAGTTCTACTGTTGACTTTCATTATTCTGTCTGCTGTTGTGGCTAGTACCGTGACGTCATCTGTATTAATGGCTGAAATTATTTCTTGTATACGATGAGGTAGTCGTTCTATCCATAATCTTGTAATTAACGTGTTGTTATTTAATGTTGGTCCAGCTAGGCTTTTCATCTTTCGCAATAGTTCTGATGGTGTCTTGTCTCCTAATTGTATTCCATGGAGTAATTGGGTGAGTCTTCTCTCTTCAGACTCTTACAGACGGTTCAGAAGTGTGAGTTTGAGGTTATTGTATTTATCCATACTTGGCGGAAATTGTATTACGTCAGCGACGCATGACATGGTTTCTGGATCTAATGCGGCTTATACGTGGTTATATTTGGATTCACCCTTAGTTATTCTTGCGTTTGAAAATTGGGCTTCTATGGTGAAAAACCATAATTGTATCTGATGTCTCCATACGCTTGGCAATTTGATGTTTGTTGAATAAATTTCGGTTGCTTGGTCTTGTGACGATTGTTCTGTATTTTTTTTGTCCATGATGTTCATTTTATCGTATAACATTTGCATCCAAATGTCATTCCATTACCTTTTCAAGAAACAAAACCCAAGTAATTCATGAATACTCAATCGACAACACTATTATTGAGAAAAAAACGGTTATTAAGGACCTTGGTGTATATGTGGACAGTAAACTCTCTTTCGAGAAACACTACGATCACATAACCGGCAAAGCTTACCGAATGCTAGGCTTCTTATTTAGAAACACTAAGCAATTCCGAGAGCGCAAAACGTATATAACACTATTCTATGCTCTCGTTCGTAGTCATCTTGAATCATCGTCAAGCATTTGGAATCCATTTTACCATATACATAAAAATAGGATTGAAAGAATCCAAAAGTTATTTATAAAACAGCTAAACTACCGATTTGGTATTTCAAATGTAAACGACTACTACACCAGCCTAAAAACCTATAATATTATGAGTCTCGAAAACAGAAGAACTCTAACCGATGCTCTATTCCTTTACAAAATAATAAATAATATGCTTAACTGCCCTGAACTAACAAGACTAATTAACTATAGAGTCCCTGCAAGACCCACAAGACAGACTGAACTTTTTAAAATTTCTACCTTCAAAACAAACTCCTTCAAAAACTCATTTATAAACCGAAGTTGCCATGCTTATAACCTCCACTTTAGCTCAATCGACCCTTTCATATTAAATAAAACAAATTTTAAACAACAAATCATAGCAATTCTTCATAATACCTCTCCGGCTCCTTAATTTCAATACGATATACAAAACTCTCTTCTCACACACACACACACACACACACACACACACACACACTCACACACGCACACACATTATACACACACCCTTATACACACACGCACACAACTTTTATCTATTTTTCTTCTGTATAAATATATTATTATTTTTTTTTTGTACTTATTTGAAGCCACTCGTTGCTGGAGATAGGTCACCCGCCCAACCGAATTAGCTAATTTCAAATAACACAAATTTGACTGGGGCCATAAAACTATACCTATATAGTATTTACCTGCGTGTAGCCGCGTGAATATTCTTTGGCTATTTCACATTTATTTATTTATATACACGTAGGTGGGTACTGTGTGTGTACTGCGTGGAGCCTGCAGTAACGAGATGGTTTCAATTAACTTGATTAAAAACTTTGTTATTACTCTTAACCAGTGTATAATATAATTATATAATGTTCGTCTATAATTGGCTTCATTTAAATGTAAAATGTTTATCTGTAATTTTTTTATATAGCTGTTGACAAACTGTTAAATAAATCAAATAAATAAAAAATAAATATATATATATATATATATATATATATATATATATATATATATATATATATATATATATATATATATATATATATATATATATATATATATATATATATATATATATATATATATATATATATATATATATATATATATATTTTTAAAAAAGCGGACTACCACTCCATAAAAAATTACTTAACCTCTATTAACTGGACTGAATTATTTCTTAATTTCTCTAACATCGACGACTCTGTTTCAAAATTTTATGAACATTTAAATTATGCTATTGAGACCTTTGTACCTAAATTATCTATATCTCAGACGAATTACCCAAATTGGTATAGCCCATCACTTATAAAGATCATAAAGGAAAAACATAAATATCACAAGAGATGGAAGAAATATCGGAATCAAGCTGATTATGATACGTTCTCCTTGCTCCGAGGGCGTCAAAAATCTGTCCAGATGCAATGTTTTGAACACTTTATACAATTATCTGAATCAAATATAAAACGAGACCCTAAGAAATTTTGGTCATTTGTAAAAAGTAAACGTGGACGTAACGATATTCCCAACAAAATGCAACTCAAAACTGACACATTAATTGGAGGAACTGATATCGCAACCGCCTTCTCTAAATATTTCCAATCAGTATTTGTGAATAATGATGAAACAGTCTCAAATTCAATCGAATCTCCATATAATTCAGCGCATTCAGTCGTCATCTATCCGGACTTGGTTTTATCTTACCTTCTCAAATTAGATGTTAACAAGGGTCCCGGATCTGATATGATTCCCCCGCACTTTATCGTAAGTTGCGCAAGAGAACTTTCACTCCCTTTGTCAATACTTTACAACCGATCACTGAACGAAGGCGTGTTTCCTACAATATGGAAACAGGCATTTATCGTTCCAGTACACAAGACAGGGCCTAAAAATAATATTGAAAACTATCGACCTATCTCAATCCTGTGCGTTCTTAGCAAACTATTCGGAAAAGTAGTCTATGACCAGATTTATGCCATAATTAATTCACAGATATCCGATCAACAACACGGCTTTACCTCTAAAAAGTCTGTAGTGAGCAACTTATTGTTATTTTCTGAATATGTCTTGCAAAATATGGATAAACGAGTACAGGTTGATGCCATATATACTGATTACTCCAAAGCTTTCGATAGAGTAAATCATAATATTCTTTTGCAAAAATTAGAGAGACTCGGAATTCACGGCAATCTTTGTAGGTGGTTTTCATCTTACATTTCAAAAAGATGTCAATTGGTCAATGTTGGCGGCTTCTACTCTGATATTGTCATCATACCTTCTGGTGTACCACAAGGGAGTCATTTAGGACCACTTCTATTTAATGCGTATATAGGAGATATAAATAAATGTTTTAAATATTCTAAGTTTTTATTATACGCTGATGATATGAAGATTTATATGAAAATCAACTCAGAATTAGACTGCCTCAGACTTCAGGAAGACTTAGGAAGGCTATATAAATATTGCAATGACAACAAATTATCTCTAAATATTAAAAAATGCCACAAAATCACATTCTCTAGAAACAAAAAACATATCATCAATTTCCCTTATACCATACACAACAGTATTCTTGAGTCTGTATCATCGGTTCGAGACCTCGGAGTTGTTTTGGACAGCATGTTCACTCTCGAAAAACATATTGACACAGTAATTGACAAAGCCTATAAAACCCTCGGTTTTATTCTCCGCATCTCAAAACCATTCAACACTAAAATCTTAAAAATTCTTTATTTTACATATGTGCGTAGTATCTTGGAATTTGCATCTCCCATCTGGTCACCCGTGTTTCAAGTACACAAAGCACGCATAGAGAGAATCCAACATATATTTATAAAACACTTGAATTACAGAGAACACACAGAATTTTCCACTTATAGGGATGCAACATTGTATCACAAAATCCTTACGTTGGAACAGAGACGATCCTTGGTTGATATGAAAACATTGTATAACATCATACACAATGCAATTGACTGTCCTGAAATTACGGAGCTTCTCTCCTTCAACGTCCCATCGCGTCGTACGCGAAGCCCACTTTTGTTTCACATACCGCACCGTAATAATACTTACACGAAAAACGCACCCCTCATACGTATGATGAACATTTATAATCACGAACATCTGGATGTCGATATTTTTCTTTTGGAACCTAATTCATTTTCTGCTGCCATCAGTTCAAGTTATAATGATTGAATTTCACTGGATGATTGAAAAATCAAGATTGAACGGAGTAAACTATGTGAGCTTGCGGGTACCTATATATTCTCTCTTTCACTTATATAGACACATTCACACACATATACACATCCTTACACTCATACGTACCCACATACATACACTCATGCACTAGCATTCAGATTTAAATATTTTTCATATGTAGCTTTCAGTATGTAAGTACAGCAGTCAAAATTTATTGTTAATAATGTGGAAATTTGTTATTGGTTTTAGTATTATACTAATGAATCTATATAATAAATGTTATTATACTGTAAATTTCCCGAAAATGAAATAAAATAAAAATAAAATAAAAAATACAATAAATTTATATGTATATTTGATTTAATAATTACATAAAAATGAATAAATGTTTAAACGTTTTTAATCTGAAATAAAAGTACAAGTTATGTATATATTACCAATGAGCTATGTTATATTACGTTTCGCTGGTGAACAAATGTTGGTGGCGAATTGTCCTAGATTCATGCGTGGTTCATCGCGATGTTAGATTTTGGTATTTTTGTCGTATTCCGACTTTCGTATTTGCGACCACGTACTCGGTATTGTCTGGGTGTACAGTAGCGCGGAGTGGGATATATTTTTCAATGATGTTTACTCGATATTTCTATAGATAGTTATGATTTTGTATTTTAAATTCGTTTTTTTTTATACTTTTGTTAATATGACTGCTTTCGTACTTTATTATTATTCGATACCAGTTTTCGCGCTTCGATTTCGAGATTTTTTTCGTGGAGAATATTTTTATTATTATTACCTCGGTTATATATTTTAAATTTACACTATAAGATTCTACCTGTTTTATAGGTAGGTATCAGATAATGTATTCCGATTGATGTTCGGGATGATATTATTATTGTAATTTTTTACAGAATATTTTTTGAATATATTTTTACTACCGCAAAATAATATTAAAAATAATATTTTTGGTTATTTTTGTTACACGTTTTTATTATCGCGATAAAAATGTGCGCGTCATGGTAAACATTTTTTTGTGACATTTTTTAGACAATAATTTTAATTCACATTCCGTGTAACATTTATGCGTTATTTTTAAGCAATAATACAAAAATTTATTTACCTACGTATTTACTTTACAGGTTAATAATTTGTCTTGTAGGTATTTAAAATAATGATTTTATGTGAATTTTTAGATAGATATTTTATTTTTTATTTCTGCAATGATTTTATGTTACAACAAATGAATTAACTTTGGCTTTTTTTTAATAATAAAATGTGGTTTTTACTTATCTTTTTATGCGTGCTGTTCATGCTTCTTTAGGTTCTTTATTAATATATAAATCTATCTTTTTAGTCTCCTTTAGTTTTTTTGGTATTCCTTCCGTTATTTTACCTCTGTTTGGTAGTTTTTTTTTTCCGTTTTAGCGTAGTTTTAGCTCATGAAAAAAAATAAATACACATTATTATATATTTTTACAATTAACATATGGAAATATTTTTCAAGTTTTTTGGTAGGTACTTTATTTAGCACATATTTATTCGATATTTTAGTTTTGAATACGACAATATAACTAATTATAATACTTACTAGTTGCATGTAACACATGAGATCCAACTGTCGACAGCGATAGTATGTATAGTTGAAGAATAAGTACCAAACCCATAAATACAAATTATTTATTATTTTATGATATTTAGTTTTCTATACAACACATGTACCTAGGTAGTCAAGATAGGATAGTATGGAGGTCAGTCTTTTTTCCTACCCGGAATATGAAAACAGCATGATGGTGTATGTATATTGTATGTTTAGAGATGAAGTATCAAACTATTAAGTCTTCTTTGATATTGTGTATAGGTGACTACCATACAAATTGTATGAAGCGATGTCGTCACTAAATTAAATTTTTATAAAAATTGTTAAAAAAATTTGAGATGTACTGCTACAATGTTAATATTTTTTATATAAAATTAAATTATCTAGTTGGGGTGTTTCGGCTTTTTTCGATATTTAAAAAAAAATGGAAATATAGGCAGTTAAACTCATAAATTTATCATAAAAAAAATACTTTTCTTAATAAAAAATGTTTGAAAAACTCTGGAATTTTTTTGAAAAAACTAATTTGAGATTTTGTATTTGTCTATGTTTATACCAATTTTCAGCGTTCTAGCTTTTATGGTTTCTGAGATATAGGGAAAAATAAAATAAAAATTCAAAAGTTGATAACCCCTGACTGAAACAAAAATTCAAAATTCCGAGTATAAAAGTTTTGTAGGCCTGTAACTATTTATATATTCTGAAATTTTAGGCTCTGTAAATTGAGCGGATCAAAAGTTATAAGGGGGGGACGGACACACACACACACAGACATACACACACACACACACACACACAGACACACACACACACACACACACACACACACACACACAGACACACACACACACACAGACACACGAAATGTTCTACTCCGAATTCTGAGTAAATCCGTGTATGGAACATGTATGCTGCGAAGCCTCTAAGTTGGTGTTTTTTGACTTCAAAGTTGGAAAAGCCGTGAAAAAAGTAGACCTCTCCATACAATTCTCGCGTATTCTGGCTTGATACATTGTCGATATGTTAAGAGAACAAAGTTCTCCTGAACAAATCGACAGTTGGACAAGGGTTTATAACAATTAGGGATAACATACATACTATTACTGCGTATGTTTAAAACTTACAAACTATTTATGTTAGTTATTTATCTATTTCGTCGATGTTTTAGATTTTGTACAATGTGCGCTGTATACGGGCCTGCGCACGGTTAAGAATTTAAATTATTACATATTTAAAGTTACCCGTAGGGTTCAGTCTAACCAGGTCCGATAACCGAAACAATTATTATTCAATAAAATTTTAATCTCTGTCGTATGAGTTTAGAATGTGCAAAGTGACTTAATAATTGTTATTGAACGAATATTATAATTTGTTCCTGATAACAGATTATCGTTGGCTACACAAAAAAAATATTATCACAAATTTGATGCCATGTGCTCAACATAAATTTAAATCGACAAAATTGCAACAGAGATGGGGTTTTACCAGTTTTACACACTATTTTACAAATATTATCTTCACACAAAAAAAATTATACCTGTTCTGCACGTTCGGTAGGTCACCAGTTTTCGCGCTGGTTTGGTATTTGGTTTTAAATATTAATTTATTAATTTACAGAAGGGTGCTCCGGTCTAAACAGGCACTAGGTAGTAACCTGTCGCCTGTTCCCCAAATCCAACGCGAAATAATGTCGCGTGTGTATTCGATCCTGCTGTGCGTAGCTCGGTAATTAGTTGCAAGTTAACTAAAGAGCATTACACAACAGAGCGAGGTACCCACACCACACCATAAAACATTTATATATTTATCAGAAGAATATGAATTAATTAATATTATGGACAGGTATTAAAAAAGTTTGAATTGGACTTACGTATTTATTTGATAGTGTGACTCTAATTACAAATCAAGATTGATACTTCAATAATGGACTATTAAATATTTTAAATAATATAGATCGCTGAATGCGCGTAATTATAATCGAAATGTGAGTCGGGCAGAGTGACTGCCTACCGCTGGCCTTGGTTAAACTGAACGATGAGAAAATGATGTGCGCCGCGTTAAATAGCCGGCTGACGTCCCCCTACTCCTTGAAGTGGGTGGTCAACTCGGCTGGCTGCACCCGCTACAAAATAAATAAAAAACTATTATAACAACAACTGCATCGTAGGTACCACATTGACAATATTAACGTAAACAACGATCATCAAATAGAGGGGATACGTAAGTATGACTACTGCAATGTGACTACCTCGGTTATTTTAATATTTTGGTCACAGTAGCTTATACTATGCGTATGTTATAAATACCTATTAGCTTTTTGCACTCCATCATAAAAAAAACATTTAATTTTCTAAATCTTAAACTCCAACATCCACGGAGTTTGCTTACATATAGTTAATAAGGTTGTGTTTCTGGAACAAAGATGCAATATTTTGGTTGTTTAATTGAAATCTCATACCGTTAAACGGCACAATTTTGAATAATTTTATGAAATCAAAGTATTTTAACTATACTTTTGTTGAAACAACCCAGCCTAAGTGTGTTAAGTTGTCGGCCTTACTACAATGATAGCTTACCCTACCTACAATGGAATACACCCACCTACAGTAAGAACAAGTACCGCTCTTAGAGTGTGTCTGGGTGCCTAGGCAACGTGTCATTTAGCTCAAGAAAAGATACAAGAAAAGATAACTCAATGTATGGAAAGATAACTCAGTTGTCACATGACTGGCAACTGTCACATCCATACATTGAGTTATCTTTTCTTGTTTATTTTCTTGAGTTAAATGACACGTTGTCTAGGGGGGCTGTTCAAAAACGAATATATTGTGTATTCTACAGTGCGCTGCCAAGATAGTAACAACTCGTTCTCCGCTCCGTTTAAAATCTGTGTTTTTTTCATACATTTTTAAATATTATTCGGAACCAATTCTACCATATTGTATTTGTGGTTGTATATTGTATGTTCTATAACTTAAAACTACTTATTCCAACAATTAAATGCAATTACTTGTTCATAAACGATAAAGAGTAGGTATTGTTGTCAAAATTTCTACCAGTGTTGGTGTTGTGTTATACGTACCTAGCGGTCAGTGATAAGTAGTGGCGGGAATCAGCCTATACATAATTCCACAGTTCCTGAATCGGTGGTGCGCGGTGCATTCTACAAAAATTTGTTTGCTTATTTTTCGCTTCGAAAATGAACTGTACAAAGTGTAATGTGATAGTGTCAATCGACGAGTGCATGGCGTGTTCCAAGTGCATGAACACATACCATTATAAGTGTGCAGGATTCAACGAATCAAACTTTAGAGGAATGCTTAAGATGAACAAATTGAAGTGGAAGTGCCAGGTATGCAAGACAGTAGTATCTCCACCTTCTACTACACAGCTTACCACACCGACTCTTGAGGAGGTGGTAAAAATACTTAGTTCATTACAAAATGAAGTCACTGACATGAGAAAGAAGGTGGACTGTATTTTCGAAAAACAAAATAAAGATCTGACGGACCTGAAAGCATCGTTTGACACCTTTACCAACAAGACTGATAAACTCATCGAAGATTAGACTTCCGGTTTCCGGTTCTAATGTGCATGTGCATCTGATTTTTTTCCGCAAATTAATCAAGCTTTATACTTAATCAAACATCACTAAATGGACGCCAACGCTAAGTTCATTGAGATGAAGAAGGATTTTACATCAGGCATGGAAAATTTCGAAGCCAAATTGCTAAATTCGACCAGCCCCCAGAAGTCGTCAATTGCACGGGACTTTGAGGTATTTAAAAATGAAGTATTTGCAAGGCTGGATCGTTTATCCGCAGAAATCTCTGGCTTGTATGATGCAGTGGATGAACTGGAAGCTAGATCTAGGCGAAAAATGATTCTTATACATGGAGTTAAAGAGGTTGCCGGCGAAGACACTAAACTGACAGCGCACAATTTTATCACACAAAAGGTACGTCTTTCAAACTTACCAATTGGATCAATTTCTTTCTGCTTTCGCCTGGGAGCAATGAGAACAAACAAACCACGTCCTAGTCTTGTCAAATTAAGCACGACTGATATTAAAAACACAATATTCAGCAATAAAAAGACGCTGAAAGGAACAAACACTATTATCACAGAATCGTTGACCAGAGAACGTCAGAAAGTATTCATTGAAGCCCGTATTCGAGTCACTTCATCGAACACCTGGACTAAGAATGGTAAAATTGTCATTAAACAACCAGATGGTTCATTGAAAACGATCACTAAACTGCAAGAATTAGATGACATCATAACTCCGAAGGAACTGCCACAATCACAAGCGAAACGAAGTCTTCGGTCCAGAAATACTAAATTATAACTATATATTAGTAACATAATTCAGCTACACAGTTTAACGTTTTTCACTACATTTCTTTATTTAATATATATATACTTGTTGTATTTAATATACTATACATGTTATCAAGGTACTGTAAATGTCTACTATAAATGTAAACACGGATATTATATGTAGGTACATATTTCTCCTATATCTATGATTTTTTACTCTCCACACTATGGAATAGGGGAGAGTCATGATTTCGCAAAATTTAAGCGTATTTTTTTTACATCAATTTCTCAATGGGTATCATGTAGAGAATGCACACTATGAGTTTCGTCGTGATGTGTTTGTGTGTATGGCGTATACGCCGTACGCCGTACGCCGTAGCATTTATCTTTTTTGTGTCCTCTCTACAGCCCAAACTATAAGTCCGATCGACTTCATATTAACATCATATGTGTAAAGTGCAAAGACCTAGAGCTGATTAGTTTTCCATAGACAACTTTTGATTTCTTCTCTATGAATTCATCATTAACGTTGTTTTTTTTTGTGTCCTCTCTGCAGCCCAAACTATAAGTCCGATTGACTTCATATTGATATCACATGTGTCAAGTCCATAAACTTAGAGCTGATTAGTTTTCCATAGACATCGGTTCATTTTTTCCCAATGTTTCTTTATGATTTCATCTATTAAAACTGAAAAAATGCTCTCACGACCTGGAAATTAGAGATATTTTAATTTGGTTTCAACTATTTATACAACACCAAAAATCTTCATAAAATTTTATTCAAAGTTGGTCAATGTTAAAAGAAAAATATTCAACGGTTTCAAAAATTATATTTTATTTAATGGATATTTGTATGAAACTTATATGTAACAAGAGAATTTTTTTATATTTGGCAATGTTCAGTTCATTGATTTTATATTGATATAAGAATATTAATAGCTTGAACTTAGAACTGATTAGCTTTTCATAGATATCATAAAATTTCTTCATATGATATCACGTGTCAACATTGTCAAAATGCTCTAACGCTCTTTGAAACAAAATTTATCTTTTTTTTTTTAAATATTTCATACAACATAAGCATTCTTCACTATACTGCATTAATAGTTTGTCTATCTTAACATAAAAATATACTATCGGAAGAAAATTTATATTCCTGATAGTAACATTTAGTATGAATAAAAATGTAATTAGATAAATTTCTATGTATGGAAACGTTCAGTAATTTGATTTCATGTTATAATGTAAAGAGCTTGAACATAGAACTGATTAGCTTTCCATAAATAACAAAAAAAATCTTCATATGATATCACGTGTCAAAATTTTGAAAATGCTCTCGCGTTCTTTAAAACAAAATTTATCTGCTTTTTTATAATATTTCATACAAAAAAAGCATTCTTCACTATACGGCATTAATAGTTTGTCTATCTTAACATAAAAATAACATTTAGTATGAATAAAAATGTAATTAGATGAATTTCTATGTATGGAAAAGTTCAGTAATTTGATTTCATGTTATAATGTAAAGAGCTTGAACATAGAACTGATTAGCTTTCCATAAATAACAAAAAATTTCTTCATATGATATCACGTGTCAAAATTTTGAAAATGCTCTAACGCTCTTTGAAACAAAATTTATCTGCTTTTTTAAAATATTTCATACAAAATAAGCATTCTTTACTATACTGCATTAATTGTTTGTCTATCTTAAGGTAAAAATATACTATCGGAAGAAAATTTATATTCCTGGTAGTAACATTAAGTATGAATAAAAATGTAATTAGATAAATTTCTATGTATGGAAAAGTTCAGTAATTTGATTTCATGTTATAATGTAAAGAGCTTGAACATAGAACTGATTAGCTTTCCATAAATAATAAAAAATTTCTTCATATGATATCACGTGTCAAAATTTTGAAAACGCTCTCGCGTTCTTTAAAACAAAATTTATCTGCTTTTTTTATAATATTTCATACAACATTAGCATTCTTCACTATACTGCATTAAAAGTTTGTCTATCTTAACATAAAAATATACTATCGGAAGAAAATTTATATTCCTGGTAGTAACATTTAGTAAGAATAAAAATGTAATTAGATAAATTTCTATGTATGGAAAAGTTCAGTAATTTGATTTCATGTTATAATGTAAAGAGTTTGAACATAGAACTGATTAGCTTTCCATAAATAACAAAAAATTTCTTCATATGATATCACGTGTCAAAATTTTGAAAATGCTTTCGCGTCCTTTAAAACAAAATTTATCTGCTTTTATTATAATATTTCATACAACATAAGCATTCTACACCATACTGCAATAATAGTTTGTCTATCTTAACATAAAAGTATACTATCGATAGAAAATTTATTTTCCTGGTAGTAAAATTTAGTATGAATAAAAATGTATATAATAAGATAAATTTCTTATGTATGGAAAATTTCAGTAATTTGATTTCATGTTATAATGTAAAGAGCTTGAACATAGAACTGATAAGCTTTCCATAAATAACAAAAATTTCTTCATATGATATCACGTGTCAAAATTGTCAAAATGCTCTAACGTCCTGTAAAACAAAATTTATCTGCTTTTATTAAAATATTTCATACAACATTAGAATTCTACACCATACTGCATTAATAGTTTGTCTATCTCAACATGAAAATATACTATCGTTAGAAAATTTATATTCCTGGTAGTAAAATTTAGAATGAATAAAATATTTCATTGTCAATATTTGTGGTGTGGAGAGTTTAGTGTTGGCCACAACCCACTCGTTTTTTAGCTATTTTTATTGTTGCCATCTCGTACTCCGCTGGATTTTTGCCCGCCATGTTGCCATTTAACAAATTAATATTCTATTATATGCACGGGCAGAAGTACCAGTGTTAACCAGTTGAAGCTATTTTTTTTTTCTGTCAGTTTATTTGTAATTTTATATTAAATCTATGATATGTAATAAATATTAAATAAGTATTCTTTATTAAACTTTATTCTATGTGGCTGCGGTACAGAATTTATTAATGATAAAAAGATATTTATTTATTTATCGTATGGCAGCACAGTACATCACAAATTAGAATATTATGATTATAGTAATATATATAGATATTATTATGTTAAAGTTGAGCGCAGGGTCAAGATTCCTGCTTGTCAGATGTTTAAGTCCAGGTTCCTGACGTATTCGATCGCTCCGTCGCTAAGGGTGAAGAAGTCCGATGCGTTACCACAGTATGATCTGAGAGCACATTCATTGACTATGTGTTCAATTGTCTGCCTGTCAGCTCCACAGTCGCATCCAGGGGACTCTTGCCATCCACATTTGTAGGCAAAATCAGCGCATCTGCCGTGACCAGTTCGGATTCTGTTTAGAGCCGACCAGACCCTTCTTGGTTGATCGAAGCCGGGCGGCGTCTCCGTGATGCAGGGCAGGGGGATCAAAGATGGGTCACCAGTGTTACTTTGCCACTCAGTGATCCATGCCTCCAAGATGTTATATTTAATATTATGCACGGAAAGGTTGGAAGCTGTTCGAAGTGGAGGATTTCGAGATTTGAGCCTGTTACTCTGCAGGAAGTGGTTAAGGTCTGTGTTGGCTGGCATTGTGGGATTTTGGACAAATTTGGTGTATTCTCTGATTAGTGCGTTCAATCTTCGGAGATCAGGTGGTGGAATGTGGCTTAAGATAGGCAGCCAATGTGTAGGCGTAGATCTTATGGTTCCCGTAATTATTCGCATTGTGTAGTTTAGTTGAGTATCTACCTGTCTAGTGTGGGCGCTGTTTAACCATACGGAAGATGCATATTCACCTGCCGAATAAACAAGGCTCAATGCCGATATGCGTAATGTTTCCGCCGTGGATCCCCATGTGGTGCCGCAGAGTTTCTGTATGATATTGTTCCTTGTTTTTATTTTTGATGCTAGTTTACTGAGGTGTTCTTTGAAAGAGAGTGTTCTGTCGAGGGTGACTCCCAGATATTTTGGGAAACTGCTATGAGTTAGTGTTTTTCCCTCGAAGACCACGTTGAGCTCCCTCTTGGCCTCCCTGTTATTCAGGTGGAAGCAGGTTACTTCTGTCTTGGAAGCATTAGGTATAAGCCTCCAGTCTCTTAGGTATTTACTCATTGCTTCTAGGTCTGATGCAAGATCGGATTCAACCTTTTCGAAGTTGCGGTGTTGAATTGCCAGGGTCCAGTCATCGGCGTATCCGAATTTACGTGATTTTGTTTCCGGCAGATCTGCAATATAAAGACTGAAAAGGAGTGGAGCCAAGACAGAGCCCTGTGGAAGTCCATTGTTCAGCTTTTTGACGCCGCTTTTTGAGGCTCCCATCGTCACTGTGAAATTTCTGCCTGTGAGCATGCTGTCGATTAGTGGTATGATTACCTTACAGGGTATTACGCGTGCCAGTTTGTAAATCAGTCCCTGTCTCCAGACGGTATCATATGCAGCAGAGAGGTCTATAAAGGCAGCACCCGTCTTCAGGTTCTTTTCAAAGCCACTTTCAATGAATGTAGTAAGTGCCAGTATTTGGTCACAGCAGCTGCGGTTTGGGCGGAAACAGATATATATATTTTAAGTAATTGTATTTTAATTTAACTGAGCTAATTAGTATTTATGTGTCTTATAAGTTTAGAATGTATAAAGTGAAGATGGTAAAACTATCTCGTCAATACCTTTTTAGTAACTCTATGACATATCTATATAGTTTGTTTTCTATTTTGTGAATATTGTTATATATGTACTGTAACTATAAAGCCTCAATATCCTTATAAATTAAACTCTGATGATTGCAAACCTAAATTGATGACCATACTCAACTTTTTACCCAGAGTTACCTACTATAGTTTGGACAAATATTCTGATCAATAATTACTGGTTCGTTTATCCTACTTGCTCTGTCAGATACCCACTGTATTATACTCGTGCATATTATATAAACATATATCTACTTATACTATATTATACTTGACTTTTATGTTTGATTTCACTTCTGGGCTTGATTATTGCATTTCATGTTCAGTTTTAAGATCTTTTTTTTCTACAGTTTTTTTCTTATCATTCTTTTAAGAATTTATTTTTAGGTAATTTTTCTATTACATAATTTATTTTATATATTTTTTTTTCCTTGTGTTTATATTATATCACCTGTTTACACACACTATGTCAAATCAATACTCCTCAGATGATTCCTTCCACTCGATCCCTGACCTCTTCAACCAGAGCTTCGCTCCGGATTCCTCGTCAAACTCCTTCATGAGTGCCGATAGTCTTGATAACAGCCCTTCTGAACAATAACATAACTTACTTATTTCCAACTTTTCAACGCCCAAGGACTTCCATGCCTGCCACATTAACGCACAGAGCATCCCTGCACATTACACCGAACTCCTCGCATCCTTCTCTGATGTTCCGTTCCATGCTTTACTTGTGAGTGAAACCTGGTTAAAACCATCCCTACCCTCCACTCTCTATCCTTTAAAAGGATATCAACTTATACGTAATGATAAAACGGGGAAGGGTGCAGGGGGCGATGCCATATATCTTCGATCTGACCTTAAATTTAAAATAATGAACCAATCGTCTCAGCCCTACACTGGAAGTGCAGAATACATATTTCTTGAAATCGATTTGATCGGAGTCAAACTCTTACTCGGTGTTGTCTATTGTCCCCCTACAATTAATTATTTCTTAGAACTTGAAACTTTACTTGAAAACCTATGCACTGAATATTCTCATTGTATTATAATGGGTGATTTTAATACATGTATTTTGAAAAATGATAACAGAGCTCTGAAACTAATAAACATCCTCAAATCTGTTAATCTCAAAGCATTACACTCAAATCCGACATTCCATACTCAATCTTCTTCTTCTTTGTTGGACCTTATTATAACTTCTGACGCCATCCCAGTAAAGATACATGGACAGTTAGATGCACCGGGTTTTTCCCATCACGACCTTATATACATCTGCTCCTCTATCCTATCCCCTAAGCCCCCAACAAAAATACTTAAACGACGGAACTTTAATAGGATTGACATGACTAAACTTCAGTCTGACGCAGCTAATATCAACTGGAATTTGATAAATAACCAAGACAACATTGACGCCAAGGTAGACTTATTCAATGATCTTCTTACGAAACTATTTGACCGTCATGCTCCAATCACTTCTATGAGAATGAAACATAGTCCTGCACCTTGGTTGTCAACCGAAATCAGAAGCGTCATGACAAAAAGAGACAAGGCTTTCACTCGGTTTAAGAGTCGACCGGATGAAAGCAACTTTGAACGTTACCGACGGCTCCGGAATCGTTGCAACCAAATGTGCAGAAATGCAAAGAAAAAAACATATTCATACCATACTTCAAGACTGTGAGCCTTCTAGTTATTGGAAAAAAATTGGATCCCTCGGGATCGGAAAAACAAAGACAGATAAATCTGACATATGCCAGAGGTTTGACCTGAACGAACTTAACAATCACTTTGTCAAACCTCCCGCCAAATTAAATAGTTGGACTAAAGAAAACACCATCAAAGACATTCACAACACGCCTCTGATGAACCATCCCGAGTTCGCATTTTCGACAGTAACAGATATTGAAGTTCAAAATGCAATCATATCCATTGATTGCAAATCTTGTGGTTATGACAATATAAGCGTTGATATGATAAAATTGGTCCTTGCATCTACTCTCTCCCCAATAACTCATATAATAAATTTTTCTCTCACATCCGGTAATTTTCCCTCAGCATGGAAAAAGGCATATGTTACTCCTCTTCCAAAGATAGCTAATCCAACAACTGCAAAAGACTTTCGACCAATTTCAATCCTCCCTATTCTATCAAAGGTAATTGAAAAAAATGTTCATAACCAACTCAACTCTTTTGTACTTTCAAATTCACTGCAACATCCGAAACAGTCTGGTTTTCGTGCCGGCCATAGTACAACCACTGTCTTAGTCAAAGTCACAGATGACATAAGGAAGGCAATGGATGAGTCCAAACTAACTTTACTTTCACTTCTGGACTTTAGCAGCGCCTTTAACTCTGTCGACTTTGACATACTACTAGCCCGCATGAAATTTCTTAATATCTCCTCATCCGTTGTCGACTGGTTCTCGAGCTATCTTCGTGGTCGTAAACAACGTTGCAGAATATCTTCCGAACAAATGTCCGACTGGATTAGTTTGGAAACCGGAGTTCCTCAAGGCGGAATTCTCTCTCCTCTACTCTTCTCAATATTCATCAATCCAATTGTGAGAGGTCTTGGGTGCTCCTATCATATCTATGCTGATGATCTTCAACTTTACACAGATTTTTTAGCTAATGACATAAATAATGCCATACAAACTGTTAATTCTGATCTCGGCTACATAAGCAAATGGGCCACTGAAAATGGTATTCTTCTTAACCCTATCAAATCTCACGCCATTATCATAGGGAGTACAAAACTTCTGGCTAAACTTACTTCAAACACTATTCCCCTTCCTGTACTCAATGGCACAGCAATACCCATATCCAAAACAGTGAAAAATCTAGGAGTTCTCTTCAATCAACATCTTTCCTGGACTGAACAAGTCAGTGAAGTCAGCAGAAAACTTTTCTATAGTATTCACTCTGTCAAAAAACTTCAAAAATTTCTTCCAACCAACATCAAAATAAAGCTCGCACAAACTCTACTTCTCCCCATTCTCGATTATGCAGATATTTGCTATTTGGATCTTACTCAGGAACTTCTAAACAAATTAGATCGATTACAAAACGTCTGCATACGTTTCATATATAATCTTCGCAAATACGATCACATATCATTTTTTCGCAAGGAACTCAAATGGCTTCCTATCCGTCTGGGCCGTGATCAACACACTCTTTGTCTTCTGTTTAAAAATTTAAACAACCCTAATGCTCCATCATATCTGACCGAAAGATTTCAACCTCTGGCCTTTCATGGACTCCCGCTTCGATCTAGAGAAGAGAGAACCCTCGCCATCCCATCACATGCCACGGCTTTCTATTCATCATCATTTACTGTCCATGCTGCCCGGTTATGGAACAACTTGGCTCTTGACATTAGAACTGCACCAACGTTAGGAACCTTCAAAACTAGATTAAAACGCGCGCTCTTACTTTCCATTTCTTATCCTACATACTTCCCATTTATTTCCCTATTCTTGTAGTTTGTCATATCTCCTCTCCTTTTTTCCCTTCCCTCCCATAGTGTTGTAACAGGTCTTATCTTTGATTTGTTTGATTTTCATTGATGTACATATTTATATTCTTCTTACTTTATTGTGTTTAAATGTAATATGTTTATGGTTTTATATATATTTTCTTTTTTTGTACATGTACCATTTTGTCTCATAACTGTCACAGATGGTTGTCTGGAAGAAATTGCCATTAGGCAATAAGTCCGCCATTTGTACTAGCTATTAAGTAATGTACAATAAAGTGTTTAAATAAATAAATAAATAAATAAATTATGAAAAGACGAGTTCAAAGCTGAGTGAGGTGAAAAATGAAAATAAAAGGTTAAGAATAGATCTCAATAGAATCGAACAGACTATGCTTGATACTTCCCTTGAAGTCCAAGGTTTCAACATAAAAAATGCGGAAGAGGCAAGACCCATAATAGAAACCCTGCTGGAAAAAATTGACTGCAGTGATGCCGTTGGAGTCATTCAAGAGGTTTCTGTAAACGGAATGGGACACTTGACTGCGGCCACTTGGGTGCGGGACACTTGGGTGCGGGACACTTGGGTGCGGGACACTTGGGTGCGGGACACTTGGCTGCGAGACACTTGGCTGAGGGGGACATTTGGCCGCGGGACACTTAGGTGCGACGGTCACTTGGGTGCGAGCCCACTTAGTTGCGAGTCCATTTGGTCGCGACGGACACATGGGTGCGAGCCCACTTGGTCGCGAAATCAAAAATATTTTTTTCTGCTTAGGAATGAAATATTTCGTACTGATTTTTGTAATGCTCTTAATATTTATTTATTTATTTTTATTTAAAGAACCACTTACAGCTAAAAAGTGGAAAAAAAATATATATATACAATTTAAAATAAAAGATATTACTATATAAAGAAAGTTACTATACATCGTTGTTCCAGCAAATAAGGGCAAGCTACTACAAAACTGGTCAGCCAATTACAAGTGCCACATCCTGCATTAAATATCGGCCTACAAATCTATAAGAAAAGGAATATCAAAAAAGAATCTATATGAAAATAAAAAGATACAATAGAAACTATAACATGTTTATTATTTTTATAAAATATACAGTTTTGTTCTTCACAGTAAATATATTTATAAAACAATCTTTTTATTATCAAGGTTAACAGTTTACAATATTCTATGACAGAAGCTCACATAATTTTCTTATAACAAAAGACAATACCCATATTCAAAATCATATTTATCTAAAATTGGAACACACAATATTTTTATGTAGGTACCACTATAATTACATTATGTTTTAGGTACCTACCACTACATTACAGAAACTAAGATCACAACAAAGAAAAATTGTGGAAGATATTAACAAAAGAAAACAAAAACGAAAGCATTAGGTACTATAAAATATACAACTAACGAACAAACAGATAAAAAAGAGAAACATTATAGCTAGACAAAAAAAACAAAAAAGCTAGTTTATTAGATATAAGCGTGGAAAGTTTTCTTCTGAATGTCACCGAAAATTATAGATATAAGCGTGGAAAGTTTTCTTCTGAATGTCACCGAAAATTATAAAATCTCTATATTTATAAAAATGGATGGACGTATATTTGTTTGTTTGTTTGTATGTATGTTTTCGATGGACTCCCAAATCAACCATCCGATTGCGATGAAACTTTGGGAATTTGTTCAGCTCATACCGGAGAAGGTTTGCGCACTATAATTTATTTATTCGATAACTTACAAAAATAAAAAAAAATTGAAAAAATAAGTTGTTATTCAATTGATACTTAGTGGGTTTGTTCAGCGCACACACAAGAAGGTTTAAAAATTAAAATTTATTTATTTATTTAATATCTCACACAATACCATACCATACCATCACGCCATTTCCCTATTTATTTATTTATTTATTTATTTATTTATTTATTTATTTATTTATTTAATATACAGAGACACCAACAGAACACTGAACAACACAAACAAAAAAAAACATGAAACAAAAATAGAATCTCCAGTGCTCCAATAACAGGTATCTCCCGCATGGCTATTGTGCATAGTTAGGTATGTACAATCAACGTCTCCTGACCATTCATATTATAAAAAAGACATTACTTTGCACAGTTAAAAGAAAAGTTTAAAATACACATATACATATATGTAGGAAAACAGAAAGAAAACAAATGTTGAACTAATAAAGATAAAAATTAACAATTTAT
Source organism: Molanna angustata (assembly GCA_963576475.1). NCBI lineage: Eukaryota > Metazoa > Arthropoda > Insecta > Trichoptera > Molannidae > Molanna > Molanna angustata. Next base: position 11,884,529 of record OY754974.1, on the reverse strand, counting down.
CATAGATCAATTTCTATGAAATATGAACGTCATTGTCATTACATTAAATTGTCACAACGATTCAGACGCAACGTCTGAATCTACCAATACAATGACACTCCGACACGGCAGAATGTCACTGTATTGGCAGGTGCATACGCGAGTGCAATGTAACGACAGTCAATAAATAACGTCGCGGACAAAATCGCGAACTCGGAAACATGCCCGTCTAACTAGAATATTTTTAGTAAGACTTATAAGTTAATATGTTGTCGAATTTGCTGGTTTATATGTCGTACTATACACGTGTTAGTATATTTTTATTTTTAAAACTATAAAAACTAAATAAAAACAAAACATACAATCAAGATACCAAATTATCCTAATACAAAATACAAAAGTGGGGAGAAATGCGCAATACAAATCAACACCCACAGAGCCACACAACATCAGGGTGTCCCTATCACTAGATTTCCTCGAATCAAACGTTTGAAAGTGGACACCGGATTATGAAACACATCAAGATCCGATACAACCCTTGACAAACTATTATATGAGCTCATCATTCGGCTTATAGGACAAAACTGTCCCACATTGGTTCTATACCTTTTCAGACGTAACACTTCGCTGCATCTTAATCTATTATTTGCATGAAAGTGTAACAATTCTATTTCAGATGTGTCCAAGTGACCTCGAATCAGCTTACGAAGATACATACATTAATTCGGCCACACTCCGCCTAACTGACAAACTAACCATATTAAAAAGCGAAAGGCGCTCCTGGTATTCCAACCGGCCACTATGACCCGCTCTAAAAGAAAGAACCCTAGTAAAATATTTCTGAACACGTTCTATTTTGTATGTGAATTCTATCTTTTTCCTATTTCGGGTGAAGCTTATTGAGTGGCACTTGTCGGTGTTTAGGCGCATATTATTTTTAAAACACAAATCAGACAATTTGTCAAGATCATTTTGAAGTTTCTATTTGGGGTAGGCAGGGAGAACCGAACGCCAGACTCCTCTCTCGACATACATTACTCGCTTCATTCACGTCCATACATCGTCTCATACACGCTCTTCTATTATTCTTACTTCTAACATCACCATCTTTCAAAATCCCATTTATGTGATCGTGCCAACTTTTTCTTGGCTGACCTCTACTGTTCGTTCCTCTTTTATCAGCCTTGTATACTTTTTTGTCAGACGCTCATCACTCATTCTTTCTATTGGCCGAACCACCTTAGGGCATTTATTTTCATCTTACTTACGATTTTTATTTCAATCATACATTCACGTCTAATATCCTCATTTCTTATTCTATCATACATCGTTTTACCACACACAGACACACAAAATGTTCTACTCCAAATTCTGAGTAAATCCCTATATGGAACATATATTCTGCGAAGCCTCTAAATTGGTGTTTTTTGACTTCAAAGTTGGGAAATCCGTGAAAAAAGTAGTGATGAGCAAAAGTCTTGCAAGTCTTGCAGTCTTGGTCTTGGTCTTGCATTTTTTGCAAGACCAAGACCAAGACCAAGACCACATGCTTCACTGCAAGACCAAGACCAAGACCAGGGACGCAAGACCAAGACCAAGACCAAGACCATGCTTGCAAGACCAAGAGTCTTGCAAGACATAAATGCAAGACTCTTGCGGTCTTGCAGTTTTTCAATATGTTGACATACTCGAAGAAATTGCTTTGGAACGACAATAAATGAACGGTAAAAATAATCCAACTGTCGATTTGTTCAGGAGAACTTTGTTCTCTTAACATATCGACAATATTTCAAGCCAGGATACGCGAGAATTGTATGCAGAGGTCTACTTTTTTCACGGCTTTTCCAACTTTGAAGTCAAAAAACACCAACTTAGAGACTTCGCAGCATATATGTTCCATACACGGATTTACTCAGAATTCGGAGTAGAACATTTCGTGTGTCTGTGTGTGTGTGTGTCTGTGTGTGTGTGTATGTCTGTGTGTGTGTGTGTGTGTCTGTGTGTGTGTCCGTCCCCCCCTTATAACTTTTGATCCGCTCGATTTACAGAGCCCAAATTTTCAGAATATATAAACAGTTATAAGTCTACAAAACTTTTATACTCAGAAAGGGGAATTTTTGTTTCAGTCAGGGGTTATCAACTTTTGAAATTTTGGTTTATTTTTCATATATCTCAGAAATCATAAAATCTAGAACGCTGAAATTTGGTATAAACATAGACAAATACAAAATCTCAAATTATTTTTTTTTTTAAAAAATCCAGGGTTTCTCAAACATTTTTTAAGAAAAATATTTTTTTCATGATAAATTTATGAGTTAAACTGCCTATATTTTCATTTTTTTTTAAATATCGAAAAAAGCCGAAACACCCCAACTAGATAATTTAATTTTATATAAAAAAATATTAACATTGTAGTAGTACATCTCAAATTTTTTTTAACAATTTTTATAAAAATTGAATATAGTGACGACATCGCTTCATACAATTTGTATGGCAATTGCCTACACACGATATCTAAGAAGACATAATTGTTTGATACTAATCTCCAAACATACATACATACCATCATTCTGTTTTCATATTCTGGGTAGGACCAAAGGACTGACCTCCATACTATCATATCTTGACATACATACATATGTAGGTACATGTGTTGTATAGAAAATCAAATATCTTAAAATATTAAATAATTTGTATGTATGGGATTATAGTTTGGTACTTATTCTTCAACTATACATACTATCGCTATCGACAGTTGGATCTCATGTGTTACATGCAACTAGTATACAAAGATCGAATTTTGTGACATCCGAACCTCTATGCTTGAAAAAATATATAATAGGACCTATTTATTTTACAAAAATGACTTATAATTTTGAGTCATTGTTAAATGTATTCATATTTTAATGAATAAGTGTACCAACATTTGTTTACTACTTGTCTAAGAATTAAATTAAGATACCTATCAGTTTAAAACAAAAATAATATACCTACCTAATTAATAACATGAAGACAAACAAACACGTGCGGGTTTGGTAACAGGAAGTTGTATCTCAGATTCAAATTGTCTTAATTTTAATTTACGTTATGCAAAAATAACCTCTGTCATTAGATTCTCATGTGTCATTTTTATTTGACGGCGGTTTTTATTTGAAGGATAAGCTATTATTATTTTTTAAGACAATATTTCTTTATTGAAATATGACGACGAAAGCAAACAGAGGCGATTCATAAAGTAAATTCAATTAATTATTTTATTCAATATTATTTATTTATTTATTTATTTGGGAAGCCAACAGCTCATTTACATTTTTTATAATACAAATTTTAACATAGACTTCAGAGCCAATAACAAGCTTTCCATCAATAACAAGAAAATACTGTAAACAACTCATGTTACACGCACACACACATGCACATATACAATTTGTTTGGGATGGATAGGAGGGTACGAGGGAGGAAAATTAGGAGCGTATCACCTTCAATATCTCGCGACGAAACTTATCATATTTCACATTGAAGATGTCCACCCCGGCTGAGAACAACGTGTTATGAGAATCACATACGCGTGGAATTGTAGCATTCTTTCTGATATTTGTTCTACATACCGGAACATGTAAAAGTTCAGATCGGCGAACCATTCTACCTGGAACATGGATACCCACTAGGTTAACAAGCTCAGGTGAGTCGATGGCACCGTTCAGAATTTTATGCAGCAGCGATTGGTCGTGCAAGACTCTTCTAGATTCGAGAGTGTCAAGTCTGTGATATTTTAATGATTCCCTATAGTCAGTAAAATTTAAATGAAATTTATGATTTAGGTAGTTAATGAATTTATGTTGTACTCTTTCAATTCTAGTGATATGTGTTACATATAAAGGGGACCAAATTTGTGTAAAATATTAAGTGGGATAGAAAGCGTATCTGCACAACGTTTAATGAAAATTGGTGGTATATTATCGCTACCCGCTCCCTTCCTGACATCTAGTTCACGTAAATATTTTAAAACTACAGAATTTGTAATAGTGACACCACCTAATCTTTCAGAAAGAGAAACTGATAGGTCATTAGTGGAGGTTGGTAGAATAGAGGTACAGTTATCATATGTAGTCTGAAAATGTTCACTAAATAGCTGACTTATCTCATCACCGCCTGTACATGATATATTTTTTAAGTGCATAGTTTGAGGTATTCCTGAATTTTTTTTCAAATTTTTAGTAAACGTCCAAAGTTTTTTGCTATTGATTTGTATGTTACATTCCATAGAATAAACATATTGTTTGAAACATTCATCTTGATTTTTTTTTGTCTAGTCCGCAGTAATGAAAATTCAGCATAATCTAAATAACTACCATGCTTTTTCCACTTTCTATGCATTATTTGTTTTTCTTTAACAATTCTTATAAGAGCGGGAGAATACCACGATGGATATTTGTTATTTTTTATTGCTATAGTGGGAACAAAATTTGAAATTGTATTATATAATATGGTGTAAAAGTAATCAGTAGCAGAGTCTAAATTATCAATTTCGTTTAACAATGACCAATCAAAGGTCGAAAGGTGGTTGCTTATATTAATGTAGTCCGCCTTGTGAAAGAGCTTAATTTTTTTAGGTGGTGTGATAATTGACGAGTAAGACTTGAGACTAACCTCAAACGAAATAGCAGGATGATATAAATCCTCCCTCACCAGCGGATGGTGAGCTCGAGACACATCGCACGCAACATTACATAAAATAAGGTCCAATATTCTATTTTTATTAGTTAGTGTTTAATATGTAATTATATTGATGTAATCCAGTATAAGAAATAGTGTCGATGAAATAAGAATTGTTAAGAGGTGTATTGACTGGTGTGAGATAGATGTCGTTCGACTGCTTAACCCACGTGATACCAGGCATGTTGAAATCACCCATCACCAATATGACATCATCGGAGTGTTGATCCCGTACACGAGATAACAAGTCAAGAAACGAGCTGGTAGCAGTGTTATACTCACGTCCCTGGGGTAGATATACACAAGCAACATGAATGACGCGATTGGACGTGATATTGGATGAAGGAATGGTTACCCAAATGCACTCGGCGTCACAGACAAAGTCCTCCCTGGCATATGCTTGTAGATCTCTGCAAGATAATATCATGACTCCGCCACCACGGGGATGATGGGTATGTGTTTGAGAAGAAGAGGTGCTTGCCCTGTCACGTCTGAACACATTATAATTATTTGTAGGTGCAATTTCCGTATCTAGAATACAATCAATTAACCAAGTTTCAGTAATGCCAAACAGTTGATACTCATCGTTCAATAGAACATTATTATAAAATATATTTGTTTTTGTTCGAAGACCTCTACAATTTTGATAAAATAGAGAAATCATGGTCTTAAATTAATGTATATTAACCAGCGTGTTGTATTTCCGTATATATACAATATCACCACATACACACGCATACAGATAAACGCACATCTGCATTTAAATAATAAACATTCAACATTATAACAGTGCGAGTAAAGTAAATGATAATTATATACATATACGAGAAAGCATACATACATCACACACATTTTCAATAATAAACAATTAATATTACAATAAGTACGCACAAAGTATATATCAAATGTCCACGCGTATGTGAATTCAGAGTAAGAACATAATATAGTAGTACATATCTGTTTAATTTGTGACTTACCAGTATGAAATAATAATAATATGAGTTTTTGTACACCATAATCCGAATATTCACTCGGTGTAATGCATAAAAAATAGTAAAATAGCGTAGTCATCATTAAGTATTGGTGATTTATAAAGTTCAAATAGTATTTGGCAATTATATATGTACACATAATGGAATTAAGTTTAAATAAGTTAAATGAATAATAAGTTAAATTCTATAACTGTCAGTGACAGGAACAGCAATAAAAACACGGTAGAAATTAAATTATAACCAACCTGGGGTAAACAAATCAAATCAAATATTTGATCAAGTGTTGAAATATTGTAAAATATAAATTAGTCGGATACATTATGAAAGTGGTACACGGAGTGTGAATATAATAGGAAAGGGTACTAGGAGTAGTGGGATAATAAAATATAATAAAACATTCATATGGTGGAACTGGTACAGGAATTAGACAACTTTTTGCAGATCTGATAATTTCATGATGGCGATGCGTGGTGATTTGTCGTTCCGTCTTACGAACACTTTTCCATTCCTTACCCATGTGTATAAAAACCCCACTGAGCTTGCTTGGTACTTAGCTTTTTTTAGCAGATCCCTAGTAAAAGAGGTAAGGTGTTCATTTAAATATATTGGTTTTGGTTCGTCAGTAGGATAGAAGTCAGCTGATGTTAGTTTTATATTTTTTTTTGCGGCTAGAAGGTCATCTCTTTTTTGGCGTTTTTTGAATTTAACAATGATTGGCTTAGGGAGTCCGGAAATAACATCGTTGGGTCTAGTTCTTGTTGCGAATTCCAAATCATCATCTTCTATTGGCACACCCATGAGGTTGCCGACTTTTTTGATAATTTGGGTTATATTTTCATTGTTTTTAAATGGTATACCAAGTATTTGCATATTTTGTATCCTGTCCCATTGTTCACGAGCATTAGAGTGATTTTCCAGTTCAATATTTTTTTCTTCTAGATTTTTTATCCTATCCGAGAGTGTTTTTATTTCCTGGGCATGATTGTCGGTTGATTTAAGTTTAATTTCAAATTGATCCATCTTCTTTTCGAAGTCGTCGATCTTCTGAGAGCAAAACAAAACGCTATTCTTGAAATCCATAAAATCTGACTTTATCTCTGAGATTTGAGTTTGAATTGCAGTCAAAACAGACATGATTTCAGTATTTGTCGGTGATGTTGCACTAGAAATGATATTAAGATCTGTTTGTTTTAGTGCCGGAGGTGAACTGAAACTTTTAATATTTGATGGGTCTGTTGAGTCAAGAGTAGGTGGTAAATTATTTTTTCCAGATGCTTTTTTACAAATGTAGCATTTCCAGGAGTTTTTGTTCATTGATGATAACTTGCGAAAGTTTGATTCGATATATCCCGCACATTTGAAATCGTATTCATTATGACATACAACACATTTCAGAAACTCAGTTGAATTCGATTTAATGTTACATGCGTTACACTCCATTATTATTTGAGAAAATATTAATTTATTTTAATGAGATTTATACGATGTTTCAAGATTGTGTAGATAGTTACTTGATCATAAATTTGTTTTGATTTTGATAGTGTGAGTAATAATAATATGTAGGTTTAGTCTACTGCTATGCAGTTATGTTGAAGGAATGACAACAATAACAATTCACCCACTAACTTTGAAATTTTGTTTGTAATGATCATGAATTTCATATAGTATTTGAATAAAAAATCACTTTTGATTTCAAACAATTATTGAGAAACGATTTATCACTTTCACTAAAGTATTTACAATACTAAAAATAGTCTAATCCTGTAATTATTAAATAAATTACAGGACTAAGAAATTTAGCTGATGACAGTAAATCACCATAGATAATTGATTATATTTAAATAATGCGTCGTCGTAACATTTTAAATTTATTATTGAGTATTATTGTTCATTTTTAAACAGACCTATAGGTATATGTATATATCGACAAAGTATCATGGTTATATTTATCATGGTTTATTCGACATGGAAGTCAAAAAACACCACCATAGAGTCTTCGCAGCATATATGTTATTTGTATATATTTAGTCAGAATTCGGAGTAGAACATTCATTGTGTCTGTGTGTCCCTTATAACTTTTGATCCGCTCAATGCACAGAGCTCAAAATTTCAAAATATATAGATAGTTATAGGCCTACAAAACTTTTATACTCAGTATTTAGAATTACCGTTTCAGGTAGGGGTTATCAATTTTTGAATTTTTAATGTATTTTACCATATATCTCAAAACTCTCTCTATTTTTGTTTATTAAAAATATTAATTATTTTTTCTCAAAAACCTAGCTAGAGCTCTGAAAATAAGTTTAATTATACATAAAAACAAAACCTAAATTTTTTTTAACGTTCCAGAGTTTCTCAAAATTTTATATTAAGAAAAATATTTATTTTATGATAAATTTGTGTTTGACTGCCTATATTTCCAAGTTTTTAAAAATATTGAATAAGGCCGAAACAACCTAACTAGATTATTTATTTTTTTATATATAATATCGAGATTGTAGTAGCAGGCACATTTACAACTTTTTTCACAATTTTTATAAAAATTGAATTTAGTGACGACATCGTTTCATACAATTTGTAAGGCAGTATATGTACACTACACGATATAAACAGTGACTCAATAGTTTTGATACTTAATCTCCAAACATACATCATGGTATTTTCATATTTTTCTGGGTAGGAAAAAAAGATTGACCTCCTACATCCTACATAAATATTTTACAATATTTAATTAATTTGTGTTTAAGTGTTTATAGTTTAATACGTATTCTTCAATTATACATACTATTGCTACCGACAGTTGGATCTCATGTGTTACATGCAACTAATAATAGGAGAACCGGGAAATCAGACACCTACAGAACTTACGACCTGTCATCTGCTGGTCAGCATAATTATTTTAAGCGCATGCGCTTCTTTCACTAGCTATTTGTTTCAATATTTGGGTAAATATTATGCTATTTGGATTATAGCGGCCTATCGATACATTATAATACTAGCATTTATGTCCCGCCGTTGGCCAAGATTGTAAATTAGTGAAGGAATAAGCAATCGTTTATATAATATTGTCAGAAAAAATATTTGCTAATTCGTAGTATGAAAAGTAGTTTGAAATTTAATTGAGTTTAAGCGATGTAAAATGTTCAAGTGATGGCCACAACCCATTTGTTTTTATATATAAGTAGGTACATACAATTTCTGCACGCATGGACTATGGTAAATGGTTTTAAATATGACTGATTATAAAGAGACAACGTTGTAAAGAGTTTGGATTTGGCCACAACCCCTATTTTTATATATTGTCATCGAACGCAAATGTGTTTTAAATATTTAGTAATTTTGGATGATGGGAAATGGCTTAAAAATTAAATAAACAAAGTACTGAAAAGATTCTAGTGTTGGTCACATCCCATTCGTTTTTATATTTTTCGTCAAGTGTGCATACCTATAGATTATTATATTTTTGCACAATAAAACTGATCTACATTACAGAAGAAGACTTAAATAGTTTTTAATTTGAATATAAACGTTGTGAAGAGTCCAGTAATGGCCACAACCCCGCTTTTTTATTATATTGTCATCAAAATCAAATATGTAGTTATTAAAAATTAAGCAATATATGATGAAATTAAGCAATATATGATGATAAATTAGACTATAGGGTATAGTTTATTTATGAACTGACCCAAATGACTTCACAAAAGAAGAGGAAGAAGATTTAAACCCCAAGAAATAGTTTGTAGAAAAAATCACCCAAAGGTCTACATAGAAAAAAGAAGAATTTCACTATAGGAAATAGTTTGTAGGTATATTGAATGTGTATTGTAGTTAACCTAAAATAGTTTAATAATTTTCCTATACAAAATCAGTATATTCTTGGTTTTTAAGTAGTAAGTATTAGGTATGTAGGTACCTACCTACAATGATGTTCTAAATTAATTCGAATTCGATTTATAACAAATTTTATTTGAATATCAGAATGTGTCCGTTACCATAGTAACCATGTTCCAACATGTGAAAAATATCAAATGTTATGGAGACATTTTTTGAATATGTAGGTACCTACATTGGTTTGTACGATGCCATAAAAATGAAAATTGTCAGAAAAATCAAATATTTTTAACAAATTATGCAATTTTACTACGCCTATATATTTACTAATAATTAACAGACTTTTACAATATATGTCTTAAAACTTGCTGTAATGTCTTGTGTTTCATTTTATTATTTCATAATCACATTTATTTCAAAGGTATATTATTTTAAAGAACATATTCATTCGGTAGGAAAATTAAATATCGTATGAAAAGATATTAAAATGGCGGGGTTATATGTACATTTGTACAAAACGCTTACTTTAAAAATAAGTTAAACATTATAATTATACAAAATATTCACCATGTTTTTCACTTAAAAGCTAAGTTATACTTGAAAATATATTTTTTTCGTGTAAATACGTACTTCTAACTTTTAAACTAACAGATATTTGCGTGCAAAATGTACACTTTTTTGACAGATATGACTTGGAAAATTTTGTATGAAAAAAATAATTATTGAAATATCTTTAAAATTCAGCATTTTAATCGCATTATTTTTAGCGTGACACTGCATCAGGTATACTGGTACACGTTCGCACATAAATTAGATTTTTAGATGCTCTTGGTTTTTCAAAAGGCGTGAGACAAACACACACACACACACACACACACACACACACACACACTAACATATTGATTGCTTTATTACTTTAGATGTATAACTAAATCAATAATTAATTTATGCACTAAGTAATGAAGAATTATCCTATTTTATTTAGTACACAAAATCAGTCAACTATAACATTTTAATTTTAGGTATAGATAAATCGGGCGGCATTTGACATTAACACGTTTCTGAAGCTAGTAGCCGACTTTATTTGAAGAAAAAAACTAAAAATTGTACATGTAATTTACAGCCTTCATAAAAAGGATACAAATTCACGGCATCATATTAGTATAATAATTCTAAGACAAATGAGTATTTTTTACAAATTCTCTCTAAATATTAGTTTTATACTTTCGGTACCTATTTATAAAAAACAAGAAGTAGTATATTTGCTCTCCTTATTTTTTACTATAGTGTAGAAAGAGACACAAATGTAACACGGTATCCTTTGAGTGACAAATTGCACGGTAATATGGTATTTATTGAAGAATAAGACTCTAAAGATTTTTCTATATTTGGTTGTACGATATTACGTATCAATACTAATTTTAGCAATATTCCGCATCCTGTCGGCCCTTTTGATGATACTATAATAATAACAAACACACAAATGATTGTTAGAAAGTACCTACAGCATGTTTACTAACAAACACATCATAATATTTACAGACGAAGAGTAATAATTAGTTTTATCTTTTCATAATTTAAGTTACAATAAAATAAATATAAGAGTGAATACTTTATTTGGATTTTAACGGCGCTTTGATAATTTATATGTAAAACAAATATTATTGTTTCTTTGAGCTAAAGTAATAAAGAATATCGTATTTTAACCGTATTCTGACTGGTACAAAATGTCAATTCAATATAATTGATATTAAGAATTAATAAGTAAACATATACCTACTTATGTACTATTTTTTAAATATATGCTTGTTTTATTGCCAATTGACAATATCTTCCAACCCAGAGGAACAAGAGTTCTCTATTGGAGAGCGAACCAAGAACATAAGCATATAATATGTAAATGAAACGATAAATTTCATAAAAAAACGGTAGGAATATTTCATTTATGAAAAATGTTTTTTACACTCTACTTTAACTTCGCTCGTCTGTACTGGAATTTTCCTATCTATTTTAAACCATTTACCGAACAGTTAGAGCTGTAAAACTTTCAGAGTTTGTGTATTACCGATGATCATGCTTGTTTAAACTATCCAGCTTGATTCATTATATATTTTGACAAAATTGAACAATTTTGTATTTCGAGCGTTGATTATAATTTTATTCGATTATTATATTGGTTTATCCTCCATAGACAACCATAGGCTCCCAAACACAGCACTCGGAGTCGACAATGATTATAACTAGTTGCATGTAACACATGAGATCCAACTGTCGATAGCGATAGTATGTATAGTTGAAGAATATGTACCAAACTATAAACCCATAAATACAAATTATTGAATATTTTCAGATATTTTGTTTTCTATGCAACATATGTAGGTATGTATGTCAAGATAGGATAGTATGGAGGAAGATCCTTTTTTCCTACCCAGAATATGAAAATAGCATGATGGTATGTATGTTTGTTTGGAGATGAAGTATCAAACTATTAAGTCTTCTTACATATTGTGTATAGGCGACTGCCATACAAAATGTATGAAGCGATGTCGTCACTAAATTCAATTTTTAAAAAAATTGTTAAAAAAAAATTGAGATCTTCTACTACAATGTTAATATTTTTTATAGAAAATTAAATTATCTAGTTGGGGTGTTTCGGCTTTTTTCGATAATTGTAAAAGTTTTGGAAATATAGGCAGTTAAACTCATAAATTTATCATAAAAAAAATATTTTTCTTAATAAAAAATGTTTGTGAAACCCTGGAATTTTTTTGAAAAAACTAATTTGAGATTTTGTATTTGTCTATGTTTGTACTAATTTTCAGCGTTCTAGCGTTTATGGTTTCTGAGATATATGGAAAAATAAAATAAAAATTCAAAAGTTGATAACCCCTGACTGAAACAAAAATTCAAAATTCCGAGTATAAAAGTTTTGTAGGCATGTAACTGTTTATATATTCTGAAATTTAAGTCTCTGTGAATTGAACGGATCAAAAGTTATAAGGGGGGGACGGACACACACACACAGACACACAGACACACAGACACACAGACACACACACACACAGACACACGAAATGTTCTACTCCGAATTCTGAGTAAATCCGTGTATGGAACATATATGCTGCGAAGCCTCTAAGTTGGTGTTTTTTGACTTCAAAGTTGGAAAAGCCGTGAAAAAAGTAGACCTCTCCATACAATTCTCGCGTATTCTGGCTTGATACATTGTCGATATGTTAAGAGAACAAAGTTCTCCTGAACAAATCGACAGTTGGACAAATGAATTTCATTGAGTTCTGTCGATGGAACTCACGAGAAAAAAGTATCAAACTTTTCAATTTGCAATGTCGTCTGAAATTAATAACTAGTTGCATGTAACACATGAGATCCAACTGTCGATAGCGATAGTATGTATAGTTGAAGAATATGTACCAAACTATAAACCCATAAATACAAATTATTGAATATTTTCAGATATTTTGTTTTCTATACAACATATGTAGGTATGTATGTCAAGATAGGATAGTATGGAGGAAGATCCTTTTTTCCTACCCAGAATATGAAAATAGCATGATGGTATGTATGTTTGTTTGGAGATGAAGTATCAAACTATTAAGTCTTCTTACATATTGTGTATAGGCGACTGCCATACAAAATGTATGAAGCGATGTCGTCACTAAATTCAATTTTTAAAAAAATTGTTAAAAAAAAATTGAGATCTTCTACTACAATGTTAATATTTTTTATAGAAAATTAAATTATCTAGTTGGGGTGTTTCGGCTTATTTCGATAATTGTAAAAGTTTTGGAAATATAGGCAGTTAAACTCATAAATTTATCATAAAAAAAATATTTTTCTTAATAAAAAATGTTTGAGAAACCCTGGAATTTTTTTGAAAAAACTAATTTGAGATTTTGTATTTGTATATGTTTTAACCAATTTTCAGCGTTCTAGCGTTTATGGTTTCTGAGATATATGGAAAAATAAAATAAAAATTCAAAAATTGATAACCCCTGACTGAAACAAAAATTCAAAATTCCGAGTATAAATGTTTTGTAGGCCTGTAACTGTTTATATATTCTGAAATTTTAGGCTCTGTAAATTGAGCGGATCAAAAGTTAAAAGGGGGGGACGGACACACAGACAAACAGACACACACACACACACACACAGACACACGAAATGTTCTACTCCGAATTCTGAGTAAATCCGTGTATGGAACATATATGCTGCGAAGCCTCTAAGTTGGTGTTTTTTGACTTCAAAGTTGGAAAAGCCGTGAAAAAAGTAGACCTCTCCATACAATTCTCGCGTATTCTGGCTTGATACATTGTCGATATGTTAAGAGAACAAAATTCTCCTGAACAAATCGACAGTTGGATTAAAATTAATACTAGTTGCATGTAACACATGAGATCCAACTGTCGATAGCGATAGTATGTATAGTTGAAGAATATGTACCAAACTATAAACCCATAGATACAAATTATTGAATATTTTCAGATATTTTGTTTTCTATACAACATATGTAGGTATGTATGTCAAGATAGGATAGTATGGAAGAAGATCCTTTTTCCTACCCAGAATATGCAAATTGCATGATGGTATGTATGTATGTTTGGAGATGAAGTAACAAACTATTAAGTCTTCTTACATATTGTGTATAGGCGACTGCCATACAAAATGTATGAAGCGATGTCGTCACTAAATTCAATTTTTAAAAAAATTGTTGAAAAAAAATTGAGATCTTCTACTACAATGTTAATATTTTTTATAGAAAATTAAATTATCTAGTTGGGGTGTTTCGGTTTTTTTCGATAATTGTAAAAGTTTTGGAAATATAGGCAGTTAAACTCATAAATTTATCATAAAAAAAATATTTTTCTTAATAAAAAATGTTTGAGAAACCCTGGAATTTTTTTGAAAAAACTGATTTGAGATTTTGTATTTGTCTATGTTTGTACCAATTTTCAGCGTTCTACCGTTTATGGTTTCTGAGATATATGGAAAAATAAAATAAAAATTCAAAAGTTGATAACCCCTGACTGAAACAAAAATTAAAAATTCCGAGTATAAAAGTTTTGTAGGCCTGTAACTGTTTATATATTCTGAAATTTTAGTCTCTGTAAATTGAGCGGATCAAAAGTTATAAGGGGGGGACGGACACACAGACACACAGACACACACACACACAGACACACACACACACAGACACACGAAATGTTCTACTCCGAATTCTGAGTAAATCCGTGTATGGAACATATATGCTGCGAAGCCTCTAAGTTGGTGTTTTTTGACTTCAAAGTTGGAAAAGCCGTGAAAAAAGTAGACCTCTCCATACAATTCTCGCGTATTCTGGCTTGATACATTGTCGATATGTTAAGAGAACAAAGTTCTCCTGAACAAATCGACAGTTGGACAAATGAATTTCATTGAGTTCTGTCGATGGAACTCACGAGAAAAAAGTATCAAACTTTTCAATTTGCAATGTCGTCTGAAATTAATAACTAGTTGCATGTAACACATGAGATCCAACTGTCGATAGCGATAGTATGTATAGTTGAAGAATATGTACCAAACTATAAACCCATAAATACAAATTATTGAATATTTTCAGATATTTTGTTTTCTATACAACATATGTAGGTATGTATGTCAAGATAGGATAGTATGGAGGAAGATCCTTTTTTCCTACCCAGAATATGAAAATAGCATGATGGTATGTATGTTTGTTTGGAGATGAAGTATCAAACTATTAAGTCTTCTTACATATTGTGTATAGGCGACTGCCATACAAAATGTATGAAGCGATGTCGTCACTAAATTCAATTTTTAAAAAAATTGTTAAAAAAAAATTGAGATCTTCTACTACAATGTTAATATTTTTTATAGAAAATTAAATTATCTAGTTGGGGTGTTTCGGCTTATTTCGATAATTGTAAAAGTTTTGGAAATATAGGCAGTTAAACTCATAAATTTATCATAAAAAAAATATTTTTCTTAATAAAAAATGTTTGAGAAACCCTGGAATTTTTTTGAAAAAAGTAATTTGAGATTTTATATTTGTCTATGTTTGTACCAATTTTCAGCGTTCTAGCTTTTATGGTTTCTGAGATATATGGAAAAATAAAATAAAAATTCAAAAGTTGATAACCCCTGACTGAAACAAAAATTCAAAATTCCGAGTATAAAAGTTTTGTAGGCCTGTAACTGTTTATATATTCTGAAATTTTAGGCTCTGTAAATTGAGCGGATCAAAAGTTAAAAGGGGGGGACGGACACACAGACAAACAGACACACACACACACACACACACACACACACACACACAGACACACGAAATGTTCTACTCCGAATTCTGAGTAAATCCGTGTACGGAACATATATGCTGCGAAGCCTCTAAGTTGGTGTTTTTTGACTTCAAAGTTGGAAAAGCCGTGAAAAAAGTAGACCTCTCCATACAATTCTCGCGTATTCTGGCTTGATACATTGTCGATATGTTAAGAGAACAAAGTTCTCCTGAACAAATCGACAGTTGGAATAAAATTAATACTAGTTGCATGTAACACATGAGATCCAAGTGTCGATAGCGATAGTATGTATAGTTGAAGAATATGTACCAAACTATAAACCCATAGATACAAATTATTGAATATTTTCAGATATTTTGTTTTCTATACAACATATGTAGGTATGTATGTCAAGATAGGATAGTATGGAAGAAGATCCTTTTTCCTACCCAGAATATGCAAATTGCATGATGGTATGTATGTATGTTTGGAGATGAAGTAACAAACTATTAAGTCTTCTTACATATTGTGTATAGGCGACTGCCATACAAAATGTATGAAGCGATGTCGTCACTAAATTCAATTTTTAAAAAAATTGTTGAAAAAAAATTGAGATCTTCTACTACAATGTTAATATTTTTTATAGAAAATTAAATTATCTAGTTGGGGTGTTTCGGCTTTTTTCGATAATTGTAAAAGTTTTGGAAATATAGGCAGTTAAACTCATAAATTTATCATAAAAAAAATATTTTTCTTAATAAAAAATGTTTGAGAAACCCTGGAATTTTTTTGAAAAAACTGATTTGAGATTTTGTATTTGTCTATGTTTGTACCAATTTTCAGCGTTCTACCGTTTATGGTTTCTGAGATATATGGAAAAATAAAATAAAAATTCAAAAGTTGATAACCCCTGACTGAAACAAAAATTAAAAATTCCGAGTATAAAAGTTTTGTAGGCCTGTAACTGTTTATATATTCTGAAATTTTAGTCTCTGTAAATTGAGCGGATCAAAAGTTATAAGGGGGGGACGGACACACAAACACACAGACACACACACACAGACACACACACACACAGACACACGAAATGTTCTACTCCGAATTCTGAGTAAATCCGTGTACGGAACATATATGCTGCGAAGCCTCTAAGTTGGTGTTTTTTGACTTCAAAGTTGGAAAATCCATGAAAAAAGTAGACCTCTCCATACAATTCTCGCGTATTCTGGCTTGATACATTGTCGATATGTTAAGAGAACAAAGTTCTCCTGAACAAATCGACAGTTGGAAAACTAGTTGCATGTAACACATGAGATCCAACTGTCGATAGCGATAGTAAGTATAGTTGAAGAATATGTACCAAACTATAAACCCATAAATACAAATTATTGAATATTTTCAGATATTTTGTTTTCTATACAACATATATTATGTAGGTATGTATGTCAAGATAGGATAGTTTGGAGGAAGTTCCTTTTTTCCTACCCAGAATATGCAAATAGCATGATGGTATGTATGTATGTTTGGAGATGAAGTATCAAACTATTAAGTCTTCTTACATATTGTGTATAGGCGACTGCCATACAAAATGTATGAAGCGATGTCGTCACTAAATTCAATTTTTAAAAAAATTGTTAAAAAAAAATTGAGATCTTCTACTACAATGTTAATATTTTTTATAGAAAATTAAATTATCTAGTTGGGGTGTTTCGGCTTTTTTCGATAATTGTAAAAGTTTTGGAAATATAGGCAGTTAAACTCATAAATTTATCATAAAAAAAATATTTTTCTTAATAAAAAATGTTTGAGAAACCCTGGAATTTTTTTGAAAAAAGTAATTTGAGATTTTATATTTGTCTATGTTTGTACCAATTTTCAGCGTTCTAGCTTTTATGGTTTCTGAGATATATGGAAAAATAAAATAAAAATTCAAAAGTTGATAACCCCTGACTGAAACAAAAATTCAAAATTCCGAGTATAAATGTTTTGTAGGCCTGTAACTGTTTATATATTCTGAAATTTTAGGCTCTGTAAATTGAGCGGATCAAAAGTTAAAAGGGGGGGACGGACACACAGACAAACAGACACACACACACACACACACAGACACACGAAATGTTCTACTCCGAATTCTGAGTAAATCCGTGTATGGAACATATATGCTGCGAAGCCTCTAAGTTGGTGTTTTTTGACTTCAAAGTTGGAAAAGCCGTGAAAAAAGTAGACCTCTCCATACAATTCTCGCGTATTCTGGCTTGATACATTGTCGATATGTTAAGAGAACAAAATTCTCCTGAACAAATCGACAGTTGGATTAAAATTAATACTAGTTGCATGTAACACATGAGATCCAACTGTCGATAGCGATAGTATGTATAGTTGAAGAATATGTACCAAACTATAAACCCATAGATACAAATTATTGAATATTTTCAGATATTTTGTTTTCTATACAACATATGTAGGTATGTATGTCAAGATAGGATAGTATGGAAGAAGATCCTTTTTCCTACCCAGAATATGCAAATTGCATGATGGTATGTATGTATGTTTGGAGATGAAGTAACAAACTATTAAGTCTTCTTACATATTGTGTATAGGCGACTGCCATACAAAATGTATGAAGCGATGTCGTCACTAAATTCAATTTTTAAAAAAATTGTTGAAAAAAAATTGAGATCTTCTACTACAATGTTAATATTTTTTATAGAAAATTAAATTATCTAGTTGGGGTGTTTCGGCTTTTTTCGATAATTGTAAAAGTTTTGGAAATATAGGCAGTTAAACTCATAAATTTATCATAAAAAAAATATTTTTCTTAATAAAAAATGTTTGAGAAACCCTGGAATTTTTTTGAAAAAACTGATTTGAGATTTTGTATTAGTCTATGTTTGTACCAATTTTCAGCGTTCTACCGTTTATGGTTTCTGAGATATATGGAAAAATAAAATAAAAATTCAAAAGTTGATAACCCCTGACTGAAACAAAAATTAAAAATTCCGAGTATAAAAGTTTTGTAGGCCTGTAACTGTTTATATATTCTGAAATTTTAGTCTCTGTAAATTGAGCGGATCAAAAGTTATAAGGGGGGGACGGACACACAGACACACAGACACACACACACACAGACACACACACACACAGACACACGAAATGTTCTACTCCGAATTCTGAGTAAATCCGTGTATGGAACATATATGCTGCGAAGCCTCTAAGTTGGTGTTTTTTGACTTCAAAGTTGGAAAAGCCGTGAAAAAAGTAGACCTCTCCATACAATTCTCGCGTATTCTGGCTTGATACATTGTCGATATGTTAAGAGAACAAAGTTCTCCTGAACAAATCGACAGTTGGACAAATGAATTTCATTGAGTTCTGTCGATGGAACTCACGAGAAAAAAGTATCAAACTTTTCAATTTGCAATGTCGTCTGAAATTAATAACTAGTTGCATGTAACACATGAGATCCAACTGTCGATAGCGATAGTATGTATAGTTGAAGAATATGTACCAAACTATAAACCCATAAATACAAATTATTGAATATTTTCAGATATTTTGTTTTCTATACAACATATGTAGGTATGTATGTCAAGATAGGATAGTATGGAGGAAGATCCTTTTTTCCTACCCAGAATATGAAAATAGCATGATGGTATGTATGTTTGTTTGGAGATGAAGTATCAAACTATTAAGTCTTCTTACATATTGTGTATAGGCGACTGCCATACAAAATGTATGAAGCGATGTCGTCACTAAATTCAATTTTTAAAAAAATTGTTAAAAAAAAATTGAGATCTTCTACTACAATGTTAATATTTTTTATAGAAAATTAAATTATCTAGTTGGGGTGTTTCGGCTTATTTCGATAATTGTAAAAGTTTTGGAAATATAGGCAGTTAAACTCATAAATTTATCATAAAAAAAATATTTTTCTTAATAAAAAATGTTTGAGAAACCCTGGAATTTTTTTGAAAAAACTAATTTGAGATTTTGTATTTGTCTATGTTTTAACCAATTTTCAGCGTTCTAGCGTTTATGGTTTCTGAGATATATGGAAAAATAAAATAAAAATTCAAAAGTTGATAACCCCTGACTGAAACAAAAATTCAAAATTCCGAGTATAAAAGTTTTGTAGGCCTGTAACTGTTTATATATTCTGAAATTTTAGGCTCTGTAAATTGAGCGGATCAAAAGTTAAAAGGGGGGGACGGACACACAGACAAACAGACACACACACACACACACACACACACACACACACACACAGACACACGAAATGTTCTACTCCGAATTCTGAGTAAATCCGTGTACGGAACATATATGCTGCGAAGCCTCTAAGTTGGTGTTTTTTGACTTCAAAGTTGGAAAAGCCGTGAAAAAAGTAGACCTCTCCATACAATTCTCGCGTATTCTGGCTTGATACATTGTCGATATGTTAAGAGAACAAAGTTCTCCTGAACAAATCGACAGTTGGAATAAAATTAATACTAGTTGCATGTAACACATGAGATCCAAGTGTCGATAGCGATAGTATGTATAGTTGAAGAATATGTACCAAACTATAAACCCATAGATACAAATTATTGAATATTTTCAGATATTTTGTTTTCTATACAACATATGTAGGTATGTATGTCAAGATAGGATAGTATGGAAGAAGATCCTTTTTCCTACCCAGAATATGCAAATTGCATGATGGTATGTATGTATGTTTGGAGATGAAGTAACAAACTATTAAGTCTTCTTACATATTGTGTATAGGCGACTGCCATACAAAATGTATGAAGCGATGTCGTCACTAAATTCAATTTTTAAAAAAATTGTTGAAAAAAATTGAGATCTTCTACTACAATGTTAATATTTTTTATAGAAAATTAAATTATCTAGTTGGGGTGTTTCGGCTTTTTTCGATAATTGTAAAAGTTTTGGAAATATAGGCAGTTAAACTCATAAATTTATCATAAAAAAAATATTTTTCTTAATAAAAAATGTTTGAGAAACCCTGGAATTTTTTTGAAAAAACTGATTTGAGATTTTGTATTTGTCTATGTTTGTACCAATTTTCAGCGTTCTACCGTTTATGGTTTCTGAGATATATGGAAAAATAAAATAAAAATTCAAAAGTTGATAACCCCTGACTGAAACAAAAATTAAAAATTCCGAGTATAAAAGTTTTGTAGGCCTGTAACTGTTTATATATTCTGAAATTTTAGTCTCTGTAAATTGAGCGGATCAAAAGTTATAAGGGGGGGACGGACACACAAACACACAGACACACACACACAGACACACACACACACAGACACACGAAATGTTCTACTCCGAATTCTGAGTAAATCCGTGTACGGAACATATATGCTGCGAAGCCTCTAAGTTGGTGTTTTTTGACTTCAAAGTTGGAAAATCCATGAAAAAAGTAGACCTCTCCATACAATTCTCGCGTATTCTGGCTTGATACATTGTCGATATGTTAAGAGAACAAAGTTCTCCTGAACAAATCGACAGTTGGAAAACTAGTTGCATGTAACACATGAGATCCAACTGTCGATAGCGATAGTAAGTATAGTTGAAGAATATGTACCAAACTATAAACCCATAAATACAAATTATTGAATATTTTCAGATATTTTGTTTTCTATACAACATATATTATGTAGGTATGTATGTCAAGATAGGATAGTTTGGAGGAAGTTCCTTTTTTCCTACCCAGAATATGCAAATAGCATGATGGTATGTATGTATGTTTGGAGATGAAGTATCAAACTATTAAGTCTTCTTACATATTGTGTATAGGCGACTGCCATACAAAATGTATGAAGCGATGTCGTCACTAAATTCAATTTTTAAAAAAATTGTTAAAAAAAAATTGAGATCTTCTACTACAATGTTAATATTTTTTATAGAAAATTAAATTATCTAGTTGGGGTGTTTCGGCTTTTTTCGATAATTGTAAAAGTTTTGGAAATATAGGCAGTTAAACTCATAAATTTATCATAAAAAAAATATTTTTCTTAATAAAAAATGTTTGAGAAACCCTGGAATTTTTTTGAAAAAAGTAATTTGAGATTTTATATTTGTCTATGTTTGTACCAATTTTCAGCGTTCTAGCTTTTATGGTTTCTGAGATATATGGAAAAATAAAATAAAAATTCAAAAGTTGATAACCCCTGACTGAAACAAAAATTCAAAATTCCGAGTATAAAAGTTTTGTAGGCCTGTAACTGTTTATATATTCTGAAATTTAAGGCTCTGTAAATTGAGCGGATCAAAAGTTATAAGGGGGGGACGGACACACAGACACACAGACACACAGACACACAGACACACACACACACACACACACACACACACACACACACACACACACACACAGACACACGAAATGTTCTACTCCGAATTCTGAGCAAATCCGTGTATGGAACATATATGCTGCGAAGCCTCTAAGTTGGTGTTTTTTGACTTCAAAGTTGGAAAAGCCGTGAAAAAAGTAGACCTCTCCATACAATTCTCGCGTATTCTGGCTTGATACATTGTCGATATGTTAAGAGAACAAAGTTCTCCTGAACAAATCGACAGTTGGATAAGTATTCAAATTATCAATAAAAAAGCGAGGAATTCAAGATGTATGCATAAATATCAAGAATATAAGTGATCTGACATTAAATCAGAACATTAAAAATAAATAGGTACCTACCTACAGAAACAGTAAAGGGTAAAAGTAAACATAGGTTTTCAACAGATGTACAATACAAGTTTATTAAAGAGTAAACATAGGTTTTCAACAGGAATAATACCGTTTCACAGCGCACTATTAATCGAGTCCGTTCTTTAATAACAAAGAAGCGGTTGCTTCAAAATCTTTTTCATTGTGGTAAAGAACAGATTTTTTTTACAACTTGAAAATGTGCCAAGCACGAAACGGGTTGTAGGTTGTAGTCAAAATAAATAGTAGAATAATTTAAATTTTTTTTTATTTTTCAATTGGTATGTATTTACTTATTAATTTAAATTTGAAATTTTAATGGAATTCCATCAAGAACAAACGATCAAAAAATTAAATCTAGAATACACATATTTTAAATATTTAAATTTCTGGCACAAAGTTATATCCGAAAATTGAAATAACGAAATACCATAAATTTTAAAACATGTATATTTACTCTAAGTTTTATTTTTTTACTAAAAAAACGCATATGTACCGTACCTACTCGTAAAAGTGCAAGACTTGCAAGACTCTTATTGCAAGACCAAGACCAAGACCATGTATGCAAGACCAAGACCAAGACCAAGACTATACTTGTAAATGCAAGACCAAGACCAAGACCGCGGGTGCAAGACCAAGACCAAGACCCCCCTGGTCTTGGTCTTGGTCTTGCATTTGCTCATCACTAGAAAAAAGTAGACCCTGCATACAATTCCTTCATACACGAGTTTTGGATTTGAATTGTCTCTTTCAAGAAAATAATTTCATTCTCTTGAACGAATCGATAGTTAGACAAAGGTTATGGAAAGAGCTAAAATAAATAATGTTAAATTTAATGCGGACAAACTTCAATACAAACAAAACGAGGTAAAATTTTTTCGTATCACAGAAGAGTTGTCTGCATTTTTACAGAGGACGGTGTCCAACCTTATACAAACAAAATTAAGGCAATTAATGAGCCTAAACATGTTAAACAATTGCAAAGATTCCTCGGCATGGTATTTTTTTTAATAAATTCATTCCATCTCTCTCTGGAGAATAAAAAAATTTAAGAAAATTGTTAAAGAAGGGTTGTCAATGGCAATGGAACATAGACTAACAAACTGCCTTTAAAAATTTAAAATGTAAACTTGCATCAGCTCCGACATTAAAGATTTTTGATATTAATAAGGAAATAGTAATACAATGCGATTCAAGTAAAAACGGATTATGTTGTTGTTTAATGCAGGAAAATCAACCGATTGCATTTGCTTCAATTAGCTTAACTTCTGCGGAGCAGAATTATTCCATGGTGGAAAAAGAAATGCTAGCGATTGTTTTTAGTGAAAACAAATTACATCGATATATTTATTGCCATAAAGTTACAATTAATACTAATCACAAACCACTAATTACTAAAGTTAATATGGATATTCATTAAAATATTAACATACTATAAAGATTACAATTATTATTGTTCGATTCTATGTGTTAAAATATTAAAACTAGAGCAGATAACAATGAAAAATCTGGGCCTGGTACCTACACAAATAATTGAAAATAGAATTAAGTGTGTTTACCTACAAAAAGGTAAGTCGAGGCAGTCCTTTTTATCTCTTCAAAACATTTCTTTCGTCTAAAAGATATCTAACCGGGCGATTCCTTCTTATATGGTGACCAAGATATTATTGTGCTTGTTTATAAAATTTAATAATTATTTATGAACATATTTTTTTAAACATTGTAGCGAAACTCTGGAATGCATGTGTAGGACATAAAATATGAGTGACAGGAATGTATAACTAACTATATACAATGTAAAATATCAATGGACTAAAGTCGGTTGAAATATCACTTAGAAATATATACCTACATATACAGAATTTGGAAAATTACTATGTAAAGTTTTCAAATAATTGCAGAATTGGTAAGCAGAAAGAACTAAACGCCGCACTATACTATCCGGACATTATTTTTTTTTGCTTCATTCAATTAATTTTTTAGTTTGATACTTAATCTTCAAATATACATTATATAAATTTTTTTGTAGTTCATGTATTTTTCAAATGAAATTAAATAGTATAGCGTAGCGAGAAAATTTTAATTTTATGAAAAAATATAGCGGACACAATGGATTATAGTGTGTCCATTTTATAGAAAGCTAATTTTTAGTTATTTTTGAGATTCACTTTTATGTTATAAGTAAATAATATTTACCTACTTAAATAAATCTTAAAAAAATTCTAGAATTAATTTTAAGTCATTTTTGAAACCCTCTTTTATGTATGTTTTATTATGTAAGTGCGTAAATAATATTTACTTAAATAAAAAAAAGTAAGGTCGTCGCCACACATGCGTGAGGTTGACGGTTTTAATCCAGGCGGGGCACGGACCTCTGGATTTTCTAAAAATCTATGTGAGGGTTTATATCACTAGCTATGTGTAGCCATGATCAAATTTGTTATACATTTCTTATAAAGCTAGAGAACTAAGATATAATGTACGGAAATTTTTGATAAATGTTCCTTAACTATCATTATAAACAGTTCACAGCAAAGATACAGATAGTTGTGATATTTATACTTATGTATATTGATTGGAGACCTAGGGCTTGCCCATACCCCCCCCCCTTTTAATCCGGACCTGGTTACATGCATCTAGTGAATTAGAAATAAGTGTGATATCGAGAAAACCAATGTACTGTAAAAAATGTATATTATAAACCGAATTAAATAAAATAAGAATTAAATCATTGAAACGCGACTGGCGAATAAAGAGTAAATTTAAACGCCACTTTTGCTGACCGCCGGTAGCGGTATCAGTGGGTAATATCCCTATCACACCGCCGTAAGAACATTTAATAAAACTTTCCAATACTAAAATAAATAAAAAAAATCTTTGAAATATTGTGGTCACACTATTAGCTTTACCAAAATATATTAATACAGCAGGAGTGCTTATGACTCGTACCTGCTACAAACATCTAATATGCAAGTATCCCAAACAAAGAAATGGGCCGGTACCTAATAAAAATATTCTTTATACCTACATACAAAAGAAGGGTAAACAAACAATTGAAGGGTAAGTGTTGGAAAAACCCCACATTTGCGGTTTATAATATAAATTATTTATACCTATTGGTTTCAATAATCTACTTTCATCTTTGCTGTTACCTAATACTTATCGCATTTCAATCGATCGATCTCCAAGGTCAAGTTATATGTCATTATTTCAAGTTATATAAGTTAAAAAAAATATAAAAAAGTTATACCAATAGTATACCAATAGCCTTTAAGTTATATGTCATTATTTCAAGTTATATAAGTTAAAAAAAATATAAAAAAGTTATACCAATAGCCTTTATATGTATATACCAATAGCCTTTATATGTAATATTTTTTACATATATAAGAAAGAAGATATGTTATGAATGATTATAATAGATTTGCAGCAAAGTTCGCTGAGTCCTGCATTAGTATCTTACATCACATGTTCATTTATTCGAGTCTTCAATTATTTCAGGAATACAGGATCTTTAAGAAATCGGTGGTTCCTCTATTTACTTTTTAGCTGTATAAATAATAATTACTTATTTTTTTTCCTCTGTAAATTAACAATTATCATAATGACAATAATGATTTTAACTTTTACAGAAAACTGATCTTGGTAATTTGATTGAAATTTATTATGAACTAAAGTATTTTGAAAATGAATGTTTCGAAGTGGATTTTTATTCGTTTTAAGTGTCTAAATGTTTTGATTAACAACAACATATTTAAAGAATGTTCTTTACGGGAAACTATTTTTTATTTGTTTTATTCTATTTATTATTTATTGTAGTAATTGGAGATAAAACAAATGTTTGTTCTGGTTTTTTTTCGAAAAATTTATGGTTTTTTTGGAAAATGTGGTATAATATACTATACTTCGGGATTAAGTAAATACAAATACATTTGAAATAACAAGAAACGATACTATGAGATTCTAAGAACATTTTATTAAATACTTTATGAGTATTTACATGAAATGTAGGCTGGTTGAAAATTATAATTATATCAATACTTTACTTTAAAAAAACAATTGTAATTTGGCATTAACATGCCTAAAACCTAAAAAATATCATATATTTATTTCAAGTTTTAGGTGTGAAATTCTGCATAAAAATTTCGTTCTGCATTTAAACATAAATTAATGTCACATGTGGTGCATCTGGTCCTGCACAATTTCTTGCACCCTGGTGCTTTACACTTTTTAAATATTTTCAATTTATCGACTAGTGGCATGTGCAGGACCCCTTTGACCAACGTATTCATTTATCAACTGGGGTTTTTCGGAAAATTGGTTGAATAACAACAAGACGCTTTTATTATCCATCAATTTTGTCACGGCAACTTGTTAGTCCTATCATACCAAAGAACTCGTGGATCCTCGACTCTTCGTCTGTAGCTCATTGTCTGACGACAGTCTGGCATTTTTAGAAATTCTGTTAGAGTTAACTCTTCCAACTGAACCAAACCCTCGAGCTAATAACGAGCCTAACAATTTAGAGGACATAAAATATATACCTATCGTGATATATGAAGTATGTGTCCAGGATGCAACGATTTTACAAGTGAACAAACTGCCACCTTATCCCTTTCCATATATTTTCATGTCTGTTGTGAATGTTGTAGGCCCTTGATATGGTAAAAGTCACTCACTAGACCATTTGGATTTGTCATTGTAAAAAAAAATACTCCGACAGGATTCGGTTTTCCTCTAACATACTATTTTATATTGCAATTAACTGTGAATGGAACCATCATTTCATATATGGAAATATGTTTTCCCCTATTTTGTATTAGACACCCTGTCCGAATCCTATCTAAAAATGGTTTGATTTTGCAAAGACAATCGTTTGCCCTGTCTTGCAGAGATACATCATTATCTACTACAACTTTCAAAGAAGTTCTTATGAAAGAACATATCTCTGGTCATGGTATCTGTGATCACAGGGATTGCATAATTCTGCTGCCAAATATTCTTATAATTGGATATTTTAAACAGGGCATCATCATGGACAAACCGGACCACAGTCTTCAGGTGCTCATCGTCAGGCGCGGCTATTATTGAAGTTTGATCATTCTCAGTAGTGTTTTCTATCGAAAAATCATCCTCCATAACATTATCAGACAGGTCCAAGTCCGAATCATCTAGGTTATAGAGAAACTACTCTAACTCAATATCATCTAAAAAGATGAATACAAACCCGAAGTATAGTATACTATACCACACAAATAAAACCAAAATAAAACACACTAATTATTGAGTGATCATAAAAATTGTTATTCATTGCAGTAACTACATATATTAGTCACACAAATATACAAAAACAACATGTAAATATGTTCAAATTACTTAGAAAATTTGTTGGTAACCTGGAGCGGTGACATTTCATGATCACTTTTTACTTTGACACGTGACAAAATGTCAAAACAACAAAATATGCAACAACACTAAATGAAAATATTTGAAATTATTCAATTGTGCATGAAATAAAATCATCAAACCAAAAATAAATTATGCGGTTCCTCAGTTAGATGTAATTTTACAAAGTATAGTATACTATACCGTAGGTCTCAGGAGGTTAACTGTGTGTGCAGTGATGTTTTCGGTATCCTAAAGCGACGTCTAGTTTAGGTGTTATATCAATTTTTATTTTCTCCATACTTAATGATATTTTTTAGTTTTAATATCACAACAGTTATTTCCGGAATTTTTTTAAATTACATTCTATTTATTGTTTAATTGTGTTTTAAGTATTCTAATGCGACGTCTAGTTTAGGCGATACATTAATTATAAATTTCTCCATACATAGTTTTTTTATGTTTAGATTTTTTTCTTATGTTTAACGATAGTTTATTATCTATAGTTTACTTACAAAAATTATGTTTATCTGATCTTTTGTGATAACTTCTCATATATTTTTTTCGACTTGTAGGTACCACTTCTCTTGTGACCAAAATCGTTGAACGCGAACGTTTCAAACTTCAGTCTCCTTATGTAACATGTAAAAGAAACGAGTGGGTTGTGGCCAACACCAAACTTTCCACACCATAGCAAGCGTTCATTTTTTCTTCTTGAAATTTTGACAATCTCTAAATGCATTTTTATGAAGTACTTTTCTATTAGATTCTTAAACAAATATAAAATTTCACAATACACCATACACACAAAAACATTGTCACGAAACTCATAGTATGTATATATATATACATGATACCTGTTGAGAAATTTTAAGTAAAATTGCATTACTTGCAAGATGAGCATGTATGAAACAGTGTATCAATGTTGATGAGGCGATGTATGTGTCAAGATAGAAGAATGCGGTGTTAGGTTCTCACTGCCTACCCCTTGAGGAAAATAGAAGTGGAGGGTAAAAAATACACTCGTCTATAGAGACACATACAATATCAATATGAAGTTGATCACTCAATTTTCTCTTACAGAAGCTATTTTACTGTTATATACATTTTTCATACAAATATGAAATTTGTTTCACATTGATATGGCAAAGCATAAATTTTTTTCTTTAAATTTTGACAGTCCTTGAACGCATTTTTAATGAGTGTATTTTTGTTTTATCGAAATTTTATCAGTTTACAATAAACTCGAATTTCCATAACGTGAGAGCATTTTGAAAATTTCGACAGATGAAATCATAGAGAATAAATTAACGGATATCTATGGAAAACGAATCAGCTCTAGGTCTATCCACTATACACATATGATGTAAATATGAAGTCGATCGGACTTATAGTTCGGGCTGTAGAGAGGATACATTAAAATAATTCCTTACGCCAAACGTCATACGCCATACATACAAACACATCACGACGAAACTCACAGTGTGCACTCTCTACATGATACTCGTTGAGAAATTGATGGAAAAAAATTACACTTAAAAATTGTGAAATCATGACTCCACTATTCCATAGTGTGGAGAGTAAAAACTGTTTAGATCACATAAATTATGGATACGGCGTGATGGTATGTATGAATTGATGTTTAACTAGATAAGTTATCTTTCTAATTCGTTATATTTTTTGTTTTGTTGCCTATACACAATATGTAAGAAGACTTAATAGTTTGGTACTTAATCTCTAAACATACATACATACTATCATGCTGTTTTCATATTCCGGGTAGGAAAAAAGGACTAACCTCCATACTATCCTATCTTGACATACATAATAATAATAAACACTTTCTTGCACCATGCGCAAGTGGCGAGTTTATTGCCGTATGGCAATTTCTTCCAACTAACCAGTGTTTCCAGCCCAGAGAAGCAATATTTGCGTGATAAATGAATTTAAATATATTTCTCCTCTACTGGGAATCGAACCCAGGACGCCCACACAGAAACCGAACGGCTTACCAACAGTGCCACGGCGGTCGGCATACATACCTACATGTTTTGTGTAGAAAACAAAATATCTTAAAAAAATTCAATAATTTCGATTTATTGGTTTATAGTTTGGTACTTACTTATTCTTCAACTATACATACTATCGCTATCGACAGTTGGATCTCATGTGTTACATGCAACTAGTGTGTATGAAAAATTCTCATATTTTTATAGTGTAAAAAATAATTTGGCTTAGTAACCTTGTTTTTACTTTACAATTTCAAACATAAGTAGAAATTGGAAGAAATTGCCACTAGGCAATAAGCCCGCCAGTGTACTAATTATAATTTGAAGAAGATTAAATAAATAAATAAAATAAATATATTTTTTTATATTTTTAATGTCTGTATATACCTACTTGTATATCAACTACTTATATGATAAAGAGCATTACAAAAATCAGCACGAAAAACTTCAGCCCTAGGCAGAAAAAATATTTTTGAATTCGCGACCAAGTGGGCTCACACCCTAGTGTCCGTCGCGACCAAATGGACTCGCAACCAAGTGGGCTCGCACCCAAGTGTCCGTCGCACCCAAGTGTCCCGCAGCCAAATGTCCGCCGCAGCCAAGTGTCTCGCAGCCAAGTGTCCCGCACCCAAGTGTCCCGCAGCCAAGTGGCCACAGCCAAGTGTCCTAGACCGTTCTGTAAATACCAACCTAATGAATAAAAAAAGTATTGTGTCTGTTAAATTTGGATCGAAAAAAATAAGAGACAAGGTTATTGCAAATAAAAAGAAGTCAAATGGAATTGAGGCCAAAAACTTTGCCTGTGAGGGAGGTAAAGTTTATATAAACGAGAAACCGGTCTAGGACACTTGGCTGTGGCCACTTGGCTGCGGGACACTTGGGTGCGGGACACTTGGCTGCGAGACACTTGGCTGCGGCGGACATTTGGCTGCGGGACACTTGGGTGCGACGGACACTTGGGTGCGAGCCCACTTGGTTGCGAGTCCATTTGGTCGCGACGGATACTTGGGTGTGAGCCCACTTGGTCGCGAATTCAAAAATAATTTTTCTGCCTAGGGCTGAAGTTTTTCGTGCTGATTTTTGTAATGCTCTTTATCATATAAGTAGTTGATATACTAGTTGCATGTTACACATGAGATCCAACTGTCGATGGCGATAGTATGCATAATCAAAGAATACGTACCAAACTATAAACATCACAAATTAATAAATATTTGAAGATATTTTATTTTCTAATGTTTTCAGATTGTATATGTGTATGTATGTTTGGAGATTTAAGTATCAAACTATTAAGTCTTCTTACATATTGTGTATAGGCGACTACCATACAAATTGTATGAAGTGATGTCGTCACTAAATTCAATTTTTATAAAAATTGTTAAAAAAAATTGAGATGTGCTAATACAATGTGTATATTTTCCAACTGTCGATTTGTTCAGGAGAACTTTGTTCTCTTAACATATCGACAATGTATCAAGCCAGAATACGCGAGAATTGTATGGAGAGGTCTACTTTTTTCACGGCTTTTCCAACTTTGAAGTCAAAAAACACCAGCATATATGTTCCATACACGGATTTACTCAGAATTCGGAGTAGAACATTTCGTGTGTCTGTGTGTGTGTGTGTGTGTGTGTGTGTGTGTGTGTGTGTGTGTGTGTGTGTGTGTGTGTGTGTGTGTGTGTGTGTGTGTGTGTGTGTGTGTGTGTGTGTGTGTGTGTGTGTGTGTGTGTGTGTGTGTGTGTGTGTATGTCTGTGTGTGTGTGTGTCCGTCCCCCCCTTATAACTTTTGATCCGCTCAATTTACAGAGCCTAAAATTTCAGAATATATAAACAGTTACAGGCCTACAAAACTTGTATACTCGGAATTTTTAATTTTTGTTTCAGTCAGGGGTTATCAACTTTTGAATTTTTATTTTATTTTTCCATATATCTCAGAAACCATAAAAGCTAGAACGCTAAAAATTGGTATAAACATAGACAAAAACAAAATCTCAAAGTAGTTTTTTCAAAAAAATTCCAGGCATTTCTCAAACATTTTTTATTAAGAAAAGTATTTTTTTTATGATAAATTTATGAGTTTAACTGCCTATATTTCCATTTATTTTAAAAATATCGAAAAAAGCCGAAACACCCCAACTAGATAATTTAATTTTATATAAAAAATATTAACATTGTAGCAGTACATCTCAAATTTTTTTTAGCAATTTTTATAAAAATTGAATTTAGTGACGACATCGCTTCATACAATTTGTATGGTAGTCACCTATACACAATATCAAAGAAGACTTAATAGTTTGATACTTCATCTCTAAACATACAATATACATATACCATCATGCTGTTTTCATATTCCGGGTAGGAAAAAAAGACTGACCTCCATACTATCCTATCTTGACTACCTAGGTACATGTGTTGTATAGAAAACTAAATATCACTAGTTGCATGTAACACATGACATCCAACTGTCGATAGCGATAGTATGTATAGTTGAAGAATATGTACCAAACTATAAACCCATAGATACAAATTATTGAATATTTTCAGATATTTTGTTTTCTATACAACATATATTATGTAGGTATGTATGTCAAGATAGGATAGTTTGGAGGAAGTTCCTTTCTTCCTACCCAGAATATGCAAATAGCATGATGGTATGTATGTATGTTTGGAGATGAAGTATCAAACTATTAAGTCTTCTTACATATTGTGTATAGGCGACTGCCATACAAAATGTATGAAGCGATGTCGTCACTAAATTCAATTTTTAAAAAAATTGTTAAAAAAAAATTGAGATCTTCTACTACAATGTTAATATTTTTTATAGAAAATTAAATTATCTAGTTGGGGTGTTTCGGCTTTTTTCGATAATTGTAAAAGTTTTGGAAATATAGGCAGTTAAACTCATAAATTTATCATAAAAAAAATATTTTTCTTAATAAAAAATGTTTGAGAAACCCTGGAATTTTTTTGAAAAAACTAATTTGAGATTTTGTGTTTGTCTATGTTTGTACCAATTTTCAGCGTTCTACCGTTTATGGTTTCTGAGATATATGGAAAAATAAAATAAAAATTCAAAAGTTGATAACCCCTGACTGAAACAAAAATTCAAAATTCCGAGTATAAAAGTTTTGTAGGCCTGTAACTGTTTATATATTCTGAAATTTTAGGCTCTGTAAATTGAGCGGATCAAAAGTTATAAGGGGGGGACGGACACACAGACACACACACAGACACACACACAGACACACACACAGACACACACACACACAGACACACGAAATGTTCTACTCCGAATTCTGAG
This sequence comes from Molanna angustata, assembly GCA_963576475.1. Classification (NCBI taxonomy): domain Eukaryota; kingdom Metazoa; phylum Arthropoda; class Insecta; order Trichoptera; family Molannidae; genus Molanna; species Molanna angustata. Next base: position 11,851,329 of record OY754974.1, on the reverse strand, counting down.
TAAATCCGTGTATGGAATATATATGCTGCGAAGCCTCTAAGTTGGTGTTTTTTGACTTCAAAGTTGGAAAAGCCGTGAAAAAAGTAGACCTCTCCATACAATTCTCGCGTATTCTGGCTTGATACATTGTCGATATGTTAAGAGAACAAAGTTCTCCTGAACAAATCGACAGTTGGATAAAATAACTAGTTGCATGTAACACATGAGATCCAACTGTCGATAGCGATAGTATGTATAGTTGAAGAATATGTACCAAACTATAAACCCATAGATACAAATTATTGAATATTTTCAGATATTTTGTTTTCTATACAAAATATGTAGGTATGTATGTCAAGATAGGATAGTATGGAAGAAGATCCTTTTTCCTACCCAGAATATGCAAATTGCATGATGGTATGTATGTATGTTTGGAGATGAAGTAACAAACTATTAAGTCTTCTTACATATTGTGTATAGGCGACTGCCATACAAAATGTATGAAGCGATGTCGTCACTAAATTCAATTTTTAAAAAAATTGTTAAAAAAAAATTGAGATCTTCTACTACAATGTTAATATTTTTTATAGAAAATTAAATTATCTAGTTGGGGTGTTTCGGCTTTTTTCGATAATTGTAAAAGTTTTGGAAATATAGGCAGTTAAACTCATAAATTTATCATAAAAAAAATATTTTTCTTAATAAAAAATGTTTGAGAAACCCTGGAATTTTTTTGAAAAAATTTATTTGAGATTTTGTATTTGTCTATGTTTGTACCAATTTTCAGCGTTCTACCGTTTATGGTTTCTGAGATATATGGAAAAATAAAATAAAAATTCAAAAGTTGATAACCCCTGACTGAAACAAAAATTCAAAATTCCGAGTATAAAAGTTTTGTAGGCCTGTAACTGTTTATATATTCTGAAATTTTAGGCTCTGTAAATTGAGCGGATCAAAAGTTATAAGGGGGGGACGGACACACAGACACACACACACACAGACACACACACAGACACACACACACACAGACACACGAAATGTTCTACTCCGAATTCTGAGTAAATCCGTGTATGGAACATATATGCTGCGAAGCCTCTAAGTTGGTGTTTTTTGACTTCAAAGTTGGAAAAGCCGTGAAAAAAGTAGACCTCTCCATACTAGTTGCATGTAACACATGAGATCCAACTGTCGATAGCGATAGTATGTATAGTTGAAGAATATGTACCAAACTATAAACCCATAGATACAAATTATTGAATATTTTCAGATATTTTGTTTTCTATACAACATATGTAGGTATGTATGTCAAGATAGGATAGTATGGAAGAAGATCCTTTTTCCTACCCAGAATATGCAAATTGCATGATGGTATGTATGTATGTTTGGAGATGAAGTAACAAACTATTAAGTCTTCTTACATATTGTGTATAGGCGACTGCCATACAAAATGTATGAAGCGATGTCGTCACTAAATTCAATTTTTAAAAAAATTGTTAAAAAAAAATTGAGATCTTCTACTACAATGTTAATATTTTTTATAGAAAATTAAATTATCTAGTTGGGGTGTTTCGGCTTTTTTCGATAATTGTAAAAGTTTTGGAAATATAGGCAGTTAAACTCATAACTTTATCATAAAAAAAATATTTTTCTTAATAAAAAATGTTTGAGAAACCCTGGAATTTTTTTGAAAAAACTTATTTGAGATTTTGTATTTGTCTATGTTTGTACCAATTTTCAGCGTTCTACCGTTTATGGTTTCTGAGATATATGGAAAAATAAAATAAAAATTCAAAAGTTGATAACCCCTGACTGAAACAAAAATTCAAAATTCCGAGTATAAAAGTTTTGTAGGCCTGTAACTTTTTATATATTCTGAAATTTTAGGCTCTGTAAATTGAGCGGATCAAAAGTTATAAGGGGGGGACGGACACACAGACACACACACAGACACACACACAGACACACACACACACAGACACACACACAGACACACACACACACAGACACACACACACACAGACACACGAAATGTTCTACTCCGAATTCTGAGTAAATCCGTGTATGGAACATATATGCTGCGAAGCCTCTAAGTTGGTGTTTTTTGACTTCAAAGTTGGAAAAGCCGTGAAAAAAGTAGACCTCTCCATACAATTCTCGCGTATTCTGGCTTGATACATTGTCGATATGTTAAGAGAACAAAGTTCTCCTGAACAAATCGACAGTTGGACAATTCTCGCGTATTGTGGCTTGATACATTGTCGATATGTTAAGAGAACAAAGTTCTCCTGAACAAATCGACAGTTGGATTATACTGCATAACACTAGTTGCATGTAACACATGAGATCCAACTGTCGATAGCGATAGTATGTATAGTTGAAGAATATGTACCAAACTATAAACCCATAGATACAAATTATTGAATATTTTCAGATATTTTGTTTTCTATACAACATATGTAGGTATGTATGTCAAGATAGGATAGTATGGAAGAAGATCCTTTTTCCTACCCAGAATATGCAAATTGCATGATGGTATGTATGTATGTTTGGAGATGAAGTAACAAACTATTAAGTCTTCTTACATATTGTGTATAGGCGACTGCCATACAAAATGTATGAAGCGATGTCGTCACTAAATTCAATTTTTAAAAAAATTGTTAAAAAAAAATTGAGATCTTCTACTACAATGTTAATATTTTTTATAGAAAATTAAATTATCTAGTTGGGGTGTTTCGGCTTTTTTCGATAATTGTAAAAGTTTTGGAAATATAGGCAGTTAAACTCATAACTTTATCATAAAAAAAATATTTTTCTTAATAAAAAATGTTTGAGAAACCCTGGAATTTTTTTGAAAAAACTAATTTGAGATTTTGTATTTGTCTATGTTTGTACCAATTTTCAGCGTTCTACCGTTTATGGTTTCTGAGATATATGGAAAAATAAAATAAAAATTCAAAAGTTGATAACCCCTGACTGAAACAAAAATTCAAAATTCCGAGTATAAAAGTTTTGTAGGCCTGTAACTGTTTATATATTCTGAAATTTTAGGCTCTGTAAATTGAGCGGATCAAAAGTTATAAGGGGGGGACGGACACACAGACACACACACAGACACACACACAGACACACACACACACAGACACACACACAGACACACACACACACAGACACACGAAATGTTCTACTCCGAATTCTGAGTAAATCCGTGTATGGAACATATATGCTGCGAAGCCTCTAAGTTGGTGTTTTTTGACTTCAAAGTTGGAAAAGCCGTGAAAAAAGTAGACCTCTCCATACAATTCTCGCGTATTCTGGCTTGATACATTGTCGATATGTTAAGAGAACAAAGTTCTCCTGAACAAATCGACAGTTGGAATAGGTTGGTTTGGTTTGTTTGTAGTTATAATTGCGACTGGCGTGAGCCAGTTGCATTATATATTTACTAGTTGCATGTAACACATGAGATCCAACTGTCGATAGCGATAGTATGTATAGTTGAAGAATATGTACCAAACTATAAACCCATAAATACAAATTATTGAATATTTTCAGATATTTTGTTTTCTATACAACATATATTATGTAGGTATGTATGTCAAGATAGGATAGTATGGAGGAAGTTCCTTTTTTCCTACCCAGAATATGAAAATAGCATGATGGTATGTATGTTTGGAGATGAAGTATCAAACTATTAAGTCTTCTTACGTATTGTGTATAGGCGACTGCCATACAAAATGTATGAAGCGATGTCGTCACTAAATTCAATTTTTAAAAAAATTGTTAAAAAAATTGAGATCTTCTACTACAATGTTAATATTTTTAATAGAAAATTAAATTACCTAGTTGGGGTGTTTCGGCTTTTTTCGATAATTGTATAAGTTTTGGAAATATAGGCAGTTAAACTCATAAATTTATCATAAAAAAAAATATTTTTCTTAATAAAAAATGTTTGAGAAACCCTGGAATCTTTTTGAAAAAATTAATTTGAGATTTTTTATTTTTCTATGTTTGTACCAATTTTCAGCGTTCTAGCTTTTATGGTTTCTGAGATATATGGAAAAATAAAATAAAAATTCAAAAGTTGATAACCCCTGACTGAAACAAAAATTCAAAATTCCGAGTATAAAAGTTTTGTAGGCCTATAACTGTTTATATATTCTGAAATTTTGGGCTCTGTAAATTGAGCGGATCAAAAGTTATAAGGGGGGGACGGACACACAGACATACACACACACAGACACACACACAGACACACACACACACACACACAGACACACACACACACAGACACACGAAATGTTCTACTCCGAATTCTGAGTAAATCCGTGTATGGAACATATATGCTGCGAAGCCTCTAAGTTGGTGTTTTTTTACTTCAAAGTTGGAAAAGCCGTGAAAAAAGTAGACCTCTCCATACAATTCTCGCGTATTCTGGCTTGATACATTGTCGATATGTTAAGAGAACAAAGTTCTCCTGAACAAATCGACAGTTGGATTACGATTAAGAGGGCATATAAGGCTAAATCTAGTTACTAAAAACATGATATACTAGTTGCATGTAACACATGAGATCCAACTGTCGATAGCGATAGTATGTATAGTTGAAGAATATGTACCAAACTATAAACCCATAGATACAAATTATTGAATATTTTCAGATATTTTGTTTTCTATACAACATATGTAGGTATGTATGTCAAGATAGGATAGTATGGAAGAAGATCCTTTTTCCTACCCAGAATATGCAAATTGCATGATGGTATGTATGTATGTTTGGAGATGAAGTAACAAACTATTAAGTCTTCTTACATATTGTGTATAGGCGACTGCCATACAAAATGTATGAAGCGATGTCGTCACTAAATTCAATTTTTAAAAAAATTGTTAAAAAAAAATTGAGATCTTCTTCTACAATGTTAATATTTTTTATAGAAAATTAAATTATCTAGTTGGGGTGTTTCGGCTTTTTTCGATAATTGTAAAAGTTTTGGAAATATAGGCAGTTAAACTCATAAATTTATCATAAAAAAAATATTTTTCTTAATAAAAAATGTTTGAGAAACCCTGGAATTTTTTTGAAAAAACTAATTTGAGATTTTGTATTTGTCTATGTTTGTACCAATTTTCAGCGTTCTACCGTTTATGGTTTCTGAAATATATGGAAAAATAAAATAAAAATTCAAAAGTTGATAACCCCTGACTGAAACAAAAATTCAAAATTCCGAGTATAAAAGTTTTGTAGGCCTGTAACTGTTTATATATTCTGAAATTTTAGGCTCTGTAAATTGAGCGGATCAAAAGTTATAAGGGGGGGACGGACACACAGACACACACACACACAGACACACACACAGACACACAGACACACACACAGACACACACACACACAGACACACGAAATGTTCTACTCCGAATTCTGAGTAAATCCGTGTATGGAACATATATGCTGCGAAGCCTCTAAGTTGGTGTTTTTTGACTTCAAAGTTGGAAAATCCATGAAAAAAGTAGACCTCTCCATACAATTCTCGCGTATTCTGGCTTGATACATTGTCGATATGTTAAGAGAACAAAGTTCTCCTGAACAAATCGACAGTTGGAAAAAAAGTAACTAACACATTAAAAAAAATAACTAAATTAGTATTTTTACCAAACTTTTGTAGGTTATGTTTAAAAAATGGTGTGAAGACAAGGCTATCCTGTTTATATTTATATCTACTAGTTGCATGTAACACATGAGATCCAACTGTCGATAGCGATAGTATGTATAGTTGAAGAATATGTACCAAACTATAAACCCATAGATACAAATTATTGAATATTTTCAGATATTTTGTTTTCTATACAACATATGTAGGTATGTATGTCAAGATAGGATAGTATGGAAGAAGATCCTTTTTCCTACCCAGAATATGCAAATTGCATGATGGTATGTATGTATGTTTGGAGATGAAGTAACAAACTATTAAGTCTTCTTACATATTGTGTATAGGCGACTGCCATACAAAATGTATGAAGCGATGTCGTCACTAAATTCAATTTTTAAAAAAATTGTTAAAAAAAAATCGAGATCTTCTACTACAATGTTAATATTTTTTATAGAAAATTAAATTATCTAGTTGGGGTGTTTCGGCTTTTTTCGATAATTGTAAAAGTTTTGGAAATATAGGCAGTTAAACTCATAAATTTATCATAAAAAAAATATTTTTCTTAATAAAAAATGTTTGAGAAACCCTGGAATTTTTTTGAAAAAACTAATTTGAGATTTTGTATTTGTCTATGTTTGTACCAATTTTCAGCGTTCTACCGTTTATGGTTTCTGAGATATATGGAAAAATAAAATAAAAATTCAAAAGTTGATAACCCCTGACTGAAACAAAAATTCAAAATTCCGAGTATAAAAGTTTTGTAGTCCTGTAACTGTTTATATATTCTGAAATTTTAGGCTCTGTAAATTGAGCGGATCAAAAGTTATAAGGGGGGGACGGACACACAGACACACACACACACAGACACACAGACACACACACAGACACACAGACACACACACAGACACACACACACACAGACACACGAAATGTTCTACTCCGAATTCTGAGTAAATCCGTGTATGGAACATATATGCTGCGAAGCCTCTAAGTTGGTGTTTTTTGACTTCAAAGTTGGAAAATCCATGAAAAAAGTAGACCTCTCCATACAATTCTCGCGTATTCTGGCTTGATACATTGTCGATATGTTAAGAGAACAAAGTTCTCCTGAACAAATCGACAGTTGGATAATAAATAATTTGTATTTATGGGTTTGGTACTTATTCTTCAACTATACATACTATCGCTGTCGACAGTTGGATCTCATGTGTTACATGCAACTAGTTTAACAAAATCGAGTGAAATAATCGACGGTAATCCAACTGTCGATTTGTTCAGGAGAACTTTGTTCTCTTAACATATCGACAATGTATCAAGCCAGAATACGCAAGAATTGTATGGAGAGGTCTACTTTTTTCACGGCTTTTCCAACTTTGAAGTCAAAAAACACCAACTTAGAGGCTTCGCAGCATATATGTTCCATACACGGATTTACTCAGAATTCGGAGTAGAACATTTCGTGTGTCTGTGTGTATGTCTGTGTGTGTGTGTGTCCGTCCCCCCCTTATAACTTTTGATCCGCTCAATTTACAGAGCCTAAAATTTCAGAATATATAAACAGTTACAGGCCTACAAACTTTTATACTCGGAATTTTGAATTTTTGTTTCAGTCAGGGGTTATCAACTTTTGAATTATTATTTTATTTTTCCCTATATCTCAGAAACCATAAAAGCTAGAACGCTGAAAATTGGTATAAACATAGACAAATACAAAATCTCAAGTTAGTTTTTTCAAAAAAATTCCAGGGTTTCTCGAACATTTTTTATTAAGAAAAGTATTTTTTTTATGATAAATTTATGAGTTTAACTGCCTATATTTCCATTTTTTTTTAAAATATCGAAAAAAGCCGAAACACCCCAACTAGATAATCCAACTGTCGATTAGTTCAGGAGAACTTTGTTCTCTTAACATATCGACAATGTATCAAGCCAGAATACGCGAGAATTGTATGGAGAGGTCTACTTTTTTCATGGATTTTCCAACTTTGAAGTCAAAAAACACCAACTTAGAGGCTTCGCAGCATATATGTTCCATACACGGATTTACTCAGAATTCGGAGTAGAACATTTCGTGTGTCTGTGTGTGTGTGTGTCTGTGTATGTGTCTGTTTGTGTGTGTCTGTGTGTCTGTGTGTCCGTCCCCCCCTTATAACTTTTGATCCGCTCAATTTACAGAGCCCAAAATTTTAGAATATATAAACAGTTATAGGCCTACAAAACTTTTATACTCGGAATTTCGAATTTTTGTTTCAGTCAGGGGTTATCAACTTTTGAATTTTTATTTTATTTTTCCCTATATCTCAGAAACCATAAAAGCTAGAACGTTGAAAATTGGTATAAACATAGACAAATACAAAATCTCAAACTAGTTTATTCAAAAAAAAACCAGGGTTTCTCAAACATTTTTTATGAAGAAAAATATTTTTTTTATGATAAAATTATGAGTTTAACTGCCTATATTTCCAAAACTTATACAATTATCGAAAAAAGCCGAAACACCCCAACTAGATAATTTAATTTTCTATAAAAAATATTAACATTGTAGTAGAAGATCTCAATTTTTTTTTAACAATTTTTTTAAAAATTGAATTTAGTGACGACATCGCTTCATACATTTTGTATGGTAGTCGCCTATACACAATATGTAAGAATACTTAATAGTTTGATACTTCATCTCCAAACATACATACCATCATGCTATTTTCATATTCTGGGTAGGAAAAAAGGAACTTCCTCCATACTATCCTATCTTGACATACATACCTACATATGTTGTATAGAAAACAAAATATCTGAAAATATTCAATAATTTGTATTTATGGGTTTATAGTTTGGTACATATTCTTCAACTATACATACTATCGCTATCGACAGTTGGATCTCATGTGTTACATGCAACTAGTATATAAAAAATATTAACATTGTAGCAGTACATCTCAAATTTTTTTTAACAATTTTCCAACTGTCGATTTGTTCAGGAGAACTTTGTTCTCTTAACATATCGACAATGTATCAAGCCAGAATACGCGAGAATTGTATGGAGAGGTCTACTTTTTTCACGGCTTTTCCAACTTTGAAGTCAAAAAACACCAACTTAGAGGCTTCGCAGCATATATGTTCCATACACGGATTTACTCAGAATTCGGAGTAGAACATTTCGTGTGTCTGTGTGTGTGTGTGTGTGTGTGTGTGTGTGTGTGTCTGTGTGTCTGTGTGTCCGTCCCCCCCTTATAACTTTTGATCCGCTCAATTTACAGAGCCTAAAATTTCAGAATATATAAACAGTTACAGGCCTACAAAACTTTTATACTCGGAATTTTGAATTTTTGTTTCAGTCAGGGGTTATCAACTTTTGAATTTTTATTTTATTTTTCCATATATCTCAGAAACCATAAACGCTAGAACGCTGAAAATTGGTACAAACATAGACAAATACAAAATCTCAAATTCGTTTTTTCAAAAAAATTCCAGGGTTTCTCAAACATTTTTTATTAAGAAAAATATTTTTTTTATGATAAATTTATGAGTTTAACTGCCTATATTTCCATTTTTTTTTTAAATATCGAAAAAAGCCGAAACACCCCAACTAGATAATTTAATTTTCTATAAAAAATATTAACATTGTAGTAGAAGATCTCAATTTTTTTTTAACAATTTTTTTAAAAATTGAATTTAGTGACGACATCGCTTCATACATTTTGTATGGCAGTCGCCTATACACAATATGTAAGAAGACTTAATAGTTTGATACTTCATCTCCAAACAAACATACATACCATCATGCTATTTTCATATTCTGGGTAGGAAAAAAGGATCTTCCTCCATACTATCCTATCTTGACATACATACCTACATATGTTGTATAGAAAACAAAATATCTGAAAATATTCAATAATTTGTATTTATGGGTTTATAGTTTGGTACATATTCTTCAACTATACATACTATCGCTATCGACAGTTGGATCTCATGTGTTACATGCAACTAGTTATAAAAATTGAATTTAGTGACGACATCGCTTCATACAATTTGTATGGTAGTGACCTATACACAATATCAAAGAAGACTTAATAGTTTGATACTTCATCTCTATACATACAATATACATATACCATCATGCTGTTTTTATATTCCGGGTAGGAAAAAAAGACTGACCTCCATACTATCCTATCTTGACTACCTAGGTACATGTGTTGTATAGAAAACTAAATATCATAAAATAATAAATAATTTGTATTTATGGGTTTGGTACTTATTCTTCAACTATACATACTATCGCTGTCGACAGTTGGATCTCATGTGTTACATGCAACTAGTTTATTTATTTGATCTTCTTGAAATTATAATTAGTACACTGGCGGGCTTATTGCCTAGTGGCAATTTCTTCCAATTTCTACTTATGTTTGAAATTGTAAAGTAAAAACAAGGTTATTAAGCCAAATTATTTTTTACACTATAAAAATATGAGCGTGGTGCAAGAAAGTGTTTATTATTATTATGTATGTCAAGATAGGATAGTATGGAGGTTAGTCCTTTTTTCCTACCCGGAATATGAAAACGAATGAAGGTTGGTATTTACAGAACGGTCTAGGACACTTGGCTGTGGCCACTTGGCTGCGGGACACTTGGGTGCGGGACACTTGGCTGCGAGACACTTGGCTGCGGCGGACATTTGGCTGCGGGACACTTGGGTGCGACGGACACTTGGGTGCGAGCCCACTTGGTTGCGAGTCCATTTGGTCGCGACGGACACTTGGGTGTGAGCCCACTTGGTCGCGAATTCAAAAATATTTTTTCTGCCTAGGGCTGAAGTTTTTCGTGCTGATTTTTGTAATGCTCTTTATCATATAAGTAGTTGATATACAAGTAGGTATATACAGACATTAAAAATATAAAAAAATATATTTATTTTATTTATTTATTTAATCTTCTTCAAATTATAATTAGTACACTGGCGGGCTTATTGCCTAGTGGCAATTTCTTCCAATTTCTACTTATGTTTGAAATTGTAAAGTAAAAACAAGGTTACTAAGCCAAATTATTTTTTACACTATAAAAATATGAGAATTTTTCATACACACTAGTTGCATGTAACACATGAGATCCAACTGTCGATAGCGATAGTATGTATAGTTGAAGAATAAGTAAGTACCAAACTATAAACCAATAAATCGAAATTATTGAATTTTTTTAAGATATTTTGTTTTCTACACAAAACATGTAGGTATGTATGCCGACCGCCGTGGCACTGTTGCTAAGCCGTTCGGTTTCTGTGTGGGCGTCCTGGGTTCGATTCCCAGTAGAGGAGAAATATATTTACTTAGTTCATTTTTAAATATTTTGATATAATTTTATTGTATGAATATGTGTATGTTTATGTATATATATGTAAACATACACATATATTTTATATGTATGTTTGTATTGTATTCATAATTTTAGGCGATGGAATTTATATTGTATTTATATTGTAAGGCTACTTATATTGTATTCATTTAGAAATGGCCATCATATTTTTATCATTCTTTCCATCATCTTTTCTTTTTAATAAATTTATATTATTGTAGCCATTATATTTATACTATTTTAACAATCATTTTAGTTATCTTTTTAATATTTTATGTAATTTTATTGTGTTAATATGTGTATGTTAGTATTGTATTCATAATTTTATACGAAAGAAATAGCCATCATGTTTTTATCATTTTTTTAATATTTTTTCAATATTTTTTTTTTGTTGGAGATCATCTAAATTTTTTTTTAAATATGTTTATATAATTGTAAAAAAGCCATTATATTTTATAGTATTTTAGTATATTTTTTTCTTAAATATTTTTATACAATTGTATTGTGTTAATATGTGTATGCTTATACTGTATTCATAATTTTATGCGAAAGAAATAGCCATCAAGACACAGGCTTTGCCTAGTTTGATGGTGATTAAAACACCTTAATGACACTGCTTTCTGCATCACTGTATAATATAATATGTATTTGTTAATAATAATACGAATTATAAGTGTATCAATATTTGTCAGACATGAATAAATAAATAAATAAATTTAAATTCATTTATCACGCAAATATTGCTTCTCTGGGCTGGAAACACTGGTTAGTTGGAAGAAATTGCCATACGGCAATAAACTCGCCACTTGCGCATGGTGCAAGAAAGTGTTTATTATTATTATGTATGTCAAGATAGGATAGTATGGAGGTTAGTCCTTTTTTCCTACCCGGAATATGAAAACAGCATGATAGTATGTATGTATGTTTAGAGATTAAGTATCAAACTATTAAGTCTTCTTACATATTGTGTATAGGCAACAAAACAAAAAATATAACGAATTAGAAAGATAACTTATCTAGTTAAACATCAATTCATACATACCATCACGCCGTATCCCTAATTTATGTGATCTAAACAGTTTTTACTCTCCACACTATGGAATAGTGGAGTCATGATTTCACAAGTTTTAAGTGTAATTTTTTTCCATCAATTTCTCAACGAGTATCATGTAGAGAGTGCACACTGTGAGTTTCGTCGTGATGTGTTTGTATGTATGGCATATGGCGTTCGGCGTAAGGAATTATTTTAATTTATCCTCTCTACAGCCCAAACTATAAGTCCGATCGACTTCATATTTACATCGTATGTGTATAGTGGATAGATCTAGAGCTGATTAGTTTTCCATAGATATCCGTTAATTTCTTCTCTATGATTTCATCTGTCGAAATTTTCAAAATGCTCTCACGTTATGGAAATTCGAGTTTTTTGTAAACTGATAAAATTTTGATTAAACAAAAATACACTCATTAAAAATGCGTTCAAGGACTGTCAAAATTTAAAGAAAAAAATCTATGGTTTGCCATATCGATGTGAAACAAATTTCATATTTGTATGAAAAATGTATATAACAGTAAAATAGTAAAATAACTTCTGTAATGACGGAGCGATCGAATACGTCAGGAACCTGGACTTAAACATCTGACAAGCAGGAATCTTGACCCTGCGCTCAACTTTAACATAATAATATCTATATATATTACTATAATCATAATATTCTAATTTGTGATGTACTGTGCTGCCATACGATAAATAAATAACTTCTGTAAGGGAAAATTAAGTGATCAACTGGCACTTGTAATTGGCTGCCCAGTTTTGTAGTAGCTTGCCCTTATTTGATGGAACAACGATGTATAGTAACTTTTTAGCTGTAAGTGGTTCTTTAAATAAAAATAAATAAATAAATATAAAGAGCATTACAAAAATCAGTACGAAATATTTCATTCCTAAGCAGAAAAAAATATTTTTGATTTCGCGACCAAGTGGGCTCGCACCCAAGTGTCCGTCGCGACCAAATGGACTCGCAACCAAGTGGACTCGCACCCAAGTGTCCCGCAGCCAAATGTCCCCCGCAGCCAAGTGTCTCGCAGCCAAGTGTCCCGCACCCAAGTGGCCGCAGTCAAGTGTCCCATTCCGACGAGAAACTGACTTATTTCAACAAGCATCTACTGTGGCTGACAAAAACCACTAAAGCAGTTGGATATAAATACGTTTGGGTTAAAAACGGTCTCATTCTTTTGAAAAAAGAAGAAGGATCGAAAATTGTGACAATCAGAGACGCGGATGATATACCTTCTCGGTAAGAGTGTATATCAGTTGCAGTGATGGATCATTACAATGACCTGGAAATGAACACGGACGCGACTTTAACAAAAGTGAATGAAGTAAATTGCTTAAGACTGTATTATATGCATACTGGTACTTCGGACGGGAATCGTGTAAAATTGTAGGGTTTTTAAACATAAATTGTATCATAACTATAAATAGTTTATAAATTATTTTTCAATTTTCTATTAAACTGATTATTCATCTTTGCTATTTTAAAATAAAAATCTTCAATAATTTTGTGTTTCATAAATAAACATTTATAATTGTGAGTACCATAAATATACATTTACAAAAGATGATGATTTTGCAAAAACGTTTTTGTTAAATGAAATATGTTTTTTCATTTTTTTTATTATTTATAACTATAGAAAATCTTCTTGAATTCAAAACTATAGCAAGGGATATTCAATTTATTTGATTTTTTTAAAATAAAATACATTTTTCTACAGAGTTAAAAAATCCATTTTTATAACAGATTTTGAATGCAAAATATTCCATGTTATTCACTAAATATTTATATTTTTTTTAAATTAATCAAATGAAATGATCTATTATATTATTATTTTTAGTATGAGAATTTTATTTATGCTTAAAAAAATAATATAAAAAGATAATAATCTCATTTTGTTTATTGATTTTGCAAAAACGTTTGCAAAGAATTTGTAAAATATTTCGTATTTTGTAGTTCATTTACAAAAAGATGTGTCCTTTTTATTCAAAACTGTAGCTTTTGTTTTTCAAAATTTGTAAAGTTTTAATTAATAAAATTACAATTACAATGGTACTAAATAGCCTAAAACTTGCCAATATTTAACCGTGAAATACTGCTACTTAAATAGGTAATATTGATTTTTTTCTATTAAGTACACAAAGATATAAGTTTCAAGAATCGATTTCTATATATATTTATCTGTTGGAATAAAAAAAGTTAATTATTCAATTAATTTGTTAACTACGTGTTTTTCAGTTTTTATATATTTACAAAATATTCAATTTTCAATTCATTCTTCACCCGGCAGTCGGGTGCTTCAGACGTGTCCTCGCAACACTTTTTTCAATACATACTAATACACTGACAAAAGTATTATTTTGAGGCGATTGAGTACAACCAAACTTCACTTTGAAGCGATTCAATACAATTTTTTACTATGTAGAAAATCTTTTGAAAATATTCCGTTTCTCGTGCATATTATAAATGTTTATTCTATTTTTGTTTATCTTACTAATTTTTTTTAGTAAAACGAACATGTCGAAAAAGAATAAATCAACTGCTCTCAAGAAGAGGCTTACTCTTAGTAGAATTGAATACAAAATAAATGAACACTTCCTTGCACCCTACGCAATTGGCGAGTTTATTACCTTATGGCAATTTCTTCCAACTAACCAGTATTTCTAGCCCAGAGAAGCAATATTTGCGTGAGAAATTAATTTAAATAAATTAAATTAATTTATATAAAAGGTACTTTTATGTTTTTTTTCATGTAAATGTTAACTATCATGGCACAGTCGTAAAGCTGTCATGCTTCTGTGCGGGCATCTTAGGTTCGATCCCCAGCAGAGGGAAATTTCTTTAATATTATTTCTCACGCAATTAAGTTTAGTATAATTATTTTTTGTTAATAATTACATATTATTGACAAAAGATTTGCCTCGTATTGGAATACTACCTATATACCTAACATTTATCTCAGTAACTGTATTGTCATATTAAAAGAATGCTAATCTTGTACAATATAATCAAATGTAGGTACATACGTACAACAATAAAATGGTGAGAAGAGTATCGTGTACCAAAAAGTAAGTAAAAAATACTCTTAACGTCGATTTTATTCAGATAAATAATACTTATTACTTATTTACTACGAATATTAATTTATACATAATATACAAAATATTTATGCCATTTTCATTTATATTTTATGAAAAAAAAAAACTGAAAACATGACTCGAAATGATGAGGTTGGGGCATCTTCTTCTTCTGGTGTTCTATCATGTCCCTCAGAGGTCGTTGGTAGCTTGGGTGAAGGCTTTTTTGCCCCCAAATAATCAGGAAAGATATCGGGTATGTAAAAAAAATCTTCTTTTTCTTCTATTTGTGCTAGGACTAATCTTCCTGTTTTCTGCGGCTCCTTTTCCCGAGATAATAATAACCAGTTGTCTTTTTACCTTTTTTGGTGGTATTCCTGAACGTACGTATTATGTGGGTATTTAGTCCGCTGTTATTCTCACCACTTTTATTCAATTCATATATCCGCTCTGTCCACGTGGTGTCTCCAGTAATGTTTATATTTTCTTCCCCATCGCACGATATTGTCATCATCAAAAGTCTCAATCCTATGGATTGGTTTGCAGAAGAAGTCTACATCTCGCTTTCCACTTCTCTCTATCCTGTGCAGCCCTTTTCAGCTCAACATATGTGGCGCAGTTCATGTCCTCGCACACCTGGGCCAAATATTCCCGTCGGGGGCGCCCCCTGTGGTTTGTCCCCTCAACCATTCCCTCCATTAGGTCATGTAGGAGTCCCTCGTGGCGCAAGATGTGCCCAATCCAGCGAGCACGTCTCTCGGAGATGGTATTGAGTAGGTGTCTGCCTTCTTCAACTTTGTTGAGAACCTCGGCATTCGTGATGTGGTCCCTCCAGGAAATTCCCAGTATTCCCAGTTTTTTACGATATTGTAGATCCTCCAAATTTCAGTTTCATAATTTGTCTCTGACTGATGTTTGTTCCCACGCTGGAGAGTATTTATTTCAAGTGTATTTCTCCACTTTTTGCACAAAAAATACATTATTTTGTTACATCCCCATAAGTATCCACGCAATTTATATGCTATTATTATAATTACGTGCGACTAGCAAGTTGCATGCAATTAATTGGTTTCAAATGTGTTACGTCAAGCCGACACATTTACAAACTTACCCGAAAGTCAACGGCGAAAATATTAGAGCGACTCGTATGATACTCAAATGGTAAATCAACACGTGTACGAAGAACCTTTGTACATATTTATGTATCCTTTTATTATTATTATTTTCTCCAAAAGAAGAATTTTTAAACTATTTCATCCAATCAGAAACTGAAATATGGTTACTTATTTATCTAATAACCGAAAATAAAGTTTTATTTGTAGAGCCTTCAATAGATTTACGAAACAAATAATAGTTTTGTTTCAGTGTAATTAAAAATTTTGTTCCTCTTTCAGAACCACGATATTGATTCGAGAAAAACGCCAACATTGACTGTGAACCACAAGAAATAACGAAGCGGACTGATTTTGAAGTTGAAGGGTGCAGATTTTTATGAACAATATGATCATGAACATTATATTTCTATATCAAAGCACAGCAAGGATTTTTCCTGTATATTGGCTAATATAGAAATAACTGATGAAAAACGTACTGGATACCATTCAAATTTTTTAATGAAATGTAATATGTGCAACATGACATTCTGTGTTAATAACTCGAACTTAATATGGCTGAGCTAAGTAATTAATCATGCTGCAGTAGCTGGTATTATGTCCATAGGTTGTGGATTATCTAACTTTAGAGAATTCACTGCATGTATGAACATTTCACCAATGTCATTTCTATTGTATAAAAAAATGCATGATGAAGTGTAGTAATTACGGATCTTCTTGTAATCAGCCCGGCATGGACTTGGTTATGTAGTTTTAACTTGTTTAAGGAAAGGCATTTTAATGATTTGAAAGAGAAGAGTTTGCACAGAGATCAGATTGAATGATCTACCGTGCTACAAGCGGAAAGCTATATGTGGTTAGACTTAAGGCGGAAGTTATTGACAGCATCATGGTTTAGCAAGATATGTAAGAGAAGAAAATCAGACTGTGAACTTCTTGTGAAAGAAATATTACATGGAATCACTGTAAGTCATGTGAGCTCAATCAAGTACGGGATCGACAATAAGTATGTCGCCCTTCGACAATTATCTTTACAAGAAAATATACCTACATATAACGAAATGTGACTTGTCATTGATCACATTGTTTTCTTGGTGTGAGTCCAGACGGTATAAAATATTTAGATAGAATTGTTGAAATTAACTGCCCTTCGTAGAAGAAGCGATCAAAAGCAAAAAAAGTAAAGTTTTGGAAATACAATAAAAATAACGAATATTTTGTAGACAAAAATCATGATTGTTATTATCAAGTTCAAGGACAGTTATACTATATAACTAATAAGTCTTGTTGCATATTTGCCGTTTGGACTGGAAAAAATCATGAAATGTAAGTCGAACGGATTATGCGAGACGATAAGTTCTGGAAGGAAAAAATGGAGAGTAAGTTGGTATTATTTTATATGAATTGGCTACTTGCACAATTGATTGATCCAAGGAATACAAGAAATTTGAAAATTGAAAAGCGAGATATAATTATTGAGGAATAAAAGTTTGTATGCAGAATGAAACTTACGGAGAAAAGGGGAAATACAATAAATTTCGCAGCATGATAAATACTGCTTTTGTCAGTGTCTCTTTGCAACCTGTTGTAAATCATACAAAAGTTTTCTATTTATTTTAATAATCACGTTTTAATACACGTTGAAGGTAAAAATCACATTCATGTATATAGATTTATACCTATGTATGTATAGTTCTTGTATTCTTACTAAAATTTTTACTTGTAACAATAAGTGTGGTGGATTGAAATATATACAGTCATTAACTTCCTGTAATTTTATTGTATTCTGATAATCAACGTTATAATGTCAACGTTATGTAAACGGATATACGATCCTCTAACAATATATTTCGTAGTTTTGTTGCTATTTTGAAAACATCACATTTATATATTTTTCTTGATCTGGTCCATTGGTTTTAGTACTTTTACTGAAAATTTCATTATTGTAACAATAATTTTAGTTCATTAAAGTGTACATAGGTAATTATTATCTTCCTGAAACGTACGCGAATTTATTGTTTTCAAAAACTTCATATAACTGTTATATGATCCTCTAATATTTATTTATAATTGTTTTTGTATTTCATGCTTGTATTCTTATTGTTGTATCTGTACCTAAATATGTAGATACGTGTTTTAACTTTTTTTTTGAAAAGGTCCTTTACTGGGTGTATAAGAAATAAAAATATACACTTAAGTTTTTTTTAGTTTATTTCCTTCCATTTCTGGCCTCAATTACCAACTCATCCTTGCAAGACAGTAAATTGTTAAATATAAATCGATAAGTTGATATAGTAAGTACCTACTGTTGACAAAATGTTTTTTTTATGAACTAAAATTATTTGATATAATATATTCTATCTCTTTTATAAATTCATAAAACGGAATAATATATTAAAAAATATACTAAGAATTTAACAAATAAAATTTAAGTATATAATTTTATACTTTATTTGTGTTCGAAATCTACTATAGTAATTGATACTAATTTTGTATACAAATATAATTATTTGTACACGAAACAGTTAGACATCTTTAAAATGTTTCACGGAAATTAATGTTCATAAATTAAATAATATTATGACATTGCGTAAAATGGTGTAGTATTGTATCCAGAATGACTAGCAAAAGACATAAATATATGCAACAATGAATGCGAATAGGAAAGCAATAGATTTGCTGTTACGCTCTTTCTCGTACATATCCGTATGTACATTCTCGCTCTAAGATTTTCTGGACACAACCAAGACGATGAAACGTTTATGGTATATTATGAAGCCTGACGCATACAAAAGCAATTTTTCTCACTCATACATGTAAAAAAGGCTGTGACGTCACGAATCGTGGAAATGCGGTTCATATATAACACTCTTAATAGCAGACACTGACTTTAAACTACTAAATTTTAATATTAGAAGCCTATCTAAACATTTTGATGATATTTGTATACTTTTGAATTATTTAACCTTTAAATATGATGTAATCATTCTTACGGAAACACAACTTACCTCTGATATACCATTTCATATACAGGGATATAAGTTTGTGTCACGAGTAGCTAGACACACAACGCATGATGGAGTTGTGGTTTTCTGTAACGAATCATCTTTGGCCGATTTAACATACGAATTACTTGACATGAATCACTCCAATGGTATGATTCTTAAATTTACCCATAAACTAAAAAAATATATTGTGCTTGCAAATTATCGATCTCCTTCTCTCAATACAAATAATTATATAGAAGAGTTGAATTTTCTCCTGAATAAGTATAGATCTTCTTACGTTGATTATTTTTTACTTGTTGGTGACATTAAGATTAACATACATATGTAGAGATCATATTTTGAATATCGATGAAAATAATTACTTAGACACTTTGTATTCAGCAGGTTTCAAATCTTTATTAAACTGTACAACAAGAACGAACCCTCTCGGCGGTGGTAGTTGCCTAGATCACATTATGATAAAATATGTAAATCCTGGTAAATTTAGCGCCTACGTACTTGTATCAGATATAACTGACCATTTTCCTACATTTTTTCCGTGAATTATTCAACCAATACGGTGGAAGTAATGGGAAATCAAATAATAGGTTAGAGTAGATTAGATAAAGACAAATTAAAAGAAGCCTTATCAGGGGAATCGTGGATTGATGTATTTGCATCATAAAGTGTGAACGACGCATTAGACTCTTTTTTTAAAATACTTAATTCCCACATTCGAGACTGTATGATACAGAGAGTAAATAGGAAAAAAAATAAACAAAATCAAACCATGGATCTCACGTGGTATTATTATATCTATCCAATGTCGTAACAAAATGTTTAATGACCTAAGGAAACATGAAGCACATTGTCGTAGATTAGGTTTGCCTATTTGCGATGCTCTAAAGCGCAACTGTAACAATTATCGTAACATGTTAAACTCACTTATCTATATTATAAATTTATATTATAAATGTTTGTATCTATGTATGTATCATGTATGTGTTGAATGCGCTCCTAAACCGTTCATCCGATGGCGATGAAACTTTGGTGAGTTGTCGAGAGTATGCCCGGGATGGTTTCTGGATCAAAAAATTTTAACTTCTTCTTCTTCTTCATCGGGTAATAGGTCATTTTACCTATGTAGGTGGACTATCCTGAGAACCGTTCATCCGATCGCAATGAAACTTTGTTGAATTGTCGAGCGTATGACCGGGACCTACTGAAGGGACGGGAGGTACTAAAGGGACAGGAGTAACTGAAGGGACGGGAGTAACTGAAGGGACGGGAGTAACTGAAGGGACGGTAGTAACTGAAGGGACAGGAGTAACTGAAGGGACGGGAGTAACTGAAGGGTCGGGAGTAACTGAAGGGACGGGAGTAACTGAAGGGACGGGAGTAACTGAAGGGACGGGAGTAACAGAAGGGACGGGAGTAACTGAAGGGACGGGAGTAACTGAAGGGACAGGAGTTACTGAAGGGACGGGAGTAACTGAAGGGTCGGGAGTAACTGAAGGGACGGGAGTAACTGAAGGGACGGGAGTAACTGAAGGGACGGGAGTAACTGAAGGGACGGGAGTAACAGAAGGGACGGGAGTAACAGAAGGGTCGGGAGTAACTGAAGGGACGGGAGTAACTGAAGGGACGGGAGTAACTGAAGGGATGCGAGGTACTGAAGGGTCTGAAGCGACGGATGGTAATGAAGGACCATTTTTAATTATACAGGCAATACGAAGTTTGCCGGGGGATCACTAGTCTATATTATAAATTTGAATGTTTGTATCTATGTATGTATCATGTATGTGTTGAATGCGCTCCTAAACCGTTCATCCGATTGCGATGAAACTTTGGTGAGTTGTCGAGAGTATGCCCGGGATGGTTTCTGGATCAAAAAATTTTAACTTCTTCTTCTTCTTCATCGGGTAATAGGTCATTTTACCTATGTAGGTGGACTATCCTGAGAACCGTTCATCCGATCGCAATGAAACTTTGTTGAACTGTCGAGCGTATGACCGGGACCTACTGAAGGGACGGGAGGTACTAAAGGGACAGGAGTAACTGAAGGGACGGGAGTAACTGAAGGGACGGGAGTAACTGAAGGGACAGGAGTAACTGAAGGGACGGGAGTAACTGAAGGGTCGGGAGTAACTGAAGGGACGGGAGTAACTGAAGGGACGGGAGTAACAGAAGGGACGGGAGTAACTGAAGGAACGGGAGTAACTGAAGGGACAGGAGTTACTGAAGGGACGGGAGTAACTGAAGGGTCGGGAGTAACTGAAGGGACGGGAGTAACTGAAGGGACGGGAGTAACAGAAGGGACGGGAGTAACAGAAGGGTCGGGAGTAACTGAAGGGACGGGAGTAACTGAAGGGACGGGAGTAACTGAAGGGACGGGAGTAACTGAAGGGACGGGAGTAACTGAAGGGATGCGAGGTACTGAAGGGTCTGAAGCGACGGATGGTAATGAAGGACCATTTTTAATTATACAGGCAATACGAAGTTTGCCGGGGGATCACTAGTCTATATTATAAATTTGAATGTTTGTATCTATGTATGTATCATGTATGTGTTGAATGCGCTCCTAAACCGTTCATCCGATTGCGATGAAACTTTGGTGAGTTGTCGAGAGTATGCCCGGGATGGTTTCTGGATCAAAAAATTTTAATTTCTTCTTCTTCTTCATCGAGTTTTAGGTCATTTTACCTATGAAGGTGGACTATCCTGGGAACCGTTCATCCGATTGCAATTAAACTTTGGTGAATTGTCGATCGTATGCCCGGGATGATTTCTGAATTTAAAATATTTTCTTCTTCTTCTTCTTCATCGGGTATCAGGTCATTTTACCTATGAAGGTGGACTATCCTGAGAACCGTTCATCCGATTGCAATGAAACTTTGATGAATTGTCGAGTGTAAGACCGGGATGGTTTCTGGATTAAAAAAAATCTTCTTCTTCTTCTTCATCGGGTATCAGGTCATTTTACCGATGAAGGTGGACTATCCTGAGAACCGTTCATCCGATTGCAATGAAACTTTGGTGAATTGTCGATCGTATGCCCGGGATGATTTCTGAATTTAAAATATTTTCTTCTTCTTCTTCTTCATCAGGTATCAGGTCATTTTACCTATGAAGGTGGACTATCCTGAGAACCGTTCATCCGATTGCAATGAAACTTTGATGAATTGTCGAGTGTAAGACCGGGATGGTTTCTGGATAAAAAAAAATCTTCTTCTTCTTCTTCATCGGGTATCAGGTCATTTAACCGATGAAGGTGGACTATCCTGAGAACCGTTCATCCGATTGCAATGAAACTTTGGTGAATTGTCGAGCGTATGACCGGGATGGTTTCTGGATTAAAAAAAATCTTCTTCTTCTTCTTCATCGGGTATCAGGTCATTTTACCGATGAAGGTGGACTATCCTGAGAACCGTTCATCCGATTGCAATGAAACTTTGGTGAATTGTCGAGCGTATGACCGGGATGGTTTCTGGATTAAAAAAAAATCTTCTTCTTCTTCTTCATCGGGTATCAGGTCATTTTACCTATGAAGGTGGACTATCCGGAGAACCGTTCATCCGATTGCAATGAAACTTAGATGAATTATCGAGTGTAAGACCGGGATGGTTTCTGGATTAAAAAAAATCTTCTTCTTCTTCTTCATCGGGTATCAGGTCATTTTACCTATGAAGGTGGACTATCCTGAGAACCGTTCATCCGATTGCAATGAAACTTTGGTGAATTGTCGAGCGTATGACCGGGATGGTTTCTGGATTAAAACAATTTCTTCTTCTTCTTCTTAATCGGGTATCAGGTCATTTTACCTATGAAGGTGGACTATCCTAGAACCGTTTAAACACGATGGTTTCTTTATTCTGTATATTTTAACAGCAACAACCTTTTTGTATAAGTACAAATCAAGTCAAGTTAAATACTATCTGACAACTAGAATCAAAACGCAAACTATTTTTCTTTTAATGTATATGACAGTTCCATAGAACAAACAATACCTATAGTACAAGAAAATGTCCCTTTTTCTTCAAAAATCCGATTACAATAAAACTTTGGTGAATTGTCGAGCATATGACCGGGATGGTTTCTGGATTAAATTTTTTTTCTTCTTCTTCTTCATCGGGTATGTACCTATGAAGGTAAAATGACCTTATACTCTGAGAGAAGAAGCTCCAACTGTCCTTCCATCTCTTCGCAGGTCTTCCAGGACAGTTTCTGGATTTAAACTTTTTTCTTCTTCTTCTTCTTCATCGGGTATAAGGTTATTTTACTTATGAAGGTGGACTGTCCTGGGAACCGTTCATCCGATTGCAATGAAACTTTGGTGAATTGTCGAGCGTATGACCGGGATAGTTTCTGGATTAAAAAAAAATCTTCTTCTTCTTCTTCTATACCTCTATACCTCTTATCATACATCAAATAACATTACACAAAATGACGGAGTTGTGGTCTATTTATATAATGATCTAAATTTTTCAGTATCAGAAATATCCTTGGTAGATTCAACTTGCATGCAAATAATTATTGATGGCGATACCTGTATTCTTGCAATTTATAGATCTCCCTCCTCTCAAAACATTTTACCTTTTATATACTCTTTAGATAGTCATCTCAAAAAACTTTCATCCTACAAAAATATAATCATAGCGGGAGATTTAAATATTAACATCCTACCGCAAGGCCATCCTCAAAACCTTGATTATCAACTTATGTTACTTCAACACGGAATTATAAGTACTATAAATACTCCAACCAGGGTCACCCCTAACTCAATATCCTGTATTGACCATATAATGGTTAAAACAAAACAAGAATTAAGTAGCTTCGTATACAAAAATACTATCACAGACCACTATACAACAATGATTGGATTAAAGTCACTCTTAAAACAAAACAAAACATTTAAAGAAATTTGTATAAAAAAAATTGATTATGACAGCCTTATTTCATCATTACAAAACCAAACCTGGGAACATATAAATAACACATCATCCACTGAGGAGGCCTGGAATCACTTTATTTCATATCTCCATACGCATATCGAACTTCATACAAATAAAACTGTTAAAAAGCTATCACATCGTAACATAAAAATTAAAAAATGGATCACTCAAAACATCATAAACTGCATAAAGAAACGCGACAAATTACATCAGCAAATCAAAAGACATACAAATGACATAGAATTACAGATCTATTATAAAAGATACAGAAATACATGTAGCCAAATTATAAGAAAATCTAAAGAATTGTACTATAGAAATAAACTTAAGGATGCTAATTACGATCCAAAATGTGTTTGGTCAATTCTCAGGGATAGCACTCATACAAGTTATGATAAAGATTATGAAATTAAAAATTTACTTATCAATAATGAAGATATATTCTTTCAAAAGAATCCGAATACAATACTCAATTTCATAAACAAACACTATTCTGATATTGGTGCCAACTTAGCTCAAAAATGTCCGAACAACTCATCTGATGCATCGTACTATACACCTTATAATATTCCAACTCAATTATGCAACACAAACTTCAAATTAAAAACAATTTCAGAATCTGACATAATAAAAATAATACTTACACTAAAAGATAGCAACACGACAGGGACCGACGGTATAGATGCCAAAACAATTAAACTACTTCAGGATCAAATCGTCTCACCACTTACATATTTGATAAATCTCAGCATTACATCCGGAACCTTCCCACGTAAATTAAAAGAAGGTCTTATTGTACCTATCTACAAATCAGGTAAAAAAAACGATGTTAATAATTATAGACCCATTACACTTCTAAACACGTTTTCAAAAATCTTGGAAAAAACTATTAAACAACAATTACAACATTACCTAGAAACAAATAATCTACTCTCAAACAATCAATTTGGTTTTCGTAAAAACAAGAACACCGAACAAGCCATTTGCACTGTCACGGACTATATAATGAACAATTTGGACAAAAAACAAAAAGTGATCTCTGTGTTTTTAGACCTAAGTAAGGCTTTTGATACAATTTCACACGATAAACTCTTTGCAAAACTAGATAGAATTGGTGTTAAAGGTAAAGAGCTCGATTTGTTAAAAAGTTTTATGTCAGAAAGACTTCAGCAGGTAAGGATCGGTGGGAGGTTGAGTAATCAACTTCCCATTAAATACGGCGTTCCTCAAGGTAGTATTCTCGGACCACTCCTATTCCTTATCTACGTAAATGATCTGTGCAAGTTGGATATTGATGGTGAAATTGTGACTTTTGCTGATGATACAGCATTACTTTTTCATGCTGATACCTGGCACATGGTGTATAAAAAAGCAGATAAAGGGCTAAGCATCGTTAATAAATGGTTAAATGAAAACACCCTAACACTTAACACATCTAAAACTAAATACATTACACATAGTATAACAGAAAGAGGACAACCCCATGCACCAATTACTATTAAATCACACACTTGTATACAAAACTTGAACATTTGTCAATGTGAGTGTATTGAAAGAGTAAATGATATCAAATATTTGGGTATTTTAATTGACAAAAATCTACGATGGTCAACACACACTGAATACATTACAAACAAACTTAAAAAAGTGCTGTATCTAATAAACCACATAAAAAACATCTTCCCACGTCAGATATTGCGATCAATTTACTTTGCAATATGCCAATCAATCATTTCCTATGGATTGCTGGCCTGGGGAGGTTCAACAAATATTGCAATAGACTCGGTTAGCAAGGCACAAAAATCAATAATAAAAAGCATATTGAATGTGCCATACAGAACAAGCTCCACAGAAATTTTCAAGACTCTGGAAGTAATGACACTTCGTCAACTATATGCAAGATCTGCACTTCTGTACCATTTTAAACATAACATACCCACTATACACAATACACAACCTCCAAGAACAACAAGATCTTCCATCACCAACACAATAAATATCCCAAAGTTGCAAACTACCCATGGACAAAGACACTTTAAATACTATGCCATCAAACTACACAATAGCCTACCAACCTCATTAAAACTGCTACCACATAACACATCGTCACAAAAATACAAAAAACACATAACAGCATGGATAAACAGCACCGGTTCAGAACAAATCAATAATATAATCACACCCAATCAAATATAATTAAGCTTCATATTTTTTTTTCTCAATAACAATTTAATGTATAATTTGATTCGAAAACTATATACACAATGTATTATCTGTCACACAACTGTTGTAATGAACACCTCGGCACAGGACTTCCTAGTGAGGTGTTCATCGTATTCTATCATTTACAACACTTATCATTACATACACACACACACACTCACACACACGCACGCACACACACACATACACACACACACACACACCCTCACACACAAACACACATACAAACACACCCTCACACACACACACACACACACACACACACACACACACACACCCTCACACACACACACACACACACACACACACACACACACAAACATATGTAACTTCTAACTCTAGTATATAATCAACATTGTATTGTATTGTATTGTTTATAATAAATAAATAAATAAATAAAAATAAAAAAAATTCTTCATCGGGTATTTTACCTATGAAGGTAAAATGACCTAATACTCTGGGAGAAGAAGGTCCAACTGTCCTTCCATCTCTTCGCAAGTCTTCCAGGACGGTTTCTGGGTTTAAACTTTTTCTTTTCCGTCGTTTATTTGGTCATTTTACCTATGAAGGTGGACTATCCTGAGAGAAGAAGGTCTAATTTTCCTTCCATCTTTTCGCAGGTCTTCCGGGTAGTATTCTGTTGTTGGGTATTGTACATGTCATTTGACTTTTTTCCTGAAAGGATTGAATAGACAGGAGAAACTGAATAGAGGTAGGAAGCACAGAAGGTACGGAAAGTACTAAAGGGCTTGAAGGGATGGAAAAGATGGGAGGAACTGAAGGAATTGAAGAGACGGAGGAACTGAAAGAAGGTAGGAGACACTGAACGGAAGGAGGTACAAAAGGGCCTGATATGGAAAAGTCAGGAGGAATTGAAGGGTGGTAGGAGCCACTGAATGAATGTAGGAGGTACTGAATGGACGGAGGTACAGAAGAGACTGGAGGTACTGAAGGGACCTCCGAGAGGTATTGAAGGGACTAGAGGTACTGAAGGGACGGAAGGTAATAAAGGGACGGGAGATACTAAAGTAAAAATATTTATCTGACAACACCTGGTTTCATCTTCCTCTCCTCTTCTTTTTTAGTTTTCCTATCATTGCTATGAATTGTTCTTACATGCTATTTTTTTTTTTACTTTTCTTCTGCTACCTTTATTAATTTTATAATGTGATTAACTTATTGCCATAGTACTCATTGTTTTGTATATTTAACATTTACTCTGGTTGGTTGGAAGAAATTGCCATTAGGCAATAAGCCCGCCAGTGTACTAATTATATGTACAAGAAGATTCAAATAAATAAAGGGACGGGAGGTACCGAAGGGATGGGATGTACTAATTAGGAATTTTATATTTCATAAAAATCGACAATTTTTATGAAATATAATAATTTTTATTTTAGTTTTGAGAGAAAATAATAATATTCGAAATTTAAATATTCTACAAAGTCTGTCAGAAAGGTTTTGGCCTTTGGTAATGAATAGCCTTATACAAAAAAATAATCAAATTTAACTTTTTGATCGTCAGTTCTTGATGGAATTCCATTTAAATTAATTTATATTTTTAATAAATAAAAATATAAATTAAAAAAATAATCATTGAAAACCAAAAATTTATTATACTGGCAATAATATATACTATTGTCAATTGTGTCATAAATAATTGTCATTTCATGTTGTGTTGTTTTGCGGGGGTGGGGTTAGGTTTGAATAATAGTGAGTTTTAAGTTTATAATTTTCTTTGACATTTAAAGACTTTTAAAACAATAAAATAAAACATTTCGCAGTGCATCTAGAAGGATCGTTTTAACAATTATTCGCAATGTTTAGCGGAGTTTGAAGCCGTAAGCTGTTGTTTAACATCAGTAATATTTTTGAGCGCGAACAATCCAAATGATCGGTAAGTACTATACATATTTATTAGATTTAAAATGATATTTTTATAATCAATTGTAACATTAAAATGTGTAACAAGTATATTACACTATATCCATGAATACTTTGTCTCGAATTTATCGGACAGTGAGTGAAGGATGACAGTTAGGTTAGTGTTGATGGTCGAAAAACAGGACACCGTAAACGAAATTTATGTTTTACGAAGCGCATTACTATGCTACTATTACCAAAAATATTACTATTCAATTTTCTAGCTCCTTTGTGAATATCTAATGTAATTAATTTACTAAAAATGACAAAATTTATTGTAAAAATTTTGTACACATAATAAGTGCACAAGTTTGAAATATTGCATGAAATAGTCTATATTTCCAATTTTGAAGTAAAAAAAGCACAGCTTCTATGTTTCTGAGAAAATAAATAACTGTTTTGCTCACAAATTTCAATGTTTTAATTTTTCAGGCATTTCTGTGAGATATATTAGAAGAATTTTATTGCAAAAGAAAGCAATTCAAATGGAGATAAAATCGCAACGCCGCCGTCGAGTAAACCGCTGTAAAGGGCGACCAAAAGAAGAATTGGATGATTTTGATATTTGTGCTATTAATCAAAAAATATCATCTTTTGTTACTGTATAAATAGACCAATATCAACTGGGACGCTACATTAGTAGCAATGAAGCAGTATGGCGCATTTTGTCATTTTCAATCCATGAAAGATATCCAACTGTCGTTCATTTAGCAGTACACCTTGAAAATGGACAGCGCGTGTACTTCACAACAGAAAATGCACGTGCAAGAGCATTGTCACCTCCGCAAACAACATTAACTGCATTTTTTTCAATGTGCAGCGATGATATCTTTGCAAAGACACTATTATACTCTGAAGTCCCAAAATACTACACATGGAATGCATCGTCAAACAAATTTCAACGTCGCAAACAAGGTAAAGCAGTTGCAGGACATCCAAATTTATATTCTACAGACGCATTAGGCCGTCTATACACTGTTCACCCAAATAACGCAGAATGTTTTTACTTACGATTACTGTTAATTAATGTACGTGGACCAACATCCTTCCAACAATTAAGAACAGTTAACGGACATGTATGTGCCACTTACCGTGAAGCTTGCCAAGAATTAAATCTTCTTGAAAACGATGCACATTGGGATATGTCACTTGGTGATGCATCGAATATTGCTCAACCACAGAAAATACGCACATTATTTGCAATTATATTGACAACGTGCTTCCCATCTAATCCAAGAGAACTTTGGGAAAAATACAAAGATTACATGAGTGAAGACATCCTCCATCGTTTGCGTGCAATGAATCAAAATCTGGATATTCAATTTACTCCAAACATGTATAATGAGGCATTAGTTTCAATTGAAGACATATGTTTGGCAATCGCTAATAAATCACTGGTACAATTGGGAATGGCTGCACCAAATCGATCTGCAAACAATTTTATCAATCGTTGTTTGCAACGAGAAACATCCTTTGATGTAGATGAATTGAGTACATTTGTTCAAACAAATCTTCTAAAATTAGAAACAGAACAACGCATAGCATATGACAGAATTATGGATGCTATTACAAAGCAAAGTGGTGGATTGTATTTCTTAGATGCACCCGGAGGAACAGGAAAAACTTTTCTCCTTTCAACTATTTTGGCAAGCATACGATCTCGAAGAAATATTGCACTGGCAATTGCATCATCTGGAATTGCGGCAACACTTTTAGATGGTGGAAAAACAGCACATTCAGCGCTAAAATTGCCGTTGAATTTTCAAATCACTGAGACACCAACATGTAATATCAACAAAAATTCTGGAATGGGTAAAGTACTACAATCATGTCAACTTATTGTATGGGACGAATGTACTATGGCACACAAAAAAGCATTGGAAGCGCTCAATCGTACACTAAAAGATTTGAGAGGAAATGAACAGCTCTTCGGTGGTGCCCTCATTTTATTGTCTGGTGATTTTCGACAATCTTTACCAGTCATACCACGTTCAACAGCTGCTGATGAACTTAATGCATGTATCAAATCATCATTTTTATGGCGACACGTACAGAAATTGACTTTGACGACCAATATGCGTGTACAACTACAACATGATGCATCCGCTGAACGTTTCGCAAAACAATTGTTGGATATTGGAAATGGAAAAATGGCAATCAATGAATCAACACAATGCATCATATTTCCAACAAACTTCTGTCAAATTACAGCAACCAAAGAAGAATTGATTCATAAAGTTTTTTCAAATATTGCACAAAATTACACAAATCATCAATGGCTCAGTGAACGTGCTATATTAGCACCTAAAAACAATGATGTAAATGCTATTAATTTCAGCATTCAAAACGAAGTACCAGGCGAAGCGAAAACGTATAAGTCCATAGATACAACAATGAATCAAGATGAAGTTGTCAATTATCCAACGGAATTCTTGAATTCACTTGATTTGCCAGGTATGCCACCTCATGTTTTAAAATTGAAAATTGGAGTGCCTATCATTTTTCTCCGAAACATAAATCCACCGCGACTTTGTAACGGTACCAGACTTTCAGTGAAAAATATGATGAACAATATCATCGAAGCTACAATTTTATGTGTAAAATTTAAAGGAGAAGATGTACATTTACTCGTTCTCCCCAGACATCGAACCTCCGCATTCGAGGGTAGTTTTAGGTATGCTTCCTCAAAGTACTGGAATGAGTTGCCGCAGAACATACGTGCGATGAACTCTTTGCAGAGTTTTAAGAAACACTGCAAGATATGGTTATTGAACCAACAAGGGTTCCAGCAGTGAAAAAAGAGAAGGAAGAAATACATTTTATTTTTATTTTATTTTTAATTACTATTAAATCTTTATAGGTCATGACATGTGGTCTGTCCTCAATGTTTTGTGTTGTCCCAAGGCTTTGCTGAAAACCAGCAGCACTCCAGGGATACCTGGTAGTGCGCAGCTGAGCAATAGCCTTTTTGTTGTCAATTTTAGTTCAAAATTTTGTATATATTTTTTTTTTTTTGTTTGATGTAACAATAATGACAACAAATAAACGGTTTATTATTATTATTATTATTATTATTACTATTGCCACGTATCCCATTAATCCCGACAGATATGCCATTCGAATTTAAACGTTTGCAATTTCCAGTAAGAATGGCATTTGCAATGACCATCAACAAATCACAAGGTCAATCTCTACAAGTGTGTGGACTAAATTTGGAAAATTCATGCTTCTCACATGGACAGCTTTATGTGGCCTGCTCACGCGTTGGAAAACCTTCTGATTTATTTGTGTATGCACCAGATGGAAAAACAAAAAATATTGTATATAAAAAAGCCCTTCAATAAAGAAGATGTAATTCTGTTTCAATTATTTGCTATGTTATTTATTATCATTTACTTATGATAAATTTTCTTTTATTATTTTATGTTTGTATAATATTACATAAGTTTTATTTTTTAGTGAAATAGTCATTTAATTTATTATGCTAAAAATTAATATGATGTTTTATTGTAACTTGATGATGGATTTGTTTTTTCATTCTTCTTTTTCTGCTGGCCATATTTTAATTTTTATTTTATATCATTATTTGTTGTTAATGTGTAGTTTTATTGTAACTTGATAATGAATCTGTTTTTTTGTTATTTGATGCTAAATATGTTTCTCCGTTTATATAATATATAATAATGCTAAATAATATTATTCATGTATTGTTTATTGTAAGTTGGCGATGAATTTCTTTTTTCTGATGGCCATATTTTATGTAAATATATATGTAATTGTTTTATAAAACTTGATGATATTGTGTTTTTATTTTATGTCATTATGTGTTCTTAATGTGTAGTTTTATTGTAACTTGATGATAAATCTGTTTCTTTGTTACTTGATAAATAAAATAAATACCTAGGTATGTTTAAATATGTTTCTCCCTTCATCCAACTGTCGATTTGTTCAGGAGAACTTTGTTCTCTTAACATATCGACAATGTATCAAGCCAGAATACGCGAGAATTGTATGGAGAGGTCTACTTTTTTCACGGCTTTTCCAACTTTGAAGTCAAAAAACACCAACTTAGAGGCTTCGCAGCATATATGTTCCATACACGGATTTACTCAGAATTCGGAGTAGAACATTTCGTGTGTCTGTGTGTGTGTGTGTCTGTGTGTGTGTCTGTGTGTCTGTGTGTCCGTCCCCCCCTTATAACTTTTGATCCGCTCAATTTACAGAGCCTAAAATTTCAGAATATATAAACAGTTACAGGCCTACAAAACTTTTATACTCGGAATTTTGAATTTTTGTTTCAGTCAGGGGTTATCAACTTTTGAATTTTTATTTTATTTTTCCATATATCTCAGAAACCATAAACGGTAGAACGCTGAAAATTGGTACAAACATAGACAAATACAAAATCTCAAATAAGTTTTTTCAAAAAAATTCCAGGGTTTCTCAAACATTTTTTATTAAGAAAAATATTTTTTTTATGATAAATTTATGAGTTTAACTGCCTATATTTCCAAAACTTTTACAATTATCGAAAAAAGCCGAAACACCCCAACTAGATAATTTAATTTTCTATAAAAAATATTAACATTGTAGTAGAAGATCTCAATTTTTTTTTAACAATTTTTTTAAAAATTGAATTTAGTGACGACATCGCTTCATACATTTTGTATGGTAGTCACCTATACACAATATCAAAGAAGACTTAATAGTTTGATACTTCATCTCTAAACATACAATATACATATACCATCATGCTGTTTTCATATTCCGGGTAGGAAAAAAAGACTGACCTCCATACTATCCTATCTTGACTACCTAGGTACATGTGTTGTATAGAAAACTAAATATCATAAAATAATAAATAATTTGTATTTATGGGTTTATAGTTTGGTACATATTCTTCAACTATACATACTATCGCTATCGACAGTTGGATCTCATGTGTTACATGCAACTAGTATTATCCAACTGTCGATTTGTTCAGGAGAACTTTGTTCTCTTAACATATCGACAATGTATCAAGCCAGAATACGCGAGAATTGTATGGAGAGGTCTACTTTTTTCACGGCTTTTCCAACTTTGAAGTCAAAAAACACCAACTTAGAGGCTTCGCAGCATATATGTTCCATACACGGATTTACTCAGAATTCGGAGTAGAACATTTCGTGTGTCTGTGTGTGTGTGTGTCTGTGTGTGTGTCTGTGTGTGTGTCTGTGTGTCTGTGTGTCCGTCCCCCCCTTATAACTTTTGATCCGCTCAATTTACAGAGCCTAAAATTTCAGAATATATAAACAGTTACAGGCCTACAAAACTTTTATACTCGGAATTTTGAATTTTTGTTTCAGTCAGGGGTTATCAACTTTTGAATTTTTATTTTATTTTTCCATATATCTCAGAAACCATAAACGGTAGAACGCTGAAAATTGGTACAAACATAGACAAATACAAAATCTCAAATTAGTTTTTTCAAAAAAATTCCAGGGTTTCTCAAACATTTTTTATTAAGAAAAATATTTTTTTTATGATAAATTTATGAGTTTAACTGCCTATATTTCCAAAACTTTTACAATTATCGAAAAAAGCCGAAACACCCCAACTAGATAATTTAATTTTCTATAAAAAATATTAACATTGTAGTAGAAGATCTCAATTTTTTTTTAACAATTTTTTTAAAAATTGAATTTAGTGACGACATCGCTTCATACATTTTGTATGGCAGTCGCCTATACACAATATGTAAGAAGACTTAATAGTTTGATACTTCATCTCCAAACATACATACATACCATCATGCTATTTGCATATTCTGGGTAGGAAAAAGGATCTTCCTCCATACTATCCTATCTTGACATACATACCTACATATGTTGTATAAAAAACAAAATATCTGAAAATATTCAATAATTTGTATCTATGGGTTTATAGTTTGGTACATATTCTTCAACTATACATACTATCGCTATCGACAGTTGGATCTCATGTGTTACATGCAACTAGTATATAATAATGCCTAATA
Source organism: Molanna angustata (assembly GCA_963576475.1). NCBI lineage: Eukaryota > Metazoa > Arthropoda > Insecta > Trichoptera > Molannidae > Molanna > Molanna angustata. The sequence goes on along the minus strand of OY754974.1, from coordinate 11,817,014 downwards.
ATATTATTCATGTATTGTTTATTATAAGTTGACGATGAATTTGTTTTTTAATTCATCTTCTATTTGTGATGGCCATATTTTATGTAAATATATATGTAATTGTTTTAATAAAACTTGATGATATTGTGTTTTCATTTATATTATGTCATGGTGTGTTCTTAATGTGTAGTTTTATTGTAACTTGATGATGAATCTGTATTTTTTGTTACTTGACAAATAAAATAAATATGTTTCCCCGTTCATATTATGTATAATACTGCTAAAAATATTATTCATTGTTTATTGTAAGTTGAGGATGAATTTATTTTTTCATTCATCTTCTTTTTCTGATGGCCATATTTTATGTAAATATTATGTATTTGTTTTATTATAAAACTTAAAGATATTGTATTTTCATTTTTATTTTATGTCATTATGTGTTGTTAATGTGTAGTTTAATTGTAACTTGATGATGAATATGTTTTATTGTAACGTGATGCTAAATATGTTTCACTGTTCAAATTATATATTATAATAATGCTGAATAATATTATTCATGTATTGTTTTATTGTAAGTATGTATTTGTTTTATAAAAACTTGACAACAAATTTGTGTTTTCATTGACGATGTTCATTTGGGAAATATTCAGCGAGTTTAAGATACTCATCACACATATGTTTTTATTTTATGTAATTTTGTTATTATTTTAGTAGTTTTTTTTATTTTTACTTTTTTTTAATTAATGATATTATTTTTGTATGGTATTATTGTAACTAAATTAATAATTTTTTTTCTGAATATTTCATGTAACATGTTAAATATTTTATTTGGCATAGAACATCCAACGTCGGGTTGCCAAAATATAATAAAACGAGTGGGTTGTGGCCAACACTAAACTCTCCACACCACAAATATTGACAATGAAATATTTTATTCATTCTAAATTTTACTACCAAGAATATAAATTTTCTAACGATAGTATATTTTCATGTTAAGATAGACAAACTATTAATGCAGTATGGTGAAGAATTCTAATGTTGTATGAAATATTTTAATAAAAGCAGATAAATTTTGTTTTAAAGGACGTTAGAGCATTTTGACAATTTTGACACGTAATATCATATGAAGAAATTTTTGTTATTTATGAAAAGCTAATCAGTTCGATGTTCAAGCTCTTTACATTATAACATGAAATCAAATTACTGAACTTTTCCATACATAAGAAATTTATCTTATTATATACATTTTTATTCATACTAAATTTTACTACCAGGAAAATAAATTTTCTATCGACAGTATATTTTTATGTTAAGATAGACAAACTATTATTGCAGTATGGTGTAGAATGCTTATGTTGTATGAAATATTTTAATAAAAGCAGATAAATTTTGTTTTAAAGGACGCGAAAGCATTTTCCAAATTTTGACAGGTGATATCATATGAAGAAATTTTTTGTTATTTATGGAAAGCTAATCAGTTCTATGTTCAAGCTCTTTACATTATAACATGAAATCAAATTACTGAACTTTTCCATACATAGAAATTTATCTAATTACATTTTTATTCATACTAAATGTTACTACCAGGAATATAAATTTTCTTCCGATAGTATATTTTTATGTTAAGATAGACAAACTATTAATGCAGTATAGTGAAGAATGCTTATGTTGTATGAAATATTTTAAAAAAAGCAGATAAATTTTGTTTTAAAGAACGCGAGAGCATTTTCAAAATTTTGACACGTGATATTATATGAAGATTTTTTTTGATATTTATGGAAAACAAATCAGTTCTATGTTCAAGCTCTTTACATTATAACATGAAATCAAATTACTGAACTTTTCCATACATAGAAATTTATCTAATTACATTATTATTCATACTAAATGTTACTATCAGGAATATAAATTTTCTTCCGATAGTATATTTTTATGATAAGATAGACAAACTTTTAATGCAGTATGGTGTAGAATGCTTATGTTGTATGAAATATTTTAAAAAAAGCAGATAAATTTTGTTCTAAAGAACGCGAGAGCATTTTCCAAATTTTGACAGGTGATATCATATGAAGATTTTTTTTGTTATTTATGGAAAGCTAATCAGTTCTATGTTCAAGCTCTTTACATTATAACATGAAATCAAATTACTGAACTTTTCCATACATAGAAATTTATCTAATTACATTTTTATTCATACTAAATGTTACTACCAGGAATATAAATTTTCTTCCGATAGTATATTTTTATGTTAAGATAGACAAACTATTAATGCAGTATAGTGAAGAATGCTTATGTTGTATGAAATATTTTAAAAAAAGCAGATAAATTTTGTTTTAAAGAACGCGAGAGCATTTTTCAAATTTTGACAGGTGATATCATATGAAGATTTTTTTTGTTATTTATGGAAAGCTAATCAGTTCTATGTTCAAGCTCTTTACATTATAACATGAAATCAAATTACTAAACGTTTCCATGCATAGAAATTTATCTAATTACATTTTTATTCATACTAAATGTTACTACCAGGAATATAAATTTTCTTCCGATAGTATATTTTTATGTTAAGATAGACAAACTATTAATGCAGTATAGTGAAGACTGCTTATGTTGTATGAAATATTTTAAAAAAAGCAGATAAATTTTGTTTCAAAGAGCGTTAGAACATTTTGACAATGTTTACACGTGATATCATATGAAGAAATTATATGATATCTATGAAAAGCTAATCAGTTCTAAGTTCAAGCTATTAATATTCTTCTATCAATATGAAATCAATGAACTGATCATTGCCAAATATAAAAAAATTCTCTTGTTACATATAAGTTTCATACAAATATCCACTAAATAAAATATAATTTTTGAAACCGTTGAATATTTTTCTTTTAACATTGACCAACTTTGAATACAATTTTATGAAGATTCTTGGTGTTGTATAAATAGTTGAAACCAAATTAAAATATCTCTAATTTCCAGGTCGTGAGAGCATTTTTTCAGTTTTAATAGATGAAATCATAAAGAAACATTGGGAAAAAATGAACCGTTGTCTATGGAAAACTAATCAGCTCTAAGTTTATGGACTTAACACATGTGATATCAATATGAAGTCAATCGGACTTATAGTTTGGGCTGCAGAGAGGACACAAAAAAAAAACAACGTAAATGATGAATTCATAGAGAAGAAATCAAAAGTTGTCTATGGAAAACTAATCAGCTCTAGGTCTTTGCACTTTACACATATGATGTTAATATGAAGTCGATCAGACTTATAGTTTGGGCTGTAGAGAGGACACAAAAAAGATAAATGCTACGGCGTACGGCGTACGGCGTACGGCGTACGGCGTACAGCGTATACGCCATACACACAAACACATCACGACGAAACTCATAGTGTGCATTCTCTACATGATACCCATTGAGAAATTGATGTAAAAAAAATACGCTTAAATTTTGCGAAATCATGACTCTCCCCTATTCCATAGTGTGGAGAGTAAAAATGACAAAATAAAAACACTTTCTTTATTTCAGCAGCATTGCAACGCATGCCGGGTATTCGCTATCTATATTATAAATTTGAATGTTTGTATCTATGTTTATGTATATGTTGAATGCGCTCCTAAACCGTTCATCCGATTGCGATGAAACTTTGGTGAATTGTCGAGAGTATACCAGGGATGGTTTCTGGATCAAAAAATTTTAACTTCTTCTTCTTCTTCATCGAGTTTTAGGTCATTTTACCTATGAAGGTGGACTATCCTGGGAACCGTTCATCCGATTGCAATTAAACTTTGATGAATTGTCAAGCGTATACCCGGGATGGTTTCTGGATTAAAAAAAATTTCTTCTTCTTCTTCTTCATCGAGTATTAGGTCATTTTACCTATGAAGATGGACTATCCTGGGACCCGTTCATCCGATTGCAATGAAACTTTGGTGAATTATCGAACGTATACCCAGGATGATTTCTGGATTAAAAAAATTTTCTTCTTCTTCTTCTTCATCGGGTATCAGGTCATTTTACCTATGAAGGTGGACTATCCTGAGAACCGTTCATCCGATTGCAATGAAACTTTGGTGAATTGTCGAGCGTATGACCGGGATAGTTTCTGGGTTAAAATTTTTTTCTTCTTCTTCTTCTTCATCTGGTATCAGGTCATTTTACCTATGAAGGTGGACTATCCTGGGAACCGTTCATTCAATTTCAATGAAACTTTGATGAATTGTCGAGTGTATGCCCGGGATGGTTTCTGGATTAAAAAAAATTCTTCTTCTTCTTCTTCATCGGGTATCAGGTCATTTTACCGATGAAGATGGACTATCCTGAGAACCGTTCATCAGATCGCAATGAAAATTTGGTGAATTGTTGAGCGTATGAACGGGACCTACTGAAGGGAAGGGAGGTACTGAAGGGTCTGAAGGCACGGGAGTAGGTAACTGAAGGGACGGGAGTAACTGAATGGACGGGAGTAACTGAAAGGACGGGAGTAACTGAAGGGACGGGAGTAACTGAAGGGACGGGAGTAACTGAAGGGACGGGAGTAACTGAAGGGACGGGAGAAACTGAAGGGACGGGAGTAACTGAAGGGACGGGAGTAATTGAAGGGACGGGAGTAACTGAAGGGACGGGAGTAACTGAAGGGACGGAAGTAACAGAAGGGACGGAAGTAACAGAAGGGACGGAAGTAACTGAAGGGACGGGAGTAACTAAAGGGACGGGAGTAACTGAAGGGAAGGGAGTAACCGAAGGAACGGGAGGTACTGAAGGGACGGGAAGTACTGAAGGGATGGGAGGTATTGAAGAGTCTGAAGCGATGGGTGGTTATGGAGGACGATTTTTAATTATACAGGCAATACGAAGTTTGCCGGGTATTCACTAGTCTATATTATAAATTTGAATGTTTGTATCTATGTGTATCTATGTATGTGTTGAATGCGCTCCTAAACCGCTCATCCGATTGCGATGAAACTTTGGTGAACTGTCGAGAGTATACCAGGGATGGTTTCTGGATCAAAAAATTTTAATTTCTTCTTCTTCTTCATCGAGTTTTAGGTCATTTTACCTATGAAGGAGGACTATCCTGGGAACCGTTCATCCGATTGCAATTAAACTTTGGTGAATTGTCGATCGTATGCCCGGGATGATTTCTGAATTTAAAATATTTTCTTCTTCTTCTTCTTCATCGGGTATCAGGTCATTTTACATATGAAGGTGGACTAACCTGAGAACCGTTCATCCGATTGCAATGAAACTTTGGTGAATTGTCGAGTGTATGCCCGGGATGGTTTCTGGATTAAAAAAAAATTCTTCTTCTTCTTCTTCATCGGGTATCAGGTCATTTTACCGATGAAGGTGGACTATCCTTGGAACCGTTCAATCAATTTCAATGAAACTTTGATGAATTGTCGAGCGTATGACCGGGACCTACTGAAGGGACGGGAGTAACTGAAGGGACGGGAGTAACTGAAGGGACGGGAGTAACTGAAGGGACGGGAGTAACTGAAGGGACGGGAGTAACTGAAGGGACGGGAGTAACTGAAGGGACGGGAGTAACTGAAGGGACGGGAGTAACTGAAGGGACGGGAGTAACTGAAGGGACGGGAGTAACTGAAGGGACGGGAGTACCTAACTGAAGGGACGGGAGTAACTGAAGGGACGGGAGTAACTGAAGGGACGGGAGTAACTGAAGGGACGGGAGTAACTGAAGGGACGGGAGTAACTGAAGGGACGGGAGTAACTGAAGGGACGGGAGTAACTGAAGGGACGGAAGTAACTGAAGGGACGGGAGTAACTGAAGGGACGGGAGTAACTGAAAGGGACGGGAGTAACTGAAGGGACGGGAGTAACTGAAAGGGACGGGAGTAACTGAAGGGACGGGAAGTACTGAAGGGATGGGAGGTATTGAAGAGTCTGAAGCGACGGGTGGTTATGGAGGACGATTTTTAATTATACAGGCAATACGAAGTTTGCCGGGGGTTCACTAGTCTATATTATAAATTTGAATGTTTGTATGTATCTATGTATGTATCTATGTATGTGTTGTATGCGCTCCTAAACCGCTCATCCGATTGCGATGAAACTTTGGTGAACTGTCGAGAGTATACCAGGGATGGTTTCTGGATCAAAAAATTTTAACTTCTGCTTCTTCTTCATCGAGTTTTAGGTCATTTTACCTATGAAGATGGACTATCCTGGGAACCGTTCATCCGATTGCAATTAAACTTTGGTGAATTGTCGATCGTATGCCCGGGATGATTTCTGAATTTAAAATATTTTCTTCTTCTTCTTCTTCATCGGGTATCAGGTCATTTTACATATGAAGGTGGACTATCCTGGGAACCGTTCATCCGATTGCAATGAAACTTTGGTGAATTATCGAAGGTATGCCCGGGATGGTTTCTGGATTAAAAAAAATTCTTCTTCTTCTTCTTCATCGGGTATCAGGTCATTTTACCGATGAGGGTGGACTATCCTGGGAACCGTTCATTCAATTTCAATGAAACTTTGATGAATTGTCGAGCGTATGACCGGGACCTACTGAAAGGACGGGAGGTAATGAAGGGACGGGAGGTAATGAAGGGACGGGAGGTAATGAAGGGACGGGAGTATCTGAAGGGACGGGAGTAACTGAAGGGACGGGAGTAACTGAAGGGACGGGAGTAACTGAAGGGACGGGAGTAACTGAAGGGACGGGAGTAACTGAAGGGACGGGAGTAACTGAAGGGACGGGAGTAACTGAAGGGACGGGAGTAACTGAAGGGACGGGAGTAACTGAAGGGACGGGAGTAACTGAAGGGACGGGAGTAACTGAAGGGACGGGAGTAACTGAAGGGACGGGAGTAACTGAAGGGACGGGAGTAACTGAAGGGACGGGAGTAACTGAAGGGACGGGAGTAACTGAAGGGACGGGAGTAACTGAAGGGACGGGAGTAACTGAAGGGACGGGAGTAACTGAAGGGACCGGAGTAACTGAAGGGAAGGGAGTAACTGAAGGGACGGGAGTAACTGAAGGGACGGGAGTAACTGAAGGGACGGGAGAAACTGAAGGGACGTCAGAAACTGAAGGGACGGGAGTAACAGAAGGGACGGTAGTAACTGAAGGGACGGTAGTAACTGAAGGGACGGGAGTAACTGAAGGGACGGGAGTAACTGAAGGGACGGGAGTAACTGAAGGGACGGGAGTAACTGGAGGGACGGGAGTAACTGAAGGGACGGGAGTAACTGAAGGGACGGGAGTAACTGAAGGGACGGGAGTAACTGAAGGGACGGGAGAAACTGAAGGGACGGGAGTAACAGAAGGGACGGTAGTAGCTGAAGGGACGGGAGTAACTGAAGGGACGGGAGTAACTGAAGGGACGGGAGTAACTGAAGGGACGGGAGTAACTGAAGGGACGGGAGTAACTGAAGGGACGGGAGTAACTGAAGGGACGGGAGTAACTGAAGGGACGGGAGTAACTGAAGGGACGGGAGTAACTGAAGGGACGGGAGTAACTGAAGGGACGGGAGTAACTGAAGGGACGGGAGTAACTGAAGGGACGGGAGTAACTGAAGGGACGGGAGTAACTGAAGGGACGGGAGTAACTGAAGGGACGGGAGTAACTGAAGGGACGGGAGTAACTGAAGGGACGGGAGTAACCTAAGGGACGGAAGTAACTGAAGGAAAGGGAATAACTGAAGGGACGGGAGTAACTGAAGGGACGGGAGTAACTGAGGGACGGGAGTAACTGAAGGGACGGGAGTAACTGAAGGGACGGAAGTAACTGAAGGAACTGGAATAACTGAAGGGACGGGAGTAACTGAAGGGACGGGAGTAACCGAAGGGACGGGAGGTACTGAAGGGACGGGAGGTACTGAAGGGACGGGAGGTACTGAAGGGACGGAAGGTACTGAAGGGACGGGAAGTACTGAAGGGATGGGAGGTATTGAAGAGTTTGAAGCGACGGGTGGTTATGGACGACAATTTTTAATTATACAGGCAATACGAAGTTTGCCGGGTGTTCACTAGTAAAAAATATAAAAAGGACTATTACGAGGACCAGCTAAAAAAAGCAAAGGGCAATTCGAAAAAAATATGGAATATCGTCGACGAAATCTCTTCAAGAAGGGTGCAACACCATAAAACAGTTGATAAACTTAATGTCGATGACAATATTATAACAGATGGGTCTGAAATTTCCTGTTTTTTTTTAATAATTACTTCACTAACATTGCTAGAGACCTGGTGAATAAGATACATTTATCTGGGCATAGGAATACCAATGAAATACAAGATACTAGTCCTGTATTTCTTTCGAATTTTGAAAATGTAACTGAGGAAGAAGTGGGTATTTTGTTGGAAAGTCTGAGAAATGGTTCGGCGATTGGACCTGATGGAATAGGTGTAGATTTACTTAAAGGTATAAAACTATATATTTTGGCACCCTTAAAATTTATCATGAATTTTTCACTCAACACAGGCGTTTTTCCCGCTGGATTTAAAGCATCTATTATTGTACCTATTCACAAAGGTGGATCTCCTCTTTCACTAAATAATTATAGGCCAATAACTCTTATATCACAAATTGCAAAAATCTATGAAAAAGACATCAAAAACAGATTGACAACGTTTTTGGAGTCAAGATGTATATTATCCAAAAATCAATTTGGTTTTAGACCGGGTATGGGTACGGACGATGCATTTTTTAGACTTACTAAATATATCACGGAGAACTTAGATCGTGGAGAATGTCTGTTGTCAGTATTCCTTGACCTACGTAAGGCATTTGATACGGTTAATCATAAATTACTTCTGAATAAGTTGAAAAGTATCGGAATAGGAGGCGAGTGTCTTTCACTTATAGAAAGTTATTTAAAGGACAGACCACAGAGAACTAAAGTCAATTGTAGTGTCAGTACGGAACTTAAAGGACTCCACGTTGTACCGCATGGAACTGTTTTGGGTCCGATACTTTTTCTGTTGTACATTAACCAACTATATGACATACAAATCCCCGGCCTTATTGTGTCATTCGCGGATGACACATCGATATCAGTAAAAGGTCCGACATGGGACGAAGCATTTCGAAATGCAACGTTCTCTTTAAAAGTTGTCAGGACTGGGTTAGATGATAATCTATTATCCCCCAATTAAGTAAAAACCTTTTTTGTACCGTTTTACATTTCTAAAAGAAAAAACCCTGAAAATAATTTCCTTCTCAGATTCCACAACACCAACTGCTCTAATGAATGTAACGAGTGTGATTTAGTATCTAGAGCTGACAGCATAAAATATTTAGGAATCCACATTGACACTCAATTAAAATGGGGTAAACAAATAGATAATTTGGCGAAAAGACTTAGAAACCAAATGTTTATATACAGAAGATTTGTGGATTTTGTTGATCTGAACACTGTTCGTATGGCCTATTATAGTTTAACTCAGTCTCTACTCACATATGGAATGATTGCCTGGGGCTCCAGAAGAAAATTATTAAATTAATTAATTAAATTAATATATTAAATTAATTGTTTTCAGTCTGGATCTGTGAGACGATTAATATCGTAAGTCTCCAGAATGTGGCAACTTGTTATTGGGTGCGTGTTAAATAATTATTTGACATAGTACCTGTTAGTCGCCCGAGAAGCTATATATAAAATAAAAATAAAATAAAATAAAAATAAAATATATAAAAAACCTCTAATGTTCCCTAGTGATGAATTGTTCCAACTGAGTGGATTGAGTGACTTACGTAGGCTTTATATATTGCAGTGTACTAAATTCATCAAACAGAAACCACAAGCTTTTGTGCAGGCGTCATATAATGATTGCAGAGTTAGCGCGAGGCTGGGAAACCAATTTAGACCTCCCATCTGCAATACTAGATTTTTTCAACGATTTCCACCTTTCGTTGCTCCGAAAGTATATAACAATCTGCCATCTTTAGTGAAGCAACATAAAAGCTACCTAACCTTTATGAAGCATTTTAATCTGTGGCTTAAAACAGCTCACCCAAATGATTATCTATTGTAATTTTGTATTCATTGTTTTATGCAGTATTTGTGGTGTTGCAACCTGTTTGTATCTTTTAGTATTTATTTTTTTTTGTATCTTTTTAGTATTTATTATTTTTGTTTAACTTTTTTATTCTGTTGCATTTTTTTTAATGTGTAAATATCTACATAATGAGTAGGTATATAAAAATGTATAAAGGTATCAAAGAAACGAACCACAGGTATAGAATTGGTATCGGCTAGCATTTAGTTAAACCGCGCGACTTGTTGTGTGTTTTTTGTGGATATTATGTACCTACATAAACATACAACATTTTAAAGAGTATGTTTTTTATTTTTAATGTTTATGTTCAATTTCTGGTATTGTCTATTTTAAGATTTATTAAAAAATAATTAACTATGCACTGTAGATTGTAGATATAACTAATTTTTTATCATTTAGTAATACCCACAAACAGGCGTTGCCTGGTGGGATTTCTCTTGTTTATATTATATTTTCTAATTATCATGTTATATTATGTAAGTTTTTATAAGTTATATATTTCTGTACACTCCTTTATGTTACTATATTATTGTCTTCTTATGCACATAACATATTGTTAAAAGAGAAATAAAGAATCCTTTATTATTATTATTATTTATTTTTCTTCTGGGAACTAACCCTTCCCCCCTGAATATAAGTCAAATTATCTTGTATATAACGCCAAAAGTTTGTAGAGGATTCCGCTTTTAAATCACGTAATATTTGCGAATGACCGCGGCTGAGGTGGAGGAATTCTTTACAACGATATTTTGGCGCGTCCTTGAAGCAGACTTCACTAGACAGGACGACGTGGAGTCAAATGGAGGAGGCCTTAGTAGGTGGACGAAAATAAGATGATGAAGAAGAAGAAAAATAAATATCCTGATGAAAATCGACATAATTTTTGCTGAACCGAACTGAAGGGGCAGTAAGAAATAAAGGTTATATTTTTTTTTTTTTTTTTTTATTTATTTATTTAGGGACAAATACAGTCTTGAAATACTAAAATGGAATAATACACTATAAAATAAAAACAAACAGACCAATTACATATGTCCACAGATATTAAATATAAAACATTTCAAACATCATAAATTTAAATATAACTAAGATGTATGTTTGCCTGTGACGGGAAAGGGAAAGGATGGGAAAAGGATTATGACAGTTAAATTGTTATATTTTTGTTACAAACAACAACTCAAAATGTAAATAAAAGTATACAAAAGATAATATTAGAAAAAACAAAAATAACTAACAAAAAAAAAAAAATTCAACATACGAGTTCATGCTATGCACTTATAGAGAGAATTTTTGTATGCGTTATTACTAGCGGTGAATATATCAGAATGTGTGATACTGGCTGAGAGGTTGACATTATAGAAGTTACAAGCCCTTTTGATAAACTCATTTTGATTAGAATTAGTGTTACTTCGAGGAACATAAAACAAGTAGTTCAATCTGCCATTTCGCAACGGCGCATGGAAATTAATTTTATTTAACTAGTTGCATGTAACACATGAGATCCAACTGTCGACAGCGATAGTATGTATAGTTGAAGAATAAGTACCAAACCCATAAATACAAATTATTTATTATTTTATGATATTTAGTTTTCTATACAACACATGTACCTAGGTAGTCAAGATAGGATAGTATGGAGGTCAGTCTTTTTTTCCTACCCGGAATATGAAAACAGCATGATGGTACCTATATGTATTTTGTATGTTTAGAGATGAAGTATCAAACTATTAAGTCTTCTTTGATATTGTGTATAGGTGACTACCATACAAATTGTATGAAGCGATGTCGTCAATAAATTCAATTTTTATAAAAATTTAAAAAAAAAAATTTGAGATGTACTGCTACAATGTTAATATTTTTTATATAAAATTAAATTATCTAGTTGGGGTGTTTCGGCTTTTTTCGATATTTAAAAAAAAAATGGAAATATAGGCAGTTAAACTCATAAATTCATCATAAAAAAAATACTTTTCTTAATAAAAAATGTTTGAGAAACTCTGGAATTTTTTTGAAAAAACTAATTTGAGATTTTGTATTTGTCTATGTTTATACCAATTTTCAGCGTTCTAGCTTTTATGGTTTCTGAGATATAGGGAAAAATAAAATAAAAATTCAAAAGTTGATAACCCCTGACTGAAACAAAAATTCAAAATTCCGAGTATAAAAGTTTTGTAGGCCTGTAACTTTTTATATATTCTGAAATTTTAGGCTCTGTAAATTGAGCGCATCAAAAGTTATAAGGGGGGGACGGACACACACACACACACACACACACAAGACATACACACACACACACACACACACACACACAGACACACGAAATGTTCTACTCCAAATTCTGAGTAAATCCGTGTATGGAACATATATGCTGCGAAGCCTCTAAGTTGGTGTTTTTTGACTTCAAAGTTGGAAAAGCCGTGAAAAAAGTAGACCTCTCCATACAATTCTCGCGTATTCTGGCTTGATACATTGTCGATATGTTAAGAGAACAAAGTTCTCCTGAACAAATCGACAGTTGGATAAACTAGTTGCATGTAACACATGAGATCCAACTGTCGATAGCGATAGTATGTATAGTTGAAGAATATGTACCAAACTATAAACCCATAGATACAAATTATTGAATATTTTCAGATATTTTGTTTTCTATACAACATAATATGTAGGTATGTATGTCAAGATAGGATAGTATGGAGGAAGATCCTTTTTCCTACCCAGAATATGCAAATAGCATGATGGTATGTATGTATGTTTGGAGATGAAGTATCAAACTATTAAGTCTTCTTACATATTGTGTATAGGCGACTGCCATACAAAATGTATGAAGCGATGTCGTCACTAAATTCAATTTTTAAAAAAATTGTTAAAAAAAAATTGAGATCTTCTACTACAATGTTAATATTTTTTATAGAAAATTAAATTATCTAGTTGGGGTGTTTCGGCTTTTTTCGATAATTGTAAAAGTTTTGGAAAAATATAGGCAGTTAAACTCATAAATTTATCATAAAAAAAATATTTTTCTTAATAAAAAATGTTTGAGAAACCCTGGAATTTTTTTGAAAAAACTAATTTGAGATTTTGTGTTTGTCTATGTTTGTACCAATTTTCAGCGTTCTACCGTTTATGGTTTCTGAGATATATGGAAAAATAAAATAAAAATTCAAAAGTTGATAACCCCTGACTGAAACAAAAATTCAAAATTCCGAGTATAAAAGTTTTGTAGGCCTGTAACTGTTTATATATTCTGAAATTTTAGGCTCTGTAAATTGAGCGGATCAAAAGTTATAAGGGGGGGACGGACACACAGACACACAGACACACACACACACAGACACACACACACACACAGACACACGAAATGTTCTACTCCGAATTCTGAGTAAATCCGTGTATGGAACATATATGCTGCGAAGCCTCTAAGTTGGTGTTTTTTGACTTCAAAGTTGGAAAAGCCGTGAAAAAAGTAGACCTCTCCATACAATTCTCGCGTATTCTGGCTTGATACATTGTCGATATGTTAAGAGAACAAAGTTCTCCTGAACAAATCGACAGTTGGACTAGTTGCATGTAACACATGAGATCCAACTGTCGATAGCGATAGTATGTATAGTTGAAGAATACGTACCAAACTATAAACCCATAAATACAAATTATTGAATATTTTCAGATATTTTGTTTTCTATACTAGTTGCATGTAACACATGGGATCCAACTGTCGACAGCGATAGTATGTATAGTTGAAGAATAAGTACCAAACCCATAAATACAAATTATTTATTATTTTATGATATTTAGTTTTCTATACAACACATGTACCTAGGTAGTCAAAATATGATAGTATGGAGGTCAGTCTTTTTTTCCTACCCGGAATATGAAAACAGCATGATGGTATATGTATATTGTATGTTTAGAGATGAAGTATCAAACTATTGTCTTCTTTGATATTGTGTATAGGTGACTACCATACAAATTGTATGAAGCGATGTCGTCACTAAATTCAATTTTTATAAAAATTGTTAAAAAAAATTTGAGATGTACTGCTACAATGTTAATATTTTTTATATAAAATTGAATTATCTAGTTGGGGTGTTTCGGCTTTTTTCGATATTTAAAAAATAAATGGAAATATAGGCAGTTAAACTCATAAATTTATCATAAAAAAAATATTTTTTTAATAAAAAATGTTTGAGAAACCCTGGAATTTTTTTGAAAAAACTAATTTGAGATTTTGTATTTGTCTATGTTTGTACCAATTTTCAGTGTTCTAGCGTTTATGGTTTCTGAGATATATGGAAAAATAAAATAAAAATTCAAAAGTTGATAACCCCTGACTGAAACAAAAATTCAAAATTCCGAGTATAAAAGTTTTGTAGGCCTGTAACTGTTTATATATTCTGAAATTTTAGGCTCTGTTTATTGAGCGGATCAAAAGTTATAAGGGGGGGACGGACACACAGACACACAGACACACACACACACATACACACACACACACAGACACACACACACACAGACACACGAAATGTTCTACTCCGAATTCTGAGTAAATCCGTGTATGGAACATATATGCTGCGAAGCCTCTAAGTTGGTGTTTTTTGACTTCAAAGTTGGAAAAGCCGTGAAAAAAGTAGACCTCTCCATACAATTCTCGCGTATTCTGGCTTGATACATTGTCGATATGTTAAGAGAACAAAGTTCTCCTGAACAAATCGACAGTTGGACTATTTATTTTACACATATAGCTAAGAAATTAACTATTAATCTTTAATACTTCTTAACTTAACACTAGTTGCATGTAACACATGAGATCCAACTGTCGATAGCGATAGTATGTATAGTTGAAGAATATGTACCAAACTATAAACCCATAAATACAAATTATTGAATATTTTCAGATATTTTGTTTTCTATACAACATATATTATGTAGGTATGTATGTCAAGATAGGATAGTATGGAGGAAGTTCCTTTTTTCCTACCCAGAATATGAAAATAGCATGATGGTATGTATGTTTGGAGATGAAGTATCAAACTATTAAGTCTTCTTACATATTGTGTATAGGCGACTGCCATACAAAATGTATGAAGCGATGTCGTCACTAAATTCAATTTTTAAAAAAATTGTTAAAAAAAAATTGAGATCTTCTACTACATTGCTGATATTTTTTATAGAAAATTAAATTATCTAGTTGGGGTGTTTCGACTTTTTTTGATAATTGTAAAAGTTTTGGAAATATAGGCAGTTAAACTCATAAATTTATCATAAAAAAATATTTTTCTTAATAAAAAATGTTTGAGAAACCCTGGAATTTTTTTGAAAAAACTAATTTGAGATTTTGTATTTGTCTATGTTTGTACCAATTTTCAGCGTTCTAGCGTTTATGGTTTCTGAGATATATGGAAAAATAAAATAAAAATTCAAAAGTTGATAACCCCTGACTGAAACAAAAATTCAAAATTCCGAGTATAAAAGTTTTGTAGGCCTGTAACTGTTTATATATTCTGAAATTTTAGGCTCTGTTTATTGAGCGGATCAAAAGTTATAAGGGGGGGACGGACACACAGACACACAGACACACACACACACACACACACACAGACACACACACACAGACACACACACACACAGACACACGAAATGTTCTACTCCGAATTCTGAGTAAATCCGTGTATGGAACATATATGCTGCGAAGCCTCTAAGTTGGTGTTTTTTGACTTCAAAGTTGGAAAAGCCGTGAAAAAAGTAGACCTCTCCATACAATTCTCGCGTATTCTGGCTTGATACATTGTCGATATGTTAAGAGAACAAAGTTCTCCTGAACAAATCGACAGTTGGAAAACATATGTTTTCAGCTAGACTATGGAATGGCCTAAGTGATGAAGTAACGTCATCTCAATCCATTCAAATATTTAAAGGTAAATTAAAAAAACTTTATTTGTCAAATAGTTCCTAAATTCCTTCTATATCCTTCCGTAACCTCCTTTTCCTCATTGCTATGATCAGTGTTATTTTTATTATTCTTTTATTTTTAAACTCTCTTTTCATTTTTTTCTCTTTGTAATTTTTTTTATATTTCTTACTCTTTTATGTTATTTTTTATCAATTTATTTCTCAATTAATTAGTACTGTACCAATTTAACTAAGAGACTTCACGTTGCTCGGGTTGGTTGGAAGAAATTGCCTTATGGCAATAAACCTGCCTTTGTACACATGTACATAAATTATATAAATAAATAAATAAATATGTAGGTATGTATGTCAAGATAGGATAGTATGGAGGAAGTTCCTTTTTTCCTACCCAGAATATGAAAATAGCATGATGGTATGTATGTTTGGAGATGAAGTATCAAACTATTAAGTCTTCTTACATATTGTGTATAGGCGACTGCCATACAAAATGTATGAAGCGATGTCGTCACTAAATTCAATTTTCAAAAAAAATGTTAAAAAAAAATCGAGATCTTCTGCTACAATGTTAGTATTTTTTATAGAAAATTAAATTATCTAGTTGGGGTGTTTCGGCTTTTTTCGATTATTGTTTAAGTTTTGGAAATATAGGCAGTTAAACTCATAAATTTATCATAAAAAATATATTTTTCTTAATAAAAAATGTTTGAGAAACCCTGGAATTTTTTTGAAAAAATCAATTTGAGATTTTATATTTTTCTATGTTTGTACCAATTTTCAGCGTTCTAGCTTTTATGGTTTCTGAGATATATGGAAAAATAAAATTAAAATTAAAAAGTTGATAACCCCTGACTGAAACAAAAATTCAAAATTCCGAGTATAAAAGTTTTGTAGGCCTGTAACTTTTTATATATTCTGAAATTTTGGGCTCTGTAAATTGAGCGTATCAAAAGTTATAAGGGGGGGACGGAAAAACAGACACACGAAATGTTCTACTCCGAATTCTGAGTAAATCCGTGTATGGAACATATATGCTGCGAAGCCTCTAAGTTGGTGTTTTTTGACTTCAAAGTTGGAAAAGCCGTGAAAAAAGTAGACCTCTGCATACAATTCTCGCGTATCCTGGCTTGATACATTGTCGATATGTTAAGAGAACTAAGTTCTCCTGAACAAATCGACAGTTGGAAGAGAGTATATATTACTAGTTGCATGTAACACATGAGATCCAACTGTCGACAGCGATAGTATGTATAGTTGAAGAATAAGTACCCAACCCATAAATACAAATTATTTATTATTTTATTTATTATTTTATGATATTTAGTTTTCTATACAACACATGTACCTAGGTAGTCAAGATAGGATGGTATGGAGGTCAGTCTTTTTTTCCTACCCGAAATATGAAAACAGCATGATGGTATATGTATATTGTATGTTTAGAGATGAAGTATCAAACTATTAAGTCTTCTTTGATATTGTGTATAGGTGACTACCATACAAATTGTATGAAGCGATGTCGTCACTAAATTCAATTTTATAAAAATTGTTAAAAAAAATTTGAGATGTACTGCTACAATGTTAATATTTTATATATAAAATTAAATTATCTAGTTGGGGTGTTTCGGCTTTTTTCGATATTTTAAAAAAAATGGAAATATAGGCAGTTAAACTCATAAATTTATCTTAAAAAGAATACTTTTCTTAATAAAAAATGTTTGAGAAACCCTGGAATTTTTTTGAAAAAACTAATTTGAGATTTTGTATTTGTCTATGTTTATACCAATTTTCAGCGTTCTAGCTTTTATGGTTTCTGAGATATAGGGAAAAATAAAATAAAAATTCAAAAGTTGATAACCCCTGACTGAAACAAAAATTCAAAATTCCGAGTATAAAAGTTTTGTAGGCCTGTAACTGTTTATATATTCTGAAATTTTAGGCTCTGTAAATTGAGCGGATCAAAAGTTATAAGGGGGGGACGGACACACACACACAGACATACACACACACAGACACACACAGACACACACACACAGACACACGAAATGTTCTACTCCGAATTCTGAGTAAATCCGTGTATGGAACATATATGCTGCGAAGCCTCTAAGTTGGTGTTTTTTGACTTCAAAGTTGGAAAAGCCGTGAAAAAAGTAGACCTCTCCATACAATTCTTGCTCTTGCGTATTCTGGCTTGATACATTGTCGATATGTTAAGAGAACAAAGTTCTCCTGAACAAATCGACAGTTGGATCAGGACAGTCAACTTTTGAATTAATAATTTTAAAGAGAAACATTTGATCCGCAACTTCTCTCCTGTGTACGATTTTTTTCATTCGGAAATGTTTCTCAATTTCATCATAAGAACTGTATATGTTATATGATTTGAAATTTAAGAATTTTAGAAATCGTTTTTGAACTCTTTCTAGTCGATCGACGTATATACTGTAGCGTGGGTTCCAAATCTGTGAACAATACTCTAAATGTGGACGAACATAACTATTTTAATGAAATTGAACCCTACAAGAGTAAAAATGATCTAGTTTCTATTCGGTGAAAGGTTTTTCTGTTCGAACGGTCAATTGGTGTGCGTGTGCGTGTGCGTGTGCGTTTGCGTGTGCGTGTGTGTGTGTGCGTGTGCGTGTGCGTGTGCGTGTGCGTGTGCGTGTGCGTGTGCGTGTGCGTGTGCGTGTGCGTGTGCGTGTGCGTGTGCGTGTGCGTGTGCGTGTGCGTGTGCGTGTGCGTGTGCGTGTGCGTGTGCGTGTGCGTGTGCGTGTGCGTGTGCGTGTGCGTGTGCGTGTGCGTGTGCGTGTGCGTGTGCGTGTGCGTGTGCGTGTGCGTGTGCGTGTGCGTGTGCGTGTGCGTGTGCGTGTGCGTGTGCGTGTGCGTGTGCGTGTGCGTGTGCGTGTGCGTGTGCGTGTGCGTGTGCGTGTGCGTGTGCGTGTGCGTGTGCGTGTGCGTGTGCGTGTGCGTGTGCGTGTGCGTGTGCGTGTGCTTGTGCGTGTGCGTGTGCGTGTGCGTGTGCGTGTGCGTGTGCGTGTGCGTGTGCGTGTGCGTGTGCGTGTGCGTGTGCGTGTGCGTGTGCGTGTGCGTGTGCGTGTGCGTGTGCGTGTGCGTGTGCGTGTGCGTGTGCGTGTGCGTGTGCGTGTGCGTGTGCGTGTGCGTGTGCGTGTGCGTGTGCGTGTGCGTGTGCGTGTGCGTGTGCGTGTGCGTGTGCGTGTGCGTGTGCGTGTGCGTGTGCGTGTGCGTGTGCGTGTGCGTGTGCGTGTGCGTGTGCGTGTGCGTGTGCGTGTGCGTGTGCGTGTGCGTGTGCGTGTGCGTGTGCGTGTGCGTGTGCGTGTGCGTGTGCGTGTGCGTGTGCGTGTGCGTGTGCGTGTGCGTGTGTGTGTGTATGTGTGTGTGGGTGTGTGTGTGTGTGTGTGTGCTATGTGCTGCTTGCTGTGTGCTGTGTGCTATGTACGACGTGTTTATTTATTGATTATTGACTAAAGTACTCGATTATTTTCAAATTTTGCAAATTTGTATATCTGATACTCACGTAGACCCTAATAGATTTTGAAGGATATCTGAATAGTGCTTCTCAACTTTTTTAACAATCAAATATTTCAAAGTTACACCAAGGAAATTTTTATATTCAAATTGGTAAAAAGACACATTACTTACATAAAATGGCTTTGTAAAATTATCAAGTTTTCGTAATAAAATATTTAAATGAAAAAATAATAGGTATATCAAACTCATTTCATGAAAATGCTGTATATCTGGTATCGCACGGGACAAGTGCACTGTGGCTGATAGTGAACATACATCAGGGATGATCAACAGTGAGGAAGCCAAGTCCATACTAAGTGAAATAAAAAATATCCGTTTAGACCTGACCGAATTACGGACTTTAAAAAGCGACATCCATTCCATGCGAGATGAACTGGTCAACATGAAGGAGAGCATGTCATTTATGAATGAGAAATTTCATGCCATAGAGGCAAAACTTGTTGCGCAAGAAAACAAAATAAATAATTTTGATGGCCTACATGCGAAAATTGAAGAACTGCAAAAACAAATCAACAATATACAGCATTTCTCTGACAAGCAGTCTCAATGGTCACGGCGGAACAATATTGAAATCCAAGGAATAGCCCAGAAAAATGGGGAAAATATAATTGAAATCGTGCAAAAGATAGCCAATACAATTAATTTTCCTCTTCAAAATGAGGATATAGATTACTCTTCCAGAATACCTTCATCACAGCCAAGCAAACCAAAACCCATCGTTATCAAATTTATTAGACAACTAACGAGAGATGGATTCTTGGCTGCCGTCAGGAAACGACGAGGTTTGACTACATCTGACATCGGATTACAGGGAGCTCCCGCATCAATTTACTGTAATGAACACCTTACACCTCTGAAGAAAAAGCTCCTCTTTGAAAGTAAAGTCATCGCACGGGAAAAAGGATACAAGTTCTGCTGGACCCGAAATGGAAACATCTTCATGAGATGTAACACAACATCTCCAGTGATAAATATAGTTAATATTAGTGACATTGACAAATTTCGTGCCAACTGACCATACATACTTACCTACTTATATACATCTACAGTTTTACTTTGTTATTCTATGTACTCTACATTGTTCTCTTTTTTGTTATACTTATATTTTGTATTCCTTTTCCTCCCATATTCCTTCTCCATCAAACTTCTCATACCCTTCCTCTTCCTCATCCTGTCACAACCTCAGAGCAATTACTTATGTTACAAGATGTACTGTTAATCTCGCAATATTAACTGAATTAATGTGTCTGAATTTCTTAGATTTTATTATGCATGGGCAGCTCCTGTTCATCGATAGTTTCAATCTCAACTTGCATCTTGTCATTTTTTTATATTTTAATTCATGTACGTTTTCGCTACACTTATTTTACATATTCATTATTTTATTTTGATTCATGATTTCTATACTGTATCAAAATTGTAGAGGTCTACGCACCAAAACAAATATATTCAGTAGTAATGTGTTACTAAATGATGAACACTATTTATTTGGCATAACTGAGACATGGTTAACCGATAGTATTTTTGACACAGAATTAGCATCCACTGACATTTACAAATTACGCACAGAATAATTATGTCAACAGATGCTTAAATTATTACAATAGTCTTGACCCCCAACCTGATATATTTAACTCCACACAGACATCGATGAAACGCCAATTACGCGCAGTTATTGGTAATATTACTGGTTAAAAATCAAACCTACTTTCCTTAAACATTCATCCCTTCCTTATCAACGCTTTCCTATATCCATTACCCTTCCCTTTCCCCCACATACACTCACCATCTTACAATGACTACCCAACATTAATAATGTATAATAATTTAAATATGTGAAACTTTATAATTGGCTATTTATTTTGTATTCTCATTTGAAATTAAGTATTATAAATGTATAGCTGTTAAGTTTCCAAACAAATAAAAAATAAAATAAAATAAAATATATAGAAGAGACAGGCAATCGGTCCTTCCCTCCCAAGTGCATCCTCGTGGAGGAGGCGTAATGATAATTGCTCATAAAGAGCTGCAAGCTTATGCCAGGGACGACCTTGTCTGCGATGCTGAATGCATTTTGATAACTATTCCTTCCTCTTATATTACATCTAATCGCATCATCCATGTTGCTTGTGTCTATTTACCTCAGGGTCGAGACTACGACGTCGCTCTAAACTCTTTTCTTAACTTGTTGACTGTTGTTCGTGATCGTCACCCTGATGACGCATTATTTGTAATGGGGGACTTCAATATTCCTAATATTAGATGGACTAAGCACTTGAATAACAACTACTATTTACCAGTTGACATTCCTCAAAATTATTCATCTTTTCTCGATACTACATCGTATGCTGAGCTGAATCAATTCAACGGTATATTGAATGCTAATAATCGTATCCTAGATCTCATACTGAGTAACGTTGAATGCATTGTCACCCATGCTCAGCATCCTCTAGTTAAAGAAGATTTACACCATCCGTCTCTTGTTATTGAATTGAATGTTAATTCACTGCCGACTATAATCGCTCCACCTAAAAAAATATTTTCCTTTCACAAAGCCGACTATAACAGCATTAACAATCATCTATCGATAATTAACTGGTCATTTTTAGAAGATTATGATGATGTAGATATCGCCATTGAACATTTTTACAATATACTCCATGATACAATATCTCAACATGTACCTTTTACTTTTATCAAAAACACTAAATATCCCTGTTGGTATTCTTATGCTCTTATTAAAATTATAAGAGAAAAACATAAAATGCATAAAAAATGGAAGAAATACCGTAATTATTTAGACTATTTAGAATTTTCTTTACTACGTTCAAGACAGAAGACTGTTCAAAACGATTGTTTTAATCAGTATATTTCCTTCGTTGAAAACAACATTCAATTTAATTATAAAAAACTTTGGTCTTTTGCAAAAAAAAAGAAGAAAAATGTTGGAATACTCCAAACTATGCATTTAAATGATGAATCATGTACTGGGGGTGAGAAAATTTGTCATTTATTTAGCAAACATTTTCAATCAACATATGTAATTGATTATAGTAACCAAAATTTATCTGTGCCTACTGATTTCATAACTGATTCTTCGTTTGATGGATTAGGAAATATCAATATTAATGATGCTTTAGTTTTTAAATATTTACACGCCATTGACAGTAGGAAGGGGGCGGGCAACGATGGCATATCACCATTCTTTGTAAAACAATGCGCTACCACTCTCTCCTTCCCACTTATGTAGTTTATTGTTCAAGATGTCAATTTCTAAGGGTAAATTTCCGATGAAATTCAAAGAGGCGCTGGTCATACCAATTCATAAATCTGGTCCAATTAATGAAATTCAAAATTATCGTCCAATATCGATTCTTCCAGTTTTTAGCAAAATTTTTGAACGTATTATTTATGATCAAATTTATTCAACCGTTAAGGCGCTAAGAGCCCTTGACCATCATGTTTGGAGGTTAACTCCTCTTTGACGATTCCGTTGAGAGTTTTGAAAAAAATATATATGATTCATACACTTTTATACTTCAAAATCATCAGAGGAAAAAAGTCTATTTATAATAGGTAAAAAAAAAATACCAAAATAAGGCTGTTTTCGAATTAAAACTTCTATCTTCTCTTAAACGGCTTGGAATATTTCATGTTATTTTAAATCACGAGATGAGGAATAAGTATGTCTACAAAATCATTAGAGGATTTTTATTTATTTTAATTTACAATGAAACTATTAATTATTTTCTAATTCTTTCTAAAGAAATATCGAGAGGGTCCGTGCGCGGGCGACGGGGAGGTTGTGTCGTTTTACTTGCTGCGCTCTGATCCAACTGTCGATTCGTTCATGAGAATTCCATTCTCTGAATGAATCGACATGCGTGTGCGAAGGAAAATTTTGTATGGCGTAGTGGACTTTTTGCATGCTAATAACATCAACTAGAGGCCACGCAGCAATGTCTCCAGTAGACGCTATTGTAAATATTTTGTTTAGAAAAATATATACATACAATCACGGCATGTCCCACATGTGGGGTAACCAGCGACAGGAGTGCGGGTATACCTAATGTCTCCAGTAGACGCTAATGTAAATATTTTGTTTAGAAAAATATTTACATATGTACATACCTACATACCATCACGGCATGTCCTACATGTGGGATAACCAGCGACAGGAGTGCAGGTGTACCTAATGTCTCCAGTAGACGCTACTGAAAATATTTTGTTTAGAAAAATATTTACATACCTACATACATACCATCACGGCATGTCCCACATGTGGGGTTACCAGCGACAGGAGTGCGGGTGTACCTAATGTCTCCAGTAGACGCTACTGTAAATATTTTGTTTAGAAAAATATAAACATACATACATAGCATCACGGCATGTCCCACATGTGGGGTAACCAGCGACAGGAGTGCGGGTGTACCTAATGTCTCCAGTAGACGCTACTGAAATTATTTTGTTTAGAAAAATATTTACATACCTACATACATACCATCACGGCATGTCCCACATGTGGGGTTACCAGCGACAGGAGTGCGGGTGTACCTAATGTCTCCAGTAGACGCTACTGAAAACATTTTGTTTAGAAAAATATCTACATACCATCACGGCATATCCCACATGTGGGGTAACCAGCGACAGGTGTGTGGGTGTACCTAATGTCTCCTGTAGACGCTACTGAAATTATTTTGTTTAGAAAAATATTTACATACATACATACCATCACGGCATGTCCCACATGTGGAGTAACCAGCGGCAGGATTGCGGGTGTACCTAATGTCTCCGGTAGACGCTACTGAAAATATTTTGTTTAGAAAAATATCTACATACCATCACGGCATATCCCACATGTGGGGTAACCAGCGACAGGTGTGTGGGTGTACCTAATGTCTCCTGTAGACGCTACTGAAATTATTTTGTTTAGAAAAATATTTACATACCTACATACATACCATCATGGCATGTCCCACATGTGGGGTTACCAGCGACAGGAGTGCGGGTGTACCTAATGTCTCCAGTAGACGCTACTGTAAATATTTTGTTTAGAAAAATATTTACATCCATACATACCATCACGGCATGTCCCACATGTGGGGTAACCAGCGACAGGAGTGCGGGTGTACCTAATGTCTCCAGTAGACGCTACTGTAAATATTTTGTATAGAAAATACATACATACATACATACCATCACGGCATGTCCCACATGTGGAGTAACCAGCGGCAGGAGTGCGGGTATACCTAATGTCTTCAGTAGACGTTACTGTAAATATTTTGTTTAGAAAAATATTTACATACATACATACCATCACTGCATGTCCCACATGTGGGGTAACTAGCGACAGGAGTGCGGGTGTACCTAATGTCTCCAGTAGACGCTACTGAAAATATTTTGTTTAGATAAATATCTACATACCATCACGGCATAACCCACATGTGGGGTAACCAGCGACAGGTGTGTGGGTGTACCTAATGTCTCCTGTAGACGCTACTGAAATTATTTTGTTTAGAAAAATATTTACATACCTTCATACATACCATCACGGCATGTCCCACATGTGGGGTTACCAGCGACAGGAGTGCGGGTGTACCTAATGTCTCCAGTAGACGCTACTGTAAATATTTTGTTTAGAAAATATATTTATTTATTTATTTATTAAAATCCTTTTTACAAGTATAATAATAACAATAAGTACAATATAACTTTATACAGTAGTTAATAAAAATTATAAGTTATACTTTAAGTAAGAAAAAGTTAAGTTTGTCATTAGTGTATACGTTTATATATTTTAATTTGTGGATTAGGCTACTCTACTAGGCTATGCCTGTACCAGAGTAGCGTTATATAAATCAGTTCTATTATTTTAATTCGTCATAGTGTTTGTTATTTTTGTAAGGTTTTGTGGTAGGTTGAAGTAATGATGTGCAAGTATGTATGTATATATTTTAGTGTTGTATGAGAAAAAAAAAAAAAAATGCTTGATGTAGAAAGGGCTAATGATAATATAATTTTGATTTTTTTTATAAGTCATCTAAGCAGTAATATTAAATAATTCTTCTGTTTCTTTTCGTCCTTTGGTAATTAACCAGTTGTTTGCTATGGCTTTCAATTTGATATGTGAGTAGGTTCTTAATAGTGGAAAGTCAGTTTTGAAGAGGTTAAATATTTTTGGACCTATGTACGCGTAATTTTTCTGGCCATGTGTTGTCTTAGTTTTTGGAATTTCGTCAAGGTTTAGTAGTGCTTGCCTAGTATTGTGTGAATGTGAGTTGCTGGTTGTCATTTGGTGGTTTGAAGTTTTGATGTAGAAAGTGAGAGTTGACTTAACAAAAAGCTGTCTTACGTCTAGTACATTAAATTCACTGAATAGTCTGTCTGAAGAGTATCTAAGTGGTTTTTTATTAATGACACGAAGTAAAGTTTTTTGCGCCGTTATAACCGTTTTTAATGTGGTTTTGTAAGTACCTCCCCAACTGGGAATCGCATAGCTTAAGAATGACTGGGCAAGGGCATAGTAGATAGTTTTGAGTTGGTGTTTCTTAAAAATATTGCGAATGGATTTAAATAGATAAATGAGTTTTAGAAGTTTTCCCGAAATTAATTCAATGTGTGGTTTCCAGTTTAAGTGTCTATCTATTATTATTCCTAAGTATTTCACATTATCTGTATTTTCGAGGGGGTTACAATTGCAATTTTGGTGTTGGCAGTCATGCATAATCAGTTTTAAATCGCTAGACGGTTGCCCTCTTTTATCGATACTGAATGTCAAATATTTAGTTTTTTTAAGATTTACTGTTAGCAAGTTGTTGTCCAGCCAGCTTTTTACTATGTTGCAACCCAGATCTGCCCCTTTGAAAACAAGATCCCATGTTGAAGCGTGAAACAGTAGTATTGTATCGTCCGCAAAGGTAATTATTTTTCCCCCCGTTTTTAGCTTACATAAATCGTTAATGTATAAAAGAAATAAGACCGGTCCTAGTGTACTGCCTTGAGGCACTCCGTATTTGATGTATTGATCGTCACTATTAGTCTTGTCAAGTTGTATAAATTGTGTTCTGTCTGTAAGGTATGTTTTGAACCAGTTGTAGCTTGTTTCCGATAATCCAGTCTGTTTTAGTTTGTGTAGCATTTTTTCATGTGATACCGTGTCAAAAGCTTTCGTTAAATCTAGTACTATTGCTAAACATTTTTTCTAATTGTCAAGTTTATCAGAAATATAACCAACAACTTCCTGAATTGCTTCTTGCGTACCCCGATTTTTCCTGAATCCAAACTGGTTATTGGCTAATATTTGATGTTTTTCTAAGAAATTGGTGAGTTGATTGCATACACATTTTTCAAGAAGCTTTGATAATAAATTTAAAATGGATATAGGTCGGTAGTTGTTTGGATCGTCTTTTTTGCCTGCTTTGTGTATGGGTGTAATTTTAGCAGTTTTTAATTGGGAAGGGAAAATACCGTTGGTGATGCTTAAGTTAAAAATATGAACTATAGGTTTTAATAATCTCTCTTTGAATGATTTAATTACTCTAGCGGAAATACCGTCCGGGCCTGGAGAGCAGTCAATGTTCAGGTCGTCTATGATTTTTTCTACATCTTTGTAACAGATGGTTGTGATTTCAAATTTGGGAAGGTGGGATCCGTTTGTTATTATGTTGTCTTGGTGTGGTTGCTGTTGTGAGTTGTTTAATAATTTTCGGGCTAATGTTTCACCAATTGTGGAGAAATGTAGGTTTAGTTTGTCTGCTATTTCTTTGGTGTCGGTTGTGGTAGTGTTGTTATGAGTTAATGAGTTAATGCTTGTCTTTTTATGTTTTTCAATACCATTCAACTCTTTTACGACGTTCCATATGGTTTTAGTGTTATTATTTTGATCAATTTTTTGTTTGTAGTATCTTTCCTTTCTCTTTTTTATTATGTTGTTGCATATATTACGGTATCTTTTGTAATACTGATATAGTGATTGGTTAAATGGATGTTTTTTTACTTGTTGATGCAGTTGGTCACGTTTGTGTGTGCACTTTATTATATTCGTTGTTATCCAAGGTTTTATGCATTTGTTTCTTTTTTTAACATGAGTGGTAGTATTTTTTTCAATATGTTTGTTAAGAATGTCTAAAAATTTTGATAAAGCTACATCCGTTTGCCTTTCCTTTATTACGTCTATCCAGCTTTCTGTGATTAGATCAGTTTTTAGTAATTCAAAGTTAGTTTGTTGAATGTTTGTTATATGTTTTTTAGACTGTTGTTTTGTTGTGCTGTCGTATAGTCCTAGTACAGTACTGTAATGGTCAGTGATTGTTGATTTAATAACGGCAGACTGTATGCTCAGTTTTGATTTGACAAATATGTAGTCTAAACATGAATCAGAATCTCTACATTCCCGTGTCGTTACGTTTATTGTTTTAAGATACCCGTGTGCTGACATAAGACACTCGTATTCATGCGATTGTTTGTGTTTGAGACCAATAGTGTTGATATTGATGTCACCCGCTATGATGCTAGTTTGATATATATTGATGTTGAGAATGTTTTCTTCTAAAGAGTTTAAGAATTCTGTAATGCATGGGTTGCTAGGTGATCTGTAGATAGCTAGTATTGCAAGTGTATTATTTAAAACTATTTTTAAACAATTTGCTTGTAATAAGTTTGATTCAATAACAGTGAAATTTTTTATTTGTCTATTAATATATACAACAACACCGTCCGACCTGTTTTGTGAAATTTCTGTCCTGAATGCTTCATAATTATTGATGGTTCTGAGTAAAGTGTTGTCTGTCGTCCAACATTCTGTCAGGATTATTACGTCAAATTCTGTATTAACGTCAGTTAAGAAGATCAGTAAATTGTCAAAGTTTTTTTCTAGCGACCTAATGTTCAAGCTGAGTATTTTAATGTTGTATTGCCTGTTAAACAAGAGTGAGCATTTAGAGGCACAGTCAAGCGTTTCGGTTTTTATTTGTTTTATTGAATCTATATTATCCAAATACGAGAAAGCCATTTAGTATGATTGGTATAATCACATTTTTTTTGTACTGCAAGCACTTAATACGTTTAAAATCATTGTATTTAAATTGTAACCAATTACCACACATAACACACATAATAATTATATTTTTATATTGAAGAAATGTTAAAATTACTACCCGGAATATTGTATATTGTATAACCCGCAAAAAGAAAATTGAAAAGTCTCGAGTTTTAAAAATGGTGCAGAGCAGTCAAATAATTCTGTTCAAATCATTGTCATTTAATATTTTTATAATTTTAGAATTATCTGTTGCGCGCACGTGTATAATACCATTAAAATTGACCCACGAGTATTTGTATTGTGTTTTTTTAGCTATATCACGAGCTTTTTTGTATAAATTTCTGTTGTATTTGGTTAAATTAACGTTGACATAGATTGGGCCGACGGAGTTAGTAAAACCTAAGTTGGCAGCAGTGAGACCCTTATAGCGCCGTGCCTCCTTTATTAGTAGGTCTCTCTTCTGTTTGCTCCGTAAGCGAAGTACATGGATTGTTCGTTTTGTATTGTCTTCAGTGTGTGTGTGTCCGGCAACTGATAACTGCGACGGTCGGGATTGGTCAACACTATGGTGACTGGCTGTGAGATTGGTACTGGTATTGGTCGGTAGCGTTATAGTGTATAAATCTTCGAGTTCACCCTCGTTCAGTTCAATATTGTAAATTCTGCCTAAATTTTTGATAACGTCGTTCATATTGGTTTCATTTGTATTTGGAAGTCCGTGAATTTCTATATTTTTTGAGCGTTGCCACTGTTCTTGTTGGTTCAATGAGTCTTTTTGTTGGTTTAGTTCATTTTTTATGGTGTTTAATTCCTCTTCAAGATTTTCAAATTTTTTAATTTTTTTATCCATTTCTGTAACTCGTTTGTCCACGTCATCAATTCGGTTTGAACAGAATTCTATTGATTTACATATTTCGCTTTTCAGGGAAGACAATTCTGATTTAAATTCCTTTCTTATTTTAGAGATTTCCACAAGTATAGTAGCGATATTGTCTTCCATTGAATTTGTATGTTTTGGTGTAGTGTCATGGGGAAGAATGGAATGGGATGGAGTTTGGGTGTCTTCAAGTGGGCATAGCTCACTATTTGGCGAAACTTGACGTGGTGGGGTATCCGACGATGGAGGCTGATGAATTACAGGTGTCAGTCTTGGATCCTTTTTTAAACAACTTTTGCACTTCCATTGATCTCTGTACATTTTCGACATCTTTTTAAAGTTTTCCAAAGTTGTTCCGACACATCCATAGTGATAAGAACAATAACATCTGCTACATTTTAGACTTGTTTTTTTTGGACTTAGGGTTGCTTTGCAGTGATTGCATTCCATCGCTTTATTGTGTACGTCTCGAAAATTTGATACTAAAAAAAAAAAAATAATAATCAATTCCAAGACAAAACTTTATCACAGATTTGCACTGATCGAACGATCACAGGAAGCAATACTATGTTCATTGATGTGGACTTGTAACAATAATACACTTTGTCGATTAATGTTTGTTAAATATTTTTTAAAATGTGATTAATTGGAAAAGCAATAAGCACTTCACAAAAACGACACATGTATCCAATGACAATTTTGCACTTATACACATTCACACATACTCAATACAGTTATATTAAAGATTACTACATAAGTTTTAGAAAATACTTAAGAGCACAACGAAACACTGTTTACAGCTTGATGTCTATGACGATGATGATATACATACATACATACCATCACGGCATGTCCCACATGTGGGGTAACCAGCGACAGGAGTGCGGGTGTACCTAATGTCTCCAGTAGAAAATATTTTGTTTAGAAAATATATACATTTATACATACCATCACGCCATAAGCCTCACGGGATAGGCAGAGAGTACCGAACGCCACATTTTTCTATCTTGGTACACATTCATCATTCATTCAAAATATTTCTGTGGAATATTATAAAGTTAACCAAATTATGTAGAATTTTTTATTTATTTATTTATTTACGATTTATAAACAACCATTTACATAAAAAAGAACAAAAATATATCATAAACATAACAAAAATAATATGTATTATAACGAGGGCCGTAGCAGAGTGGTAAGTTGTTTGGCTTCCATGAAGGCGTCTTGGGTTCGATCCCCAGCAGAGGAGATTTTATTGAAATTTATTTCTCACGCAATTCTTGCTTCTCTGGATTGGAAACACTTGTTAGTTGGAAGAAATTGTCATTTTGCAATAAACTCCGCACTTGCGCAATGTGCGAGGATGTGTTTATTATTATTATTATTATTGATTACGAAGTTTTGACAAAAAACAATATATCTTCAGTTGAATTTTAAAAAATATAATAATAGGCTGGTTTCGGATACATTATCAAGCGCGGACAAACGCTCGGTTTGTCCGCGCTTTCGATTACACTACACATGCGTGTATCCCCACATAACAGTCTAGTCTCACCTAGAAAAGCAACATACAGAATGGGTCGTGAATCTCATACCTGAACTTGTTATGGAATGTTATTTTGCCTCATGTATTTTCGAGTACACTACACATGCGTGTATCCCCACACAACAGTCTCGTCTCACCTACAGAGATCAACATTCAGAATGGATGGGGAAACTCATTGCTGAACTATGTGGAATGTTATTTTACTTCATGTATTTTCGATAACACTACACATACGTGTATCCCCACACAACAGTCTCGTCTCGTCTCATCTCACCTAGAAAGGCAACATTCAGAATGGATGGTGAACCTCATTGCTGAACAATGTGTGAATGTTATTTTGCCTCGTGTATTTTCTATTACACAACACATACATGTATCCCCACACAACAGTCTCGTCTCGTCTCATCTCACCTAGAAAGGCAACATTCAGAATGGATGGTGAACCTCATTGCTGAACAATGTGGAATGTTATTTTGCCTCGTGTACTTTCTATTACACTACACATACGTGTATCCCCAGTCAACAGTCTCATCTCACCTAGAAAGACAAAATTCAGAATGGAGGGGGAACCTCATTGCTGAACTATGTGGAATGTTATTTTACTTCATGTATTTTCGATAACACTACACATATGTCTATCCCCACACAACAGTCTCGTCTCGTCTCATCTCACCTAGAAAGGCAACATTCAAAATGGATGGTGAACCTCATTGCTGAACAATGTGGAATGTTATTTTGCCTCGTGTATTTTCTATTACACAACACATACATGTTTCCCCACACAACAGTCTCGTCTCGTCTCATCTCACCTAGAAAGGCAACATTCAGAATGGATGGTGAACCTCATTGCTGAACAATGTGGAATGTTATTTTACTTCATGTATTTTCGATAACACTACACATACATGTATCCCCAAACAACAGTCTCGTCTCGTCTCGTCTCACCTAGAAAGGCAACATTCAGAATGGATGGTGAACCTCATTGCTGAACAATGTGGAATGTTATTTTGCCTCGTGTATTTTCTATTACACAACACATACATGTATCCCCACACAACAGTCTCGTCTCGTCTCATCTCACCTAGAAAGGCAACATTCAGAATGGATGGTGAACCTCATTGCTGAACTATGCGGAATGTTATTTTACTTCATGTATTTTCGATAACACTACACATACATGTATCCCCACACAACAGTCTCGTCTCGTCTCATCTCACCTAGAAAGGCAACATTCAGAATGGATGGTGAACCTCATTGCTGAACAATGTGGATTGTTATTTTGCCTCGTGTATTTTCTATTACACAACACATACATGTATCCCCACACAACAGTGTCGTCTCGTCTCATCTCACCTAGAAAGGCAACATTCAGAATGGATGGTGAACCTCATTGCTGAACTATGTGGAATGTTATTTTACTTCATGTATTTTCGATAACACTACACAAATGTGTATCCCCACACAACAGTCTCGTCTCGTCTCATCTCACCTAGAAAGGCAACATTCAGAATGGATGGTGAACCTCATTGCTGAACAATGTGGAATGTTATTTTGCCTCGTGTACTTTCTATTACACTACACATACGTGTATCCCCAGACATCATTCTCGTCATTTGGGATAATTAAAAAAATAAATATAGTATTAATGAGTTTATTTATTTATTTATTTGTTCTTTTACGGTTTCAAATAGCCTTTTACAATACAAAAAATATGATACACACATTGATAACTAAACATGTTTTGAGTTTAGAAGAACAACTCCAAGATCATGCAATTGATTTATGTGTAGTACGTATGTAGTACCTACATGTTGTTCAATGGATCACGCATACAGTATTCGTTTGATAAAAGCGGAGGTATAGGTACACTAAAAAACGATCACTGGTGCGCAGCAAGTTACACAGTCTCCCGTTTCAACGGTTAGAGCATCACTGCCGCGCCACGCTGCCATCGCGGCAGAGGATCGGCGTGTCTAGTAGAGGGGTGAGGTTGCGGGGGGCGGGGATGTGTCTAGCGGAACTAAATTGTAGGACCGCCCTTTCATGCAAGGTCATTCGCTCTTATAATCACCTTAAACTCAATATTCAAAACCAACAACACGGATTTCTACGTCATCGCTCAGTTCTTTCGAACTTAACAATTTTCACCGAATACATCACAAGTAATATGGATGAACGATCTCAAGTGGATGTTATCTATACTGACTATGCAAAGGCATTCGACAAGGTCGATCATAATATTCTCATTTCGAAATTGCAACATATAGGTTTTCACGGTGACTTGCTCAGGTGGTTCGATTCATATGTTCGGAACAGACTGCAGTCGGTGTTGGTCGAAGGGTTCAAATCTGACTTCTTCAATCCACCCTCAGGGGTCCCTCAAGGATCTCACCTAGGCCCCTTACTCTTTAATATCTATACCTATGATATTTATAAATGTTTTATTTTTTCTCATTATCTTACATTTGCCGATGATATGAAAATTTACTTGACTATTAAATCTACAACTGACTGTAATAACCTACAGCAAGACCTTAACAGATTATTTGCATACTGTCAATCAAACAAACTTGTACTCAACGTAGCCAAGTGTAACAAAATAACTTTTACTCGAAATATTAATAAAATCAACTATACTTACACTTTTAATAGTTCGGGAATAAAGGAAGTAGATCATATCCGTGATTTGGGAGTTATATTAGATTCTAAATTAAATTTCATCCAACATATTAATCATGTAATATCAAAAGCCAACAAAATGCTTGGATTTATAATTAGAATATCAAAACCTTTCAGAAACAGTAAAACTTTTTATACACTCTACTCAGCATATATACGTCCTCAACTCGAATTCTGCACACAGATATGGTCCCCCTTCTATGGCGTCCACATAGCTAGAATCGAGAGAATTCAACGCAAATTTTTTAACTTTTTAAATTACAAATTACGACTTAACTTTGATAGCTATCGTGATTCAATTAAATACCACAAATATGATACCCTAGAATCCAGAAGAACCTTATTCGACCAATTAATGCTTCATAAAATTTTGAACGATGCTATGGACTCGCCTGAGCTTGTCAGTTTTGTGAATATTCGGGTCCCGGGAAGGTCAGTTCGCCAGTCAAACATCTTACATGTTCCACACTGTAGAACCAATTTGCGGATGAATGCTACGATCCCACGCATCTGTCGTAGATTTAATGCATTATTTTCGATGCATGCTGATATCTTTGATTCATCTATTAATCAGTTTCGCCACGAGGTAATGCGTGTAATTTGCGGCAGTGAATAGTGGTTTCGTATTTTTCAACATTATTTCTACATATGTAGGTATATGAGATTTGCTCTCCCTGTCCGTCCTCTCCCTTTCCATATTTCCTGTTCCCACTTTTTATAACAAAATATGTTTTTTTTTATAACAAAATATGCTTATTCTAACGTTGTTTTTTTTATTGAAATTGTTTGTTATTTTTAAATATGCATATTCTTTTGTTTTCTTTATTTTGTATTGATGTGGATAGTTTGTAGTACTTACCATTCTATTATGTATGTGAAACAATGTTATTGGGTGTACAGATTGTTGTATACTTCTTTTATATTTATTGATGTGGATAGTTTGTAGTACTTACCATTCTATTATTATGTGAAACAATGTTATTGGGTGTACAGATTGTTGTATACTTCTTTTATATTTATTGATGTGGATAGTTTGTAGTACTTACCATTCTATTATTATGTGAAACAATGTTATTGGGTGTACAGATTGTTGTATACTTCTTTTATATTTATTGATGTGGATAGTTTGTAGTACTTACCATTCTATTATTATGTGAAACAATGTTATTGGGTGTACAGATTGTTGTATACTTCTTTTATATTTATTGATGTGGATAGTTTGTAGTACTTACCATTCTATTATTATGTGAAACAATGTTATTGGGTGTACAGATTGTTGTATACTTCTTTTATATTTATTGATGTGGATAGTTTGTAGTACTTACCATTCTATTATTATGTGAAACAATGTTATTGGGTGTACAGATTGTTGTATACTTCTTTTATATTTATTGATGTGGATAGTTTGTAGTACTTACCATTCTATTATTATGTGAAACAATGTTATTGGGTGTACAGATTGTTGTATACTTCTTTTATATTTATTGATGTGGATAGTTTGTAGTACTTACCATTCTATTATTATGTGAAACAATGTTATTGGGTGTACAGATTGTTGTATACTTCTTTTATATTTATTGATGTGGATAGTTTGTAGTACTTACCATTCTATTATTATGTGAAACAATGTTATTGGGTGTACAGATTGTTGTATACTTCTTTTATATTTATTGATGTGGATAGTTTGTAGTACTTACCATTCTATTATTATGTGAAACAATGTTATTGGGTGTACAGATTGTTGTATACTTCTTTTATATTTATTGATGTGGATAGTTTGTAGTACTTACCATTCTATTATGTATGTGAAACAATGTTATTGGGTGTACAGATTGTTGTATACTTCTTTTATATTTATTGATGTGGATAGTTTGTAGTACTTACCATTCTATTATTATGTGAAACAATGTTATTGGGTGTACAGATTGTTGTATACTTCTTTTATATTTATTGATGTGGATAGTTTGTAGTACTTACCATTCTATTATTATGTGAAACAATGTTATTGGGTGTACAGATTGTTGTATACTTCTTTTATATTTATTGATGTGGATAGTTTGTAGTACTTACCATTCTATTATTATGTGAAACAATGTTATTGGGTGTACAGATTGTTGTATACTTCTTTTATATTTATTGATGTGGATAGTTTGTAGTACTTACCATTCTATTATTATGTGAAACAATGTTATTGGGTGTACAGATTGTTGTATACTTCTTTTATATTTATTGATGTGGATAGTTTGTAGTACTTACCATTCTATTATTATGTGAAACAATGTTATTGGGTGTACAGATTGTTGTATACTTCTTTTATATTTATTGATGTGGATAGTTTGTAGTACTTACCATTCTATTATTATGTGAAACAATGTTATTGGGTGTACAGATTGTTGTATACTTCTTTTATATTTATTGATGTGGATAGTTTGTAGTACTTACCATTCTATTATGTATTTGAAACAATGTTATTGGGTGTACAGATTGTTGTATACTTCTTTTATAATTATCATGTACTTTTCTATCTGTACTCCTGTTTTGTTTCCTAATCAAAAAAAATATTTTCCATACGAAATTTCAATACTTTATAGAATGACTTGTTGGTGAGGAGTTAAGCGTTGGTAACAACCCACTCGTTTGTATTAAATTTTGTATTTTTATGTTATTATTATTTTTTCTCCATTAGTTTTTATTTGAAATATATATTTTTACTTGCTACTACTGATGTATTTACTAGTGTGGTTGATTGATAGAAATCGCCTACGGGCAATAAGTCCGCCACATGATGTGAAAAAAATGCGTAATTAAGTAATTTTATTATTATTATTTATTTTTTGAACATTTGGTTCTAGAAATAATTTGATACTATATCCATCAAAATGTAAAATGATCATACAAGAATTTGATCATAGTTAGTTGTACCATATATCGTTCCACAAATTCAAATAACAGTACCTACCAATTAGAAATACTACAATTACAAATATTTTTTACTTAAAATTCTTTAATACAAATATCGGTTATTTCTCTCCAGTTCCTCGCCTAATCAGAATATAGGTACAACTCAGTTCATCAAATTAATAATAGGTATTGATATATTCTCAAACTCCAAATTAACTTTCAAAAAACACATAATATCCCAGTTCGTAACATCTTAATTCTCTTGTATAAATTTATGTATACCTTTTCTGTTTATTTTTCATATTCAATTATTGTTTAATTCTCATATTTCATTTGTTTAATTTTTGTGTTCATATTTCATTTGTTTAATTTGTGTATTCATATTTCATTTGTTTAAATTGTAGTGGACTCAAAGATAAAAATCTTTGGGTCTACAACTGTGACATTGCTATGTAACTTCCACCCGCAACATAATATTATATGTGTATGTATATAAAATAGACACTGCACCATCGGTACACAACATAGTGTAGTGTAGGTAGGAAACTGTATACTTACATTCAATACTTACAATGTACTTCATTTGTATAACTTTTATGCGCAGAAAATTTTGGGCATTCATGCCTTTGTCTGTGCTCAATTAAATAAAATAAAATAAAAATACAAGAAACGTTTGAGTTGAACTCTCGGGGCTCAAGCAGGCTATGGACCTGCTCGGTAACTATGACCGAAAAAAGTCCAGAACTTTAATGAGCCTCGGCAGGAAAGCCCTAAAAACTCTGATAGCGTTCCTCACAGGCCATAGTAGACTTGGGAACATCTGCGGAAAATATGTAGTACTAGAAGATGATGGCACATGCAGATTCTGTAGGGAGGGGGCGGAAACGCCACACCACCTCCTCATGCAGTGTGATGCTGTGACACAAATTAGAATGAGGACCTTGGGTAAGCCCCAAATGGACATTAAATCCATACCCTCATTAAATCTCCTGCGGGTCCTAAACTTCCTAAGACAGCTAAGACTCGAGGGGATACTGTAACAGGAAACACGGCAAGCAAGTAGGGGGAGCGAAATTAATAGAAGAAATATACCCACCAGCATAAATTAATCTGATTCCTGAAAGAGTCGTAGCTTCCTGGTTTAGCGTCTGCTACTTTCTCGTCACTTGTCAAGCTGAAGCTCTGCAGACAACGGTTCCAATCACCGGACACACTGCTATAGCAGTTTGTGTGGTTCAGATAAGCTGGAAGAAAAAAACATGTCATATAATATGATAATATATAAGTAAGTAAGTAAGTAAGTAAGTAAATTTTATTAATAAGAAAGTATAAAAAGGATACATTTTGACATACTATAAAAAAAAATATATATACATCACAAATAAATTTGAAATTATCCCCGAAAAGAAGGAAACCTTGTGAAAGACTAGAAAGATTTAAATTTGCTCTGTTGGCTCTGTCTTTGGCTGGTTTCCGTGATCACTTTATGTGTTTGCGAAACGTTCACCAATTATGCCTTTATTGAGTTCCCTTATCAATGTAATTTTTGAAAGTTTGAATAATGTGTAAACATTTCACCTGAATAATAATGAATTATACTATTGCCATCTATGAGGTAACGAAGAAACCTTTTTGTAACGCCATCTATTGAGAAGTTGATTTATTTGTAAACAATGAAAGCAACAGTTCTTGTAAATGATGTGACGGTGTCTTGCACAGATGTCACTTCTGAACCGCGCCAGTAATATTATTACATTTCTCGTCTCTATTAAGATGTTTTGTTTTTACTATTAGGCAACCCACCCTTTACTATTAGGCAACCCAAAAGAGTGATTTGTGCCAAATGGAAGAAAAGATAAAAAATAAGTTTTTGAATGTTACGACTTACAGATTAATACAGTTGATCAAGATAAATTTAGATATTGCGGAATAAATAGCAAGAGAGTTAAGTGATAAGAGATGCGACATGTATTGAGATGTTATTGTCAATAAAAAATATTACTTGACTCCCGACAGGGAAAAAAATCCAATTTTTGCGTATATGCAATTCAAAAATATATTCGATTAAAAAAATAACTAACCAAAATTTTATTGATATCCTTTCATCAAAAATTAGATAATTAGATAAGTTTCACAGTATATTTAATTAGTTACCAATCTCACAACACCATATTGTTAAGGAATTGATATAAATTATTTAGACACGATTAAACCTCCGTTTGAATTCAACAGTCTAAATATATTACTTAATACCAGAGTTGAACATATATTCGACGAGTAGGTATCCATTGGTATATTTGGAATATCAAAGCTTTGAAATGTATTCAAACTAATAGATATTTGAAATGGCCCAACTATTTGAATGAAATATTGAAAGATGAGAATATTAGTAATCGTAATTATAGAGCTGGATTGTTGGGTTGCTGGAACTCACATCCAGCTGGAACCAGCACATTTTTCGCCTTGATGGATCTAGCAAAATTCGCTGGATCCAGAGAATTGTGATCTGTAATTTTCTTCTTATCAGCCATGTTCGATTCGTTGCTGGATAAAGGCCTTATCTTAACTTTTCCATTTAGTTCTGTCTTGATCTGTTTGCTGTCATCCACGAACTGCATGCCGAACTATGTCATCTTTACACCTTTTGAGTGGTCTTCCTACGCCTCTTTTGTTGTTCCAGGGTCCCAATTTCAGGATTCATCTAGGTGATCCTCTGACACTGTCTTGTTTCGCCTCGTGTCCCATCCACCGCCATTTCAGCCTTGCTACTCTCTCATTAATTTTACATAATGCTTAAGAAAATATACTTTTAAATTAAGAAATCATTTCTCTACACAGTAGTGGACTATAAAAATTGATATGTATATTATGTCTGTTTCTGTCAACTCCAAACATCAAACGCTACACAAAAACATCACATCGAAACTGATTGTATGAACTATCCACGTGTTATTTGTTGAGAAACTGATGTTAAAAAATACGCTAAAAAATGAGATACTACTCAGTCATATTGGAGAGAGAAAAAACATTATAAAGATAAATAAATGTCAAAATTTATGACATTAAAATGTTTTATTTGTGTCACAATACTCCCGTGTGCGTGTTATGCAAAATAACCAACATTAATTCACTGTGATTTAATCGTAATCGTCCATGTTTTATTGCTAAAGGTTATTGAAAGCATTAAATTACAATTTTATTTTATTATTATTATTTTAGGTGACACGAATTCATCTACCTACTCATGTGAACAGCGTTAAAATCAAAGGCCAAATTGAGATTCAATGACCCTTTTCATTGCCATTTGACACGATTCAAACATTTTTAGAAATGATTAGTTGTAAAGTTTTGAAACGAAATTCGCCATTATGATTTCACTTAAAAATACAAGCCTTGAAATTATAATATATGTATGTAATATTTTCGGAGTTTAACAATTTGTTTTATAATATTCGTCATTGAACAATGCCATAGACTCGCCTGAACTTGTCAACCTAGTAGGTATCCATGTTCCAGGTAGAATGGTTCGCAGACCTCAATTACTTCATGTTCCAACAAGTAAAACTAATATCAGGAAAAATTCCACAATTACACGCATATGCAGCCAATATAACAATGCATTCTCAGCTGAGATAGACATATTCAACACGAAATATTATAGATTTAGACATGATGTTCTGAAGGTGATGCGAAACCAATATCCCTATGTCCTGTCCTCCTAGTCTCTCTTCTCTCCTTTCTCTTCCCTTCACTAGTTGTTGTATATGTGTGTATATATGTATGTGTATGTATGTATGTGTGTGCGTGTATGTGTGTGTGAGGGTGTGTATGAATTATTTTTGGCGTGTAAACTGTTATTTGTTTTTTAATATTATGTTGATGAATGCTTTTTTTTGGCTCTAACATTGTAAAAATAATATTGTATCATTAAACTGTAAATAAGGTGTAGCTTCCCAAAGAAAATAAATAAAATAAATAAATTAATATTGATTTGCTTGGATTGAATGTGTTTGTAGTAAATGCATATATGTGTGTGTGTACATCCAAATCTTGACCTAATTTTTTACCTTTGCAGGTTTCTATAAAGGCAACGCGCAACTAATTTACTCTCAGGTGTCAAAGACGCCCGTGCAAATTACAAATGAAGTCAGAGAGAATATGACGAAAAAATTCATAGCGCAGAAATTTATCGACACCGCATTCGAGAGAAGGTTTCCAGAAAATACATTCAATTTGCATAAGCACTACATTACCGCTCTTGCATTCCACAAATGAATAAAAGTAATGACGAAAAGGTCTTTGTAGGTTGTCTCTAGTACTCATATCTTTCATCAAAAGTATTATATAAATAATTAATTTATAAAATATGCAAATAACTACTGAAATCCTGACTATTTAATTATAATAATTTCAAAAGAGATGTAAGTACTAATAAGTGTACAAAATGTACTTTAAAAAGAACAAAAACAGTCCATATTATATTAAATTAATTAAATAGACTCGGTTTTATTCGTAGTAGTACGTGAGTGTTTCTTAATTAACTATTACATGTAACACACGAGAACCAACTGTCGTTAGCGATAGTATGTATATTTGAAGAATAAGAACCAAACTGTAAACCCTTAAATCCAAATTATTGAATATTTTAAGATATTTTGTTTTCTATACAACACATGTAGGTATGCATGTCAAGATAGGAAATTATGGAGGTCAGTCCTTTTTTCCTACCCAGAATATGAAAATAGCATTATGGTATGTACAATGTACATGTATAATATCAAAGACGGGAAAGTCCAATATTTTGAATTCTGTTTTTTTTTTCATTTTTTTTTAATGGCAGCACTTCAGTGACGACTTTATTAAATGGTTACGTTCAAAAGCGGAAAGATTCAATAAATATTTGAGTTAGAAATTTACATTTAACAACAAAAACGGGAAAGTCCAATACAATAAGTATCAAATACGGCAATGTCCATCTCGACCAATCAAAAAACAGTATTCAATAATGGTCGCTCAGTGCTAACAGAAGACTATTGTGTGTGCGTTTTTTTGTAAAAACATTGAGTTTTTATTATTTATTATTACAATATTTTCTTGTAATTCCACAAAATGGAGTGTCATCCTACGGTTGTGCAAAACAGCAAAGCTAGAAAACGAGGACGTGATCCAGAAAACTGGCAAAGGAATATCAAGAAAAAAGAGCGGTGAGTTGTTGTTTACTTCAAGGGTTGTCACATGTCTATTACTTACCTACTATTCCATATTAGTCATATTTAAAATATATTTTTGTACACGTAGTGCACTATTTTTACTATATTTTTGTACAAATAATTTTCATGAAACTTTATTAGTTTAAAATTTAAGCATAATATTTTTGTATTTTATTTTTATTTTATTTTATTTTATTTGGAAACATAACAGCTTTTGTATATAAAATATAATACAGGTAATAATTAATTAATAAGAAGCCTATTATAATGTTTCACAGAGTATACAAATACATTTACGTCTAATTGATCATGAAGGGTTTAGGAATGGGGTATGGTTAGGAAACTGGGAATTGAGGAATG
The DNA here is from genome assembly GCA_963576475.1 of Molanna angustata. Lineage (NCBI taxonomy): Eukaryota > Metazoa > Arthropoda > Insecta > Trichoptera > Molannidae > Molanna > Molanna angustata. The sequence goes on along the minus strand of OY754974.1, from coordinate 11,774,942 downwards.
AAATGGGAGAAGGAAGAGAGGGAAAGGACAGTTTCCCTAACCGATGCTTGTAGGCGCATTAAGAATTTGCTTAAATGCTTGTAGGGATAGATTAAATAGATCTGGCTGGGGGCTAAGATTATTATAGTAATTACAGCAGCGGTTGATAAAACTGTTTTGATCGTAATTAGTTCTTGACAAAGGTGTGTAGAATAGATTATGGTGACGCGATGTTCTAGAAGGGCAGTTAAAAGGTATTTTTCCAACAAGATAAGGACTATCAACCAGATTATTTAATGTTTTATGAAGAAAAAGGATATCTGTATTTTTCCTTCGTTTTTCCAAAGAAAGTAATTTGTGCTCCCTTAAGGATTGATCGTATGTGCAATTGTATATTTGTTTACGGAAGTTAAGGGATTTGACAAACTTTCTTTGGATTTTTTCGATACGATTTATATGTATATTGTAGTTAGGGCTCCACACGGTTGAAGCGAACTCTAGGTGGCTTCTAACAAAAGCATTATAAAGAAGAATAAGGGAACTAGTGCGTTTAAAGGATTTCGTACATCTAAGTATAAAGCCCAGATTCCTAAAGCTCTTGTTCACAATGCTATCAATGTGAGGAATGAATGAGAGTTGACTGTCAATGATAACACCCAGGTCCCTTGCTTGGAGTTTTGTTGATAAGGAAGTATTGTTGATAGTATAGTTGTAGACAATCGGTTGTTTTTTTCCTGCAGAAAGATATAGAGAAGCATTTATTGACATTTAAATATAGTTGATTACGTTCACAATAATTAATGAGATTATTTAGATCATGCTGTAGATGAGGATATTGTCTTAAAAAGTTTACTATCATCGGCAAAAAGAAGAACTTCCGAGTCTGAGATACAGTTTGTTATGTCATTAATATAGATTAGGAAGAGCAATGGACCTAGGTGGGAACCCTGAGGTACGCCAGAAGGAATTAATTTTTTTATTTATTTTTTATTTTATTTCATTTTAAAGAGTACAAACAGTCAAATTCATATAATATATACAAAAAATGAGTTACCAGCATATAGACCAGTGAAGACTCCAGATATTACCAAATATTAGTCCTTTATATATATATAGAGAAATGAAATTAAGTGAAGCAATCATTAAACGAACACCATACAATACTTATATTACGTGATTAGGGATCGGATGATTCCAATACACCACACACACCTCTCCTAAACTCTCCCTTACTTAATAGAAATATGTCCAGGCCACCGAATAACGTGTTATACATCGAACAACTACGCTGCATAAACGAATTACGAGCATAGTTAGTGGTGCAGTGGGGCAACCTGAACAAGTGATTAACGCGAGTGACGCGCTGCGGACAGTTGAAAGGTACATGCTCGAGCAAATTCGCAGAATTGACATCTCCATTTACGATCTTAAACAAATAAACCATATCAGTCTCCGTTCTTCTATTTACAAGTGTGATGATTCCATAGTGTCGAGCAGCAAGCTTATAAGTTTCAAAATTTTGGCTCGTCAGAAAGTCCAGATATCTTACGAATCTCCTCTGTAATCCCTCAATTCTATTTTTATATATGCAATATTGGGGATTCCACACAACCGATGCAAACTCCAAGTGACTTCTTACCAATGAATAATATAGAACAGTCATAGTCGAAGGCGACTTAAAAGGTTTGCCAATCCTCAGTATAAACCCTAACATTCTGTATGCCTTCCGAATGATAGTGTCAACGTGGACTCCAAACAAGAGTTTTCTGTCCATGATCACTCCCAGGTCTCTGATCTCCTCACACCTACCCAAGATCTGACCATCAATGCAATAGTTGATGCAAACCGGGCGTGCACTCCTAGAGAATGTGATAGTCTTGCATTTGGATATATTTAGGAACAATTGATTACACCTGCAATATTCTGCAAGGAGCTGCAGGTCACTCTGGAGCCCCGAACAATCTTCTAAGCCTCCAACCCTACGAAAGATTTTCGCATCATCCGCAAACAAGAGAAACTTTGAATTTTTAAAACATATACTGATGTCATTGATATACAGAATAAAGAGCAGGGGTCCTAAATGGGAACCCTGCGGAACTCCCGAGTGACAGCCCTTGAACTGCGAAAGCGCGCCATTAATAGCTACAGCTTGAGACCGCCCCTCGACATATAATGAAAACCACCTCAGTAGATCACCATGAATACCATAGCATCGAAGTTTGTGCAATGGCTGATCTTGTCGAAAGCCTTGGCAAAATCAGTATAAATTGCATCAACCTGTACTCCTCGATTCATGGAATCAAGAACAAAGCCAGTAAATTCCAGGAGATTAGATTCAACCGACCTGCCCCTCATAAAGTCATGTTGGTTAGGAATAATAAAGGAGTTCACAGCAGGTGCTAGCTGACGAACCACAATTTTTTCTAATAGCACGATTGATAGATAATAGCACGAAGGAATAGGCGAGAAGCACGATTGATAGCCCTTAACTGCTACAGCTTGAGATCTGTTTGTTATATATGACTTCATCCATCTATACAAATCGCCACGAATACCAAAAGACCATTGTTTATTTAAAAGAATAACATGGTTTATTTTATCAAACGCTTTGGCAAAATCGATATATATTGTATCTAATTGTTTATTATCGGACAATGCGGAGTAAGTTTTGCTAGAGAATTCAAGCAAATTAGTTTCTACGCACCTTTTGCTGAGAAATCCATGTTGTTTAACGGTTATGGATGACCGAACAACAGGACTTATTTCATCAACAATAATTTTTTCAAGTATTTTACTGAAAATACAAAGTTTCGATATAGGCCTGTAATTTTCGATATTAGAGTTATCTCCACTTTTATAAATTGGGGTAATAAGAGCTTTTTTCCATATTATTGGCATAATACCTTCACTCAGTGATCGTTGAAAAAGTAAGAATAAGGGAAAACATAATTCATTAGCACATTGTTTGAACATGTGGGGAGATATTCTATCTATGCCTGCTCCTTTGTTAATATTGACTTTAATAAGATGATTATATACTATACTAGGGCTGATATAAACATTCGTTAATAACAAATGGGAGTTATTTGTAGCAGATGAGTTATAATTTGCAGTTTCGCAGGTGGGGCTATTCACAAATACAGAGGTGAAATATTCATTAAACATACTGCATATTGTAGGACCGTTATTTGCTGGAGATTGTTTATAGTGCATGGATTTTGGGAGAACATTTGATGGATGCTTAGATTTTACAAACGACCATATATTTTTCGGATTAGTTTGAAGTGAGCTTTCAATATTCGTAACATAGGAGTAGTAACAAGCATGTGTAATTGTTTTTTGGCGTGATCGCAGTAGTTTAAATGTATCGTAATCTCTAGGGTTGGCGAATTTTTTCCATTTATTATGGAATTTGTTTTTTTCTTTTATAATTTTAATAAGTGGTCTATTAAACCATACCGGAAAACTTTTGTTAGCTGCTAACGTTTCTTGGGAACATATTTATCAATTAAATCAAAAAGTCTATCATAAAATACGGACAAAGCATCATCTAGATTTAAATCATTAAATTTAGTCAGCAAATTGATAGTTGATAATTCATGTCTCATGTTAATAAAATCGGCTCTATAGTATAGGAGTACTTCGCGCGAGTTAGTGTTAATATAATTTGGTTCATTTAACTCAAGTTTAATAATAAGGGCTTTATGGTACGGATCTTCAGGAACAAGAGGAGAATCGCATATAATAACCGAGGTGAATCCAAAGTTAGATATTACGAGATCCAGTGTTCTACCTAAAGTGTTCTTATGAGTATTTATTTGATATGTGCCAGTGAAGGATAGAAAATCGATAAGAAGAGTACTGGACGGAGATGCTGTATTGGAGCTTAATGAAGGCAAAGAGTTGTCATCAGTTAATGACCAATTCAATTGGGGAATATTATAATCGCCGACCAGGATAAAAATATCATCAGGATAATTATTAATGCGATGTTCTGCATTTTCTAGATGATTCTGTAAATTATTAAGATAATTGATACCTGGTGGGTGGTAGCTACAGCAGATATTGATTATACGAGTAGTGTTAACTTTAATTGAAACCCATATATCCTCCGCTAGTGATATCCATGTTGGTTGATATTTTGGATTTAATTCATTTTTCACGGCAATTAATACCCCACCGCCTAATTTTTGGTTAAGTGCGGTATAATTACGATCTCTGCGAAAAACAGTATATCTTGAATCGAAAAGTTCTGAACTATGTATGGTATCTAAAAGCCATGTCTCAGTTAGGCAAACAACGTCGTAATTACTACTCAAGCAATTTAATAAGAATAATTCTGTTTTACTACGAAGACCGCGTACATTCTGTAGGTAAATACTTAATCCCATTGTGATATGTAGATTATTAATAAGAACATTGATATAAAATAATATAACACGGAGATGATTTTATACCTATGGGAGAATGATTTAAGAAATTAGATATAAGATAATGTAACACGAAGATGATTGTACTTACATATATATGGAATTATCAAGAGCGAGAAAACACCGGCCGGGAGACAATTGGGGGAGGTTAGGAGAGGAAGGAGAGATGGAGCTCTGGAAAGGGAAAGGGAAGTTAAGTGACAAACAAGTATTAGTAGATTATTATGGAAACGAATTTGATGAGTTATAAAAAAACAATGTAAACACAATATAAAAACGAGAGGGTTGTGGCCAACGCTAAACTCTCCACTACATGAAAAAATAAATACAAATTGCACTAGGTACTTAATTTTTTGTAATGTTGGCTATCCAACTGTTGATTTGTTTAAGAGAATTTATTTCGACAATCGAACCTTTAAATTTATTTGCTATATATATTTTTATATATGAGTTCTTTGTCAAATAACTGTTTTCTAAGTGTCCAATAACTAAAAATATTTTTTTTTTATAATTTTAAAACTGGCATATATTATAGAAAACAATTATGTTTAAAAAATAAATAAATTCTTTTAAACAATTTCTTTATTTCAACGGAAAATTTTATCTGGTTTGATTTTAACGTGCAATTGAAAAATGAAAAAAATACCTTGAGTGTCCAATAACTATATGGTTTACCCTAAGTAGATTATTTATATTTTCCTTAGCTATTTTTGGTGATGATTCTGTTTTTTGTTTTGAAGTATTTTTAAAATCTACCGCAGTAATGATCAAATTCCTTAAGAGGGTGACTGCTGCCAACGTACCTATTTTTTCAATTTGATATACCATCATTATTACTAAACGAATCATTTTGAAAAAAATAACCTAGTTAGTTTGGATATTAATAAAGAGAAATATACCTTAACTTTTTGATTATGTTCTGTATATATTCTTGTAGGAAAATAATAAGCATACCCCGATTTTAGACATTTATCTTAAATTTCTAAAAAAATATAAGGTATAGAGCAATATTTTTTTTATAAATTAAATAACAACAAAATATCTATGACGTTGCATGTGTTGTATCTATGCATGCGTTGTATCTATGAAAAATATGATATGACGTTGCATTATCGCATCAGGTTAAGTAAATAAATCAAAAAAACTTATGTTTTTTAGAAATTTATTGAAAAATAAATGTTTTTTAGGTTTATTTACTAAATCTGAAGCATTAATGCAACGTCACATCATATTTTTCTAGATATTTTTGTCTTCTTTAATTTAAAAAAAAATATATTACTCTACGCCTTATAGTTTATTATAAATATATGATAAACGTTGAAAATCGGGGTATGCCATTATTTTTCTACAAGAATTTATACAGAACATTATCAAAAAGTTAAGGTATATTTTTGTTTATTAATATCCAAACTATCTAAATTATTTTTTTCAAAAGGATTTGATAAGAAATAATGATGGTATATCAAATTGAAAAATAGGTACGTTGGCAGCAGTCCCCCCCTTAATAATGAACTAAAATACGCCGGGTATCATTTTTGTCATATTGCCACACCATTTTATCCATGCTATATAGATTTTGGTAGCTGAGCTGTCATCTGGATAGACTGGATCTGTCATTTCAATTTCACTTTATACTGCGCGGTTGATTATTTTTGTTGTTAAATTTTGATGTTATTATTTATTGTATAATAAATTATCGTCATGGATTCATTATTAGTGTCATGGTACTTCATTTGTACATCAGATTTTTCAGTAAAACAAGGCATATGAAAATCGAGTTGAAAATGATAAGGAAATTATTTTATCAAAATTAAAATATTATAATGTCTAAGAATAAGTAATTTAATAATAAATTTTTAGATACACATGTAAAAAATAAACACACATGCTATAAGGATTGATTTTTTAATATAGATACCTACTGAAAACATGGTTGATATTGGAATAATTTTATTTTGAAGAATATAAAAAGAACAAATGATAAAATTAAATTTCTAAAGATTTAACGGATCTGATGATGATAAAAAATAATAATCAATGAAAATAAACAATCGTTAAACGTATCTACCCCAATAGAGAAATGTCAAAATTATCTTTAACTTACTCTTAAACTCTCGTGTCTAGGAGTTTAAAGTTTAGTAACTTTTCGATTAAGTTTAAGTTAACAAGAATGCGATTTAATTCAATTTAACACAAATGTAATAACTTAAAACATTCGTTTAACGTTTTTGATGCAACCGGGCCTAACTTGACCGACACATATTTCGGCCAAAAAAACTCATTTCCACACCACCTTGAGGTAGAGTAAGCGGCGCGTTTTTTTATTGTGGTATCCCCAATAGGCCTAATCCACACTTTTCCAAAGTATTCTTCTTCAAATTTGCTTCGATGTTCTGTTGTTCTTGATAGACCAGGTGTTGCGAGTTCATTGTTTTTAGTACCAATCGAAGTCACAAACTGAAATTTCTTCCAATTTTTAGTTTCATCGCAATCCTCTTCGTTCTTGATTTTATCATACGTTTGCTCGAAAATAGTTTCCGTTTCTTCCTAAGTTTTCCGGAGCTGGGGGCTCGAGTGTAGAGACAGGAATTAGCCCATTCTTGTTTCTTTTCTGTCCCCATTGCTCTGTATTCCTATACCACTGCTGAACCTGGTCATAAGTTTGTAGGCATGCTGCTGCTTCTGTTGGTGGTAGTGACGCAATATAAAATTTTACTTTTATATTCTGATGTTGTGAAGCATGCATATCAATAGTTGTTTAAAGACATACTTTTCTTACTTAACACATTACTGTAACTATATAATTCAAGAAGAAAGTGTACTCCAGCTTTAGCAATGATCTATGGATCATTTAGATTTTTGAATTCCTGGATTACCTCGTATGGATATTTTTGGAGTAGGTGTAATAAATTTCATTTTTCCTTGATTATTATGCCTTTTATTACATGCCAATATTTCACATCTCCGTTCATTAAATTCTCCATCCATAAACATAAAAATTTCCATAAATCAAATTTTATATTTTCAATGATATTAATTTGTAACATTCAAAAATTATTTCTATTAATGATATTATTTGTATTGTAAAACGATCAATTGTTCATAAATCATACATTGTTTTCACTTTGGCACAAATCATACTCATTATAAGATGAGTTGCCTAAAATAAAATAGAATAGAATTAGTATTATCTATCCCAAAAATCAATGTCATTCCGTGAAGGAGTGAAAGACGATCACTCATAACTGACCAGATTATCAAATATGACCTTAGTAAAAAGACTTATTTTCGAGATATTAGTGGTGAATTTCGATTTTACACTGTAAAAAAAATAGGTACTACATTGACTAGGGAAATTGTTAAAAAAGTTTTTAAAATGGTACAACACTTGTTATATTTCACTTTAGAAAAATATTCATATTTTACTTCAAAAAGAGCTCATTATGAAGAAAAGTAAACTAAATTACCAATTTTTGACAATTTACCATGTCAGTGTAGCATATTTTTTTATTGTGTAAAGTCAAAAGTATAGTATAATTAATAAATATAATATAATATTAGAATAAGGAATTTTGTCACTGTTGCACTAAAAAAAAACAACAAAGGTGTCTGATTGTTACAAAATTTGAAAAAATGCTAATATCCTGAAAATAAGTCACTTTTTATTAATGTCATATTTGGATATGCCAGTTATGAATTAGTCTATCACCACGAGATGACGTCGACTTTCGGGAGACCCTGTATATTCAAATATATTACAAATAACATCTAAACAACTGTACTATAGGCTGTTCACACTTGATATTGGCATGACTAATTACAAAAATATGTCATCAACATGTTATTAAAAAGTTAATAATATGATATGTAATATGTAAAATAAATATGTTATTGAATTATGTTACAAAAATATGAAAAATATTGACGGATGTCAAATGTGTTGCATATTTTTATGAGTCATACCAAAGTCAAGCTTAGACGAACTACAAAGCCTGCATCTTATTTACAATATTTGATTTCATACATGCATGCCATCACCGAACGCCAGACTCTTCTATCTTGACATACATATTTTACCTTATTTACATACATATATCGCATCATACATGCTCTCATATTATTCTGACTTGCCCTACATCTCATTCCAATCTTTTCAGCCTTATATACTTTTTTTATCAATTGTTCATCGTTCATTCTCTCTACATGAACCATCCGAACCATCGTAAAACAATTATATTTATTCTAACGTACATTATCTCTTTCAATCTTACATTCTCTTTTGATATCCTGATTCCTTATCCTATCATAACTTGTTTTGCCACACATTCTTCCTAGGGATCTCATTTTCATAGCGTTAATTTTACTTTCATGCGTATACTGCCATGTTCATGTCTCACTTGCATACATTATGGTTTGAACGACAATTGCGTTGAGCACAGCAAATTTTCAGTCATCATTGTTCTTAATTCACCATTTACTCTATTTCGTCTATAGGTATCCTTTTCCAATCTTCCATCATGCTGAAACATACACATACATACTTCTTAAATACAAAATATTCATCCACTTGTTCTAGTAGTTCATTAACAACTCATATTTGGCATTCTGTTCTTCTTTCGCTTTTTTCAATAAAATTATGATTTAGCTCGATTCATTCTTCGTCCATTATGCATCCATCGAATACCATTTTTACTATCACAATTTTAATACTTTCTTTCAAGACATTTTCTCCCTATTCACGACTACTTTTGTTTTCCTCTTTGTTATATACTTTCTTTCTTCGCTACTTTTTCATTCTTTTCTCCTTTATATGTCAACCAATTCTTCCATGCTTTATCCATATCCAATTCTTGCTTCTCGAAATATTCAGTACATCATTGTTTCACTTCATCTTCATTCATAAATATATTTCTGTCTTTATAATCTAGCAAAACCCGGCAGATGTTGTCCTGCCTTTGAATGATTTACATAGTTACTTCTGTACATATAAAAATGTATGAGTCCTCTGCGTCTCTTCAGTCCCCTCTCTCCCTTCAGTCAGTCCCCTCTGTCCCTTCAGTCAGTCCCCTCTGTTCTTTCAGTCAGTCCTCTCTATCCCTTCATTCAGTCCCCTACGTCCCTTCAGTCAGTCCCCTCCGTCCTTTGAGTCAGCCCTCTCCATCTCTTCATTCAGTCCCCTACGTCTCTTCAGGCAATCCCATCTGCCCCTTCATTCAGTCCCCTCCGTTTTTTCATTCAGTCCCTTCAGTCAGACCACTCCGTCTCTTCAGTCATTCCCCTCCGTCCCTTCAGTCATTCCTCTCTGTCTCTTTAGTCAAATCACTCTGTCTTTTTAGTCAGTCCCCTCTGTCCCTTCAGTCAGTCCTCTCCGTCCCTTCAGTCAGTCCCCTCCGTCCTTCAGTCAGTTCCCTCCGTTCCTTCAGTCAGTCCCCTCTGTCCCTTCAGTCAGTCCTCTGCGTTCCTTCAGTCAGTCCTCTCCGTCCCTTCAGTCAGTCCCCTCCGTCCTTCAGTCAGTTCCCTCCGTTCCTTCAGTCAGTCCCCTTCGTCCCTTTAGTCAGTCTCCTAATAAATAAATAAATGAATAAATAAATAAAATAAATATTTAAATGAATAAATAGATAGATAAATAAATAAATACACAAATAAATAAATAAAAATAGATAAAAAGGTAAATAAATAAATACATACATAAATAGGTAAATAAATAAATGAATACATAAATATATAAATAAAAATAGATAAAAAGGTAAATGAATAAATACATAACTAAATAAATACATAGGTAAATAAATGAATTAATAAATAAAAACATAATTAAATTGGTAAACCTACAAATCAACCATTTTTATTTATACAGAGGTAAATAATTATACTCAGGCAGGAAAACATCTGTCTGGTTTTGCTAGTCTATATATATAAAATTGGATGTTGGTATGTATGTTTGTTTATGTGTATGTATATATGTATGTTTCTGATGAACTCCTAAACTGTCATACTGATTGTGATGAAACCTTGAGGATTTGTTATGTGCACAACGGATAAGGTTTTTGCATTTATAATTTATTTATTCACATCTCACATAATTTTTTTTTTAAATTATCTATTTAGTATTGCAATGAAATTTTTGAGGATTTGTTCAGTGCACACAGGTGAAGGGTTTTAAAAGAATAAATAAATGAATGAATAGATGAATGAATGGATGAATGAATTGGATGAATAAATGAATGAATGGATGTATGAATAAATGAACGAGAGAATGAATGGATGTATGAATGAATAAATGAACGAACGAGTGAATGAATTAATGAATGAATGGATGAATATATGAATGGATGGATGAATGAATGAATGGATGTATGAATTAATGAATGAACAAACGAATGGATGGATGTATCAATTAATGAACAAACGAATGGATGGATGTATCAATTAATGAACGAACAAATGAATGAATGAATAAATGAATGAACGAATAATGAAGGAAGAACAAATGAATGCATGAATGGATGGATGTATAAATGAATGAATGAATGAATAAATAAATAAATTTAAATTCAAAAACCTTCTATGTGCGCTGAACAAATCCTCAATGTTTCATATCAATACCAAACAGGGGGGCAAGTTCGGTCAAATCCGCCGAATAAAAACTCGAATATTACCCATACTATACGTACATACATACCATCACGCCATGTCCCTCACGGGGTAGGCAGAGAGAGCCGAACGCCACATTTTTCTATCTTGGCACACATCCATCGCCTCAAAAACATTCATGCATCATCTCTTACACGTTCATCTGTTGTCCATGCTTTTAACATTTCCATCTTTTAGAATATCGTTCACATGGTCATGCCATCTCTTTCTTGGGCGTCCCCGACCTCTCAATCCATTCCTGTCCGCATTGTATATTTTCTTCGTCAGGTGTTCCTCATTCATTCTCCCCATGTGGCCAAACCAATGTGTTCACTTTCATTCTATTGATTACATCTTTCTTCATCTTACATTCTTTCCTTATGTCCTCATTTTTTACCTGTCATACATACTTACTCCTTGGTATGAGTAATATCCAAGTTTTCAATCAGTGGGTTTAACCGGATTTACCACCCAGATCATTTTTCAAAAAAAAATTGTTTGAGATATCGAATAAAAAAAATTATTATGCAAAAACCTTCTCTGGTGTGCACTGAACAAATCCCCAAAGTTTCATTTTAATCGGATAGATGGTATAGGAGTTCATCGACCACATACTTACATACAAACAAATATACAATCATATATACCAACATTTATTTTTATATATAATAAAGATTCCTTTGTATGCTTTTACAGTTCCATTGTTTCTTTATACCTTTTCAAAACTTTTCTTATTTCCAGGAAAATCATTAGCTATTTCCGGGCTTTTTTTTTCTTTTCAAATTTTTCTCTCTTTAACTGTCTATACTAGCTTTTTGCAAAATTTGTAAGTAAGTGAGGCTTACACATGATGAAAGAACAAAATGCAGTTGAAATGAGATTAATAGTTTGTAATGACGATACTAACAAAGAATGTACATAAGATATAGAATGATTTCATTAATAGAATTAAAGTGAACACGTTGAGATGTTATGGCCACATGGAAAGGATGAATGAAGAAAATATACAAAGCTGACAGGAATGAACAAGAGTTTAGGGTTCTCCTAGAAAAGGATTGTGTGACCATGTGAATGATAATCCGAAAGGTTGAAAATGTAAGAAACTTGAGCAACAAACAAATTTGTATGGTATGTGATGATGCATGAATGTTGATGAAGTAATGGATGCAACTCAAGAAAGAAAAATGTAGCATTGGGTTCTCTCTGTCTATCCTGTGAGAGACATGATGATATATCTACCTACTGATTGCAGTCTGAACCGCGAAAGAAAATAAAAACATTGATTTAAATGCTTTTACTTTTATAAGTCTCATACACTGCATTAACGCTCGTTTATTATCATCGTCGGCCTTCGTGGCTCAGTTGTTTTAGTATCTGACTGCCGATGCAAAGGTTCTGGATTACCGGTGGAGACATAGTTTAAATTATGTTTTCAGTCTGGATCTGTGAGGCGATAAATATAGAATGTGGCAACTTGTTATTGGATGTGTAGTGTTAAATTAATATTTGTCATAGTATCTGTTAGTTGCCCGAGAAGTAACACAAAATAAAAATAAAATATAATCATGTTTTCATTTATTATATAAAAATGAAAAGGTTTTTTTAACCCAAGTTTTGTGTTTTTCGAGAATGCTACATTGTGTTGTGTTTTTGAAATGTAAATATTTTTTAAGACTACAATGTACACGAGTGTGTTACTGTAGAAAATAATATTTTCTTGAAACATTTAGTCTCACAATGTTTCGTTTGAATATATTGAAAATGATGTGGATTAAAAAGATCATTTATTTTAAAACAAATGGGACATACCATAATATTATGTTAGTTTTATTGATGAATAATATTTATTTATATCTCAAAAAGAATATTTATCATTATTTATTTATTTATAATTGCTTCTTGGGCAACTAACAGGTACTGTGTCAAATATTAATTTAACACACACTCAATAACAAGTTATTACATTCTGGAGACTTATGATATTTATCGTCTCACAGATCCAGACTGAACACACAATTAAAAACTGTGTCTCCACTGGGAATCAAATCTAGGACCTTTGGATCAGCAGTCAGATACTGAGTCACTAAGGCCGACATTATAATCAGTAAGATTGATAGGTAGTTTAGGGACCTCATCAGAGTCTAATCTTTTGATATGTTAAGTATCTGAATGGATGAATTATTCTCAATTGAAAACTTGGTTGGTGCATTTGTTGTATTTTATTTTGATTTTTTAAATAATACAGGTCAATTACTGTAGCTGTAGAGTTCTAAAGTGTATGTGAGAATATTACTAGGAAAACATCCGAGAAATTGTTTTCAAGTGTAAATAAAATCTATTTATTATTCAAATTTATTGTATTTGGCCCTTGATATAATTTAATAAAATGAAATAATAATATTATGATAAGACAAGTTGTACAATAAGGAACGATAGCGGTTACTAACAATGCACATACAAAATCTTCCATTCTTTACTGTAAAGTGAGTCTTTGAATAAATATATGTATATATAGGTACATATTATACACATACATGTATTTATTTTAAAGTTCAAAATTCATTGACCAATAATATGTTAATACATTTGAATACTTAGTTAAAACAGTATAAATAAATAATTATTACATAATAAATATAGAATGAAACTTTTTTTGGCGCTAAATATGTATATTCCTTAAGAGACTGGGTATATACAAATCAACTACTAATTGCAACTGGAATTATATGGAGTAGGGAATCGGCGTCTTTCACTGGTTGTAAACCAGTAGAAAGGCGTCTACACTCTTACTCGAAAAACTTCGAGTAAGAAGAGGCTACGCACGATTTTAAAACCAATCAAAATCTACGTTGTATTGAACCTGTTATCAATAACAGGTCAACAAGTATATTTGATGGCTAAAGAGTACGATTTTTATAAGGACTGCTTAATGTGAGAATTTTGTATTGTCGTCATGTATAGAAACAGAAAGAGAAACCTGATATTTACTAACACATCCAGATTTTTTTTTTGTTATATACCTAGGTATATATTTTTTTAGGTATTTTTTAATTTTTTTTTTCCATTTTTTTCTGTATTTTTTTTCTTATTTTTTTTGTTTTTATTTTATTTATTCTGTTTTTTTAATATTTTTTTTGTTTTTTTTTTATATTTTGTTGTCTTTTTTTATAAATATATTTTTTTTTATTTTCATTTTTTTATTTTTATTTTTTGTTGTCTTTTTTTATAAATATATTTTTTTTATTTTCATTTTTTTTATTAAGTAATATTTATTTTATTAATTTAAAAGAGATAAAACAAGTTTTCTGTCATCAAAAATTGTCTTCCATTGCACAGTAAACAGAATGTATTAATTTATAACACAAAATAAAGTCTTATTCACAAAATATTTTTTTCTTTTTTTATACAAAAATGAGTGTGTGTAATCAGAATCAATATTTTGAGATAACTACACAGTATTGTAGTGGATTTTATCAGTGACAGCATAATCGATTGTTGATTCGCAACTGATATTATGCGGGTAAATAAATCGGCGTCTTTCACCAGCTGTAAACTGTATTGTACAGAGCCTATTATTAAAAATAGGTTTACAAGTAGATTTTGTATGTTCGTCATGGGAATAAAATATGCGAACGATCTGATTAAAAGTAGAGATTCAAAAGATAACAGATAAAGATTCTATATACTTAAAACAATTTTTTAGTTCTACATATCTTTTTTTTTTGTTACAAAATATGTATGTAAAAACAAAAAAAATAATTTATTTTACATAAAAAAATTGTTTGGTTCTACATATCTTTTTTTTTTGATACAAAATATGTAAAAACAAAGAAATTAATTTATTATGTATCAAACAGTTTATCTGGTTCTACATATTTTTATTTTTTTTTGTTACAAAATATGTAAAAACAAACAAAATGTATCATTCTGAAAAGTGTGTCTGCAACTGGACTGGGCAGATGGACCCAGAAACAGAAGGACAAACATTATTTCCCATGCAATCTGTAACTAATACGAGTGACAACTATAAGTAATAATAGTAACCCAGCTATAAGATTAGTCCTCGGGTCTGTATTACTATGGATGGATGGATGGAAGAATAATCCAAAGGGAAAGGGAAAGAGGAAAAGTATGGAATATAACAGTCAGGTTGCAATCAATCAATCGAAAAAATGCCAGTATAGATGAAAAATCACTTTTGGTATTATATAGTTTTCCTTTAAAAATATTGGTTTTGACCCCGCACACTTGTTTTAATGTGTGTTTTATGAACATTAAATGATGTGTTTTGTTTTAAACAATGCAGGACAGATTTTAAATGATTTGACAAAACTTTATGCTCTTTATGATGATGTTGTTTTTTGTAATGAATTGTAAAATGCTGAAGAGTAAGTAAATATCAATTATTTTATTTTTAAAAAGTATAATTAATGATATGTACAATTTTTTGTTATAAGCCTTTTGAAAAATATACTTAATATATATACCAAAAAAAGTTTAATTCTATTCTTTTTAGTATGTAATAATTAATCAATTACTTCAACTATTCAAACGTACCAACATACTACTTGTTAACAATGTCCATAATATGTGTTCTCACATACATTCTCCCGCAGTAATACTCTTACATATGCACATTTCGGAGCTCTACTACAATTTCAAAACATCCAACCTGCACTTCACTGCATGACGAGAATCATATCATTCAAGTACTTTAAATAATCGTTTTGTTTTTCCCATTTGTTTAAAATAAATTGACTTTTGAATCTAGTTCAATTGATATATTTATTATATAATATATTTAATTTTTTTTACGGTTCCTTCATATTTTACCAGCGATTATTGTTTAAATTTAGGTTAAAAAAATCTCTTCACTCTTATAAAATAAATGAAAACATGACAATGAACGAGTGTTAATACAGTATATGAGACCTCAAAAATTAAAAGTAAAAGCACTAAAATCGAAGCTTCTACTCTCTCACTTTCTTGCATTTCAGACCGCAATCATTGCATCATCACGTCTCTCACGGGACAGACAAAGAAAACCCAAACTACACTCTTCTTTCCCAACATGCATCCATCGTTTCATCAACACCCATGTACCACCCCACACAAATTCGTCCATTGTTCAAGCTTTTCCCTCTCTCGGACTACCATTCACGCAGTCACACAAACCCTCTCCAGGAGGATCCCGACCTCCTGCTCACTCCTGTCAGCTTCGTACACCTTCCTCACTCATACCTTCCATACAGCCACAACATCTCAGTGTGTTCGCCTTCATTCCACTAATGATATCATTCTACATCTTACATTCCCTGCTAATATCCATCACAAATCATTGATCTCATTTCAAATGCAAAACTTGCACCTTCACCATGTGTAAATCTCACCTACTTACAAAGTTTGCAAGAAGATAGTAAAAGACACTGTAAAGAGAGAAAAAAGTGAAATGAAAAAAAAAGCCTGGAAACAGTCAACAATTTTCCCAGAAAGACAAAAAGTTCCAAAAAGGTACAGCTAAAGAAAAAATGGATCCATAAAAGCATATAAAAGAAACAAATTATAAAGACAGAAAACATGATTATGGATGAATACGGTGTGAAACAGTGATAGAGAGAATACTTTGAGAAGCAAGGATTGGACAACGAAAATCAAAAACTTGCAAGTAAGATGCAGGCTTTGAACAAAAGAAGCATAGTGCAATTCAAATGTTATCTGCAAATATTTGAATACAAAAGTTATGTTACCAACAAGAATGGAATAACTAGGAAAAGGTTTTAATAAAAGTTGTGAAGACACAATAGCGAGGTTTACATGTAGAGTTCGGACTGCGGTTTGGACCGCGGCTCAGAGAAGTACCAGCCGTATCAGAAGTATCTAGCCGGTTAGAAGTATTTCTACATACAATAATTATCGTTGAAAATTAGTTGTAATTTTATGTTATTGAGCACTAAGTTATCAGTGATGCGCTTGTATTTAATCACACATAATACAATCCCGCATTAATTATTATCAATTTAATTTTGATTAGTAAAATTATAGGTACTTATTTGATAAGTAGGTTATTGATTTTGTAAAATGCCTGTATTTAATCACGTGCATCATTTGACAACTTAGTGCTCAATAAAATAAAATTATAACTCATTTTTATGGATATTGTAGAAATAATTTTAACTTGCTAAATTAAGCTTACCTCTCTGTGCCGAGCATGGTACGGACCACAGTCTGAAATGTATATTATGTAAACCCCGCTAATGGTATTCAATACAGATAGTCCTTGACATTTACTAAGTTGATGTTTGAAAAGTGTATGAAACTTTACATTTATGAAGAAAAGTTATTTCATAAAAAAACAACAAAATGTATGGAATTGACAGAAAATACTTTAGTGACTTTAAGATACATAGTATTAATTTTATGAGGATACATTTAAAAATTTAAACTTTTAACACAAATAGAGAGTTGAAGGTGCAAACATCAAGGACAATTTGTATTTTATTGTATGAATGTGTCCTTCATTCTTATTTTAAGTTTCATGTTTATTAAATAAACATGAATATATTTCAATCACACATTATAGTAATTAAACTGATTTCAAATTTTTGAAAAAATCAAATTAAGCATGTGAAAATTAAAAAGTCAACACCAAAAGTAGTTTGTAAAGATTTAAGAATATTAAGATATTGCCCATAGAACCCTTTACATAGGACACATTCATACAATAACATTATATTAAGTTGTACATGTGAGTGTTTTCATTTTTATTATTACTTATTATAGCAACATATAGTTAAAATTATCTTATCTTTAATACATATATTTATAATGAATTCAATTGGTCGGAAACGGTTGCAAAACTTTTGTTTGAAATATTGTTGCTGCATGACGTCTCATTTGATTTTTTGTATAAATTTGATTTACTGGATCAATGTGAAAACATACGGATGTTGCAAAAGCTATTGCAAATATACCACAGTCAAAAGAATTTTCTTGGTATTGTACATTATGAAATATATTTTTGGGTTTATGCGGATAAAGTTTTTCAAGATATATTAAGTGTTTAGGATGTAATGACTTTCTATTTAAACTATCATATATATGATTTGATTCCCCATCATAAAAAGTGCATATCCAATGGCCAATGTCATGGTTATCATCAGTGCCACTAAATAAAATTTGTAGATTATGAATACCTGAATTTATTGGTTCAATATACTCGGGTGTAATGTATAAGTATATATCTTGAGGTTTAAAGCATGTATTACTTAGCAATATTTTGTTAAAAAAATTAATATGAATATCTTCTAAATAGCCATTGGATTGCAGAACAACATCCATATGTTCATTATTTAAATTTTCGTGAAATATTGTGTTTTCTAATAAGAAATATTGTTTGAATTGAATTGAATTACATGAGGTTGTGTCAATAAATGAATTAATGATGTTTTTTACAGGAGTGCATTGAAATAAACTTTCAGGAGAGGAAGAATTATTATCAGATGTACTGTTTGGTGAAAATATCTCATTATTTAAAGTATTTATGTCATTAGATGATGCGCAATTGTTAAAAATAGCATATATTGGTTTATGATAAGAATAGTATGTTTCATATACACCTGAAATTAAATATTGGATATTTGAAAATACAATGTCAATTTGAGTATT
The DNA here is from genome assembly GCA_963576475.1 of Molanna angustata. Taxonomy (NCBI): domain Eukaryota; kingdom Metazoa; phylum Arthropoda; class Insecta; order Trichoptera; family Molannidae; genus Molanna; species Molanna angustata. The sequence continues at coordinate 11,756,235 of OY754974.1, read as the reverse complement.
CAAATTTGTTGTAATTATTTTTTTAGGTAACTTTGAAATTATATTAAATGGATAAAGTATTTTTTCTAAAAAGTTATTGGGGTCTAGCACATTAAAATTAAAGTCACCTAATAAAACAATATTATCTGTTTTTACATTTATATTGATTTTATTTAAGAACTAGCTTTTATGTCCCGCCGTTGGCCAAGAATGTAAAATTGTGAAAGAAAAAGCAATCGTTTTTATAATATTGTCACCCAATTATTTTGCAATATCAGACTATAAAAAGTGGTTTGAAATTTGATTGAGTTTAAGTATTGTAAAATGTTCAAGTGATGGCCACAACCCATTCTTTTTTATATATTGCTATAAAGTGTGAATGAAGTATAATATTTATACAATTTCTGCTCGCATGGACTATGCGTAATGGTTTTAAATATGACTGTTTATCAACGTTGTAAAGAGATTGGTTTGGCCACAACCCCCATTTTTAAATATTATCATCGAAAACAAATTGTAATGTGTACCTATTGAAAATTTAGTAATTTTCGATGTTGGGATGTGGTTAAAATTTGATTAAACAAACGTAGGTACTGAAAAGATCTAGTATTGGTCACATCCCATTCGTTTTTATATTTTTTCATCAAGTGTGCATTACATTTTTGCTCAATTTGACTGAAAGTCTTCATTAACGAAGAAGAAGAAGACTTGAACTATAGTAAATAGTTTTTAATTTGAATATAAATGTTGTGAAGAGTTCAGTAATGGCCACAACCCCCATTCTTTAAATATTAGGTGTTGAAAATTATTCAAAATAGGATGATATAAATGGTTTAAATTTAATTAAACAAAAGTATTGAAAAGATTCTAGTGCAGGTTATATCGTCACATCCCATATCCCATTCATTTCATATGTATTTTCATCAAGCGTGTGTGTGTGTGTTTTTGTCCAACTTTAACATAAATAAATAAATAAATAAATAAATATCGTTACTAATATTTCTGCACAATAGACTATTAGACTTAAAACTAACCCAAATGACTAAATAAAAAAGAGAAAAATAAGTATAAGACTATAAGAAATAGTTTGTATAAAAAACTATTCCAATGGTCTACATAAAATAAGTAAAAATACATACCTATACCTAATAGAAGAATTAGACTATTGGAAATAGATTGTATAAAAGCTCACCCAAAGGTCTACAAAAAAGAAGAAGAAGAATATTTAGACTATTGGAAATAGTTTGTATAAATACTGACCAAAAGGTCTACATAAAAGAAAATGAATAAGACTATTGGAAATAGTTTGTATTAAAACTCTCCCAAAAGTCTACGTACTTAAATGAAGAAGAATAATAATTAGACTAAAGGAAATAATTTTTATAAAAAAATGACCCAAATGTATACATAAAAGAAGAAGAAGATGATTTAGACAATAGGAAATAGTTTGTATAAAAACTGCCCTAAAGGTCTACATAAAATTAAGAAGAAAAAGAATTAGACTCCAGGACCCGCCGCTTCAGGCCCTTCAGTACCTCCCGTCCCTTTAATCCCTCATTACGTCCCTTCCCATCAGGCCCTTCAGTACCTTCCGTCCCTTCAGGCAGTTTTATACCTCCCGTCCCTTCAGGCCCTTTTGTGCCTCCCTTCCCTTCATTACATCCCGTCCCATCAGTCGGTTAAGAAAAGTTTAAATCCAGAAACCATCCTGGAAGAACCGCGAAGAGATGAAAGAACCTTCTTTTCCCAGGATGCTCTACTTAATAGGTAAAATGACTAAATACACGAAGAAGAAGAAAAAAGTTTAAACCCAGATACCTGCGAAGAGATGGAAGGACAGTTGGACCTTCTTCTCCCAGGATTCTCCAACTTCATAGGTAAAATGAGCAAAAATACACGATGAAGAAGAAGAAGAAGAAATAAGTTTAAATCCAGATACCTGCGAAGAGATGGAAGGAAAATTGGACATTCTTCTCCCAGGTTAGTCCACCTTCAAAGGTAAAATGACCAAATAGACGATGAAGAAGAAGAAGAAAAAAGTTTAAATCCAGAAACCTGCGAAGAGATGGAAGGAAAATTGGACCTTCATCTCCCAGGATAGTTCATCTTCATAGGTAAGATGACCAAGTACACGTTGAAGAAAAAGAAGAAAAAAGTTTATATGCAGAACCCGTCCTGGAAGACCTGTGAAGAGATGGAGGGACAGTCGGACCTTCTTTTCCCAGGATACTCCCCCTTCATAGGTAAAACGACCAAATACACGAAGAAGAAGAAGAATAAGAAAAAAGTTTAAATCCAAAAACCATCCTGGGCATACGCTCGACAATTCACCAAAGTTTCATTATAATCGGACAAACGGTTGATAAATAAATAAATAAAATAATTTTCCTATAGGAAATCAGTATAGGTATATTATTGTTGATTTGTAAGTAAATAGTATTAGGTAGGTACCTACCTACAACAAACTTCTAAATAAATTTGATTCCTAACAAATTTTATTTGAATATCACATTCTTTCTGTAGCCATGGAAACGATTCGAACACATAAGTAATATCGAATGGTTCGGATACATTTTTTGAATATGTAGGTACCTACATTGGTTTGTTCGATGCCATAAAAATGAAAATTGTCAGAAAAATCAAATATTATTTACAAATTATGCAATTTTATTATGCCTATATCTTTACTAATAAATAACACATTTTTACAATATATATCTTAAAACTTGCTGTAATGTCTTGTGTTTCATTTTATTATTTCATAATTACATTTATTTCAAAGGTTTATTATTTTCAATAACATATTCATTCGGTAGGAAAATGAAATATTGTATGAAAAGATATTAAAATGGCGGCGTTTATGTACAAAACGCTTACTTTAAAAATAAGTTAAACATTATAATTATACCAAATATTCACCATGTTTTTCACTTAAACGCTAAGTTATACTTCAAAATATATTTTTTTTGTGTAAATACCTACTTCTAACTTTTAAACTAACAGATATTTGCGTGCAAAATGTACACTTTTTTGACAGATACGACTTGGAAAATTTTGTATGAAAAAAATAATTATTTAAATATTTTTAAAATTCAGCATTTTTATCGCATTCTTTTTAGCGTGACACTGCATCAGGTATACTGGTACATGTTCGCACTTAAATTAGATTTTTAGATGCTCTTGGTTTTTCAGAAGGCGTGAGACAAACACACACACACACACACATACACACACACATACACTAACATTTTGATTGCTTTATTACTTTAGATTTAAAAAAAACAGATTGAAATTCTGAATTAGGATAAGCGGGAGATTTATATCCTGTAAGAATTTGAGTTTGGAAAATATGGAATGAAATTAACTCGAGATGACATTGTTTTCCTATATCACAAATATGTTCAATATTATGAACTGATGGCAAAAGTGAATTTTTAATTAAACATACTATTCCTCTAGTACTGTTGATTGCACCAGAGTGAAAAAATTCTGTAAATAAATCTATATTTATTTTTTCATGAGATTTTGTTAATGTTTCAGTAAAAATTAATATATCGCCATAGGAAAACCATATATCGCTTGTAACATTATTTATATGTTTTTTTAAAGATCCAATATTTAGATATACAATTTTGGTGCCGATATGTTTTATAAAAGTATCAAATTGAAATTCGATATGTTTTTGGGTTCTAAGCTTATTCAATTCATTCTGTAAAGCATCATTTTTTTTTGAAGATATTTCACGAAAATTTCCTAAAATATATAGTCCACTTAAGGAAGACCCTCTACTTAGTGCTACATACAACAGTGATTTATTAATTTTTTTTAATTTTCTAAAATCAATGCACACCCTTGAATATGTCTGGCCCTGCGATTTATGAATTGTTATCGATTCAGCAGGAACTAAAGGAAACTGTTTTCTTATTATTTGGCATTGAAATTTATATGAAAGATTTAATACCACACTGCTGATGGAAATAGGCGTTAAGTTTATGGGTATATTTTTAGTTTTACATATATTTTTATTAACGAGTCTAACTTTTTTGCCAACATGAATTGAATTGAAATCCATCCAAAGTTTGATTGGTTCATGTGTATTTTCTTTGAATGTTATATATTTTAATACACCACACGCTCCATTAACTAAACCATCTTCCACATCAATGTTGCATGTGATCATATATTTTATGCCTATTTTCAAACGAATTATATAAGGCAATCCATTAACTTCAGAAATTTTCTTATTTTTCAATGATTTTAGTATTGAAGATTTTTTATGATCATTCATTTTTCCTAATATTACATCATTTGCTTCCGATGTATATTCTTGACCAGTATATTTATTTATTTTATTGGTATTGTAATCATTTACATTTTCATTATCTGAATAAAGCCTGATAACATCATCTGGAACATCTTTTTCCAAAACCTGTCTGGACTTAAATAATGCAATATCTTTGAAATCCATATTTCCAATGGCAAGATGGTTCAATGCATTGATGAATTCAATTTCATTTTTCTGTCGCATTATTTGTCAATTCAAAAAATGAAAAATCTTCCCACAAAGGATTTGTATCGAAAAATTGTTCCATTTCATTTGTCTTGGAAAATTTGTATATAGGAGTGTCCATAACAGGGGGCAGTTGGTATAAATCCCCTACACAAAGAACAGATATGCCACCGAAAGGTTGGTTGTTGCACATAATCTGTCGCAATCTCGTGTCCACACGACTGAATAATGCACTGCCAACCATAGATATTTCATCTATAATTAGAAGTTTCAAGTGCATTAATTTTTCTCTTATACTATTTGCTAAATCATTGGACAATTTAGGCATTTGACCTCCAAATTGTACAACAGGTAAAGCAATAGCAGTATGCAAAGTCACCCCATTAATTAAAAATGCGGCTTTTCCAGACGGAGCACATAACAGAACTACAATTTTATCTACACAACCACCTGGTATATTATCAAAATGAAATGTAATAAGTTGATAAATGACATTAATGACTGTACTTTTGCCCACCCCAGCAGATCCAGCTTAATATATTTTGAATGGCTCCGCTTTGGTTTTCATCCAGTTTAAAATGTGCATAACAATTTTTCTCTGTGAGTTATTTAATTTTTGGATGTTTGTACAGAGTTCATCTTCTTGAACTCTCGCAGGAGAGGTAAATCTAGATGGAATCATTTTGTCTGACACTTCATTACCTCCCTGTTCAAAGATGTCAATTTCCTGTTCTGAGGGTAATTTTTCTAACTCAATATCATTTCTTTCTTCATTATCTATTAAATCATTCTGTGCTATTTCTAAAGCAATATATATATCATCACCAATAACTGAGTATTTTTTCCTGTTTGATTCAATTATTTTTATATTGTCATGATATTTCATTTCTGTACTACCACTTTCTATTTATTTTTGTTCATTCCGCCAAGGTAAAAATAAAAGCAATTGTTCCCGATAATAATTGTGCGGATCTTGCGCTAAAATATATCTTCTATATCGTATAATGGCATATTTAGTTCGGATTTTATATTCATCGTCATCGTTATCTAAGTCATCGTTGTTTTCATTTTGATGTTTTGAAAAAGTTGACGTAAAATCAGCTAAACATATGTTATCTAAGTTTTTATTTCTATTACTATATTTAGTCATAATGTCTGTCATGAATATATTAGTAGAGTCAATTTTTAATTTATTTAATTCGGAATTAGATTTAAGCATTCTAATTCTTTCTTCTGAAGGACCTGTATTAATAAAGATGCATTGTCTACTCATTTTTGAAAGAGCAAGTGACAATACATGATAAGACGCTTCTTGAGCAGACATGAGATTACTATTTAAAAATGTATTTGCTATATTTCGAAATTTGTCTTTTATTGTTTTATTTCCGTCAGTTATATCAGAAGCAGCGTCTCTTAATAGTTTAGATAATCCAGCATCAATTTTTGCAATATAATTGATTATATATGAAGCCAAACCGTATTCTTCAGAGATAAACTGAAGATCCATATTTGATTCGAATAAGTATAAAAATTTTTTATTATAATAATTTATGCTAACTTCTAAACTATTCCTTTTTAAAAATGTTTGAGTACGTTTAAGTGACATTCTAATACTGCGTATATAAAAATCTTCTGTTATGTTTAATGTTTTTAAAATCTCTATAAACGATACATTTTGGGGTTTGTAAAAAAAAGTTGCCATAAGATTTTGAATTTTAAGATAAGTTTGCTTTAAATCATCATTCTTTTCATCATCTGTAAGTGGTTCCAGTATCATAGTATATGGCATAACAGGTAAAGGAAAATTAAATCTACATTTTTTATGAACTTGATTTTTGTAACATGTGTGACTATGAGTATGTTTCTGTAATGATATGTATGGATTGTTTAAATCATATTCACATGTAATTAATGAATCAATTAAATTAATACAGCTTTGAACAGATTGCTTATCAGTGGTATTGTAATTCGGTGAATTGTTTAACCAAAGAAAAATGTGTTCGTGAGGTGAACCCCTCATCTGAAACTCAACTCGTCTGTAACTATCTATTATAAAATGATCTCCAAAAACACTATTCTTTTTTTTAACATAAGCATTAGTTTATTTACCTTGTGGTCAAAATATCGAGCACATGTTATAGGATCATTTTTTATTAAATTAGATTTTTTATCATTGCTCATTTTATACGCATCTTCTAATGTTATTGTTTCATCCAGATTTAATTTGGCTAAAGTTTTTATCAATTCTGGCCATATCTTTTCACCTGCAGATAAAGTTAAAAACATTGTTGGTTTTCCAAGTTGTCTAATCATAGCTAATAACTCTTTTTTTTTTGTTCCCAGAAACTTGGCGAAGAACGGACTTGTCTCAAAATTTTGAACCCAGCATCGAATTTAATCAAGTTATTTAAAAAGTCGGTGTCTAATATATTTCCTACAGAAATATTATTTGTTTGTTTACTTTTTCTCAAACAAATATTGATTATGTCGAGACATGACTTTTCAAGTTTTTTTTCGCCATATAAAGTAAGCGTGTTGGTGTGCAAGATCTCCTATCTGTTCTTCTAGCTTCTGATTTGGCCCTATCACTATAACTTATTTTTAGTTCTTTGGACATATAATTGAAAGTATGACCCCCAAATATCCTGGGAAAGCATAACTCATCGATATCTTCCATGGTATGCCATGGAGCGGGTATTTTACCTTGTCCGGGGGCCATAACTTTTATTGTTGAATGATTGATATTATTTCTATCAACCACCAACACTTCTTCGTCAATTTCCAAATGATTTGTATTATTGACATCTAAATTTATTTGTGAAGATGATTGATTTTCCTCAAAATCTTCATTATCAATAACAAAATTTATTGTTTCACTATATTGTTGTTCATAATGTTTGAAAAAAGTATTATCAATTTTAATATTATGTATAGAGGAGTAGAAATGAGGTGTTTTAAGGCATCACAAATAGAAGCAGGACGAATAGTATCAAACATGTAATAGCTTTTATGTTCAATATGTCTTTTTAACTTCAATTGAATTGTTGCCATATTATTAAAATGACGTGGCAAAACTTCCAACAATTCATTTATTTCAATTGGAATATTGACCACACTGCCTTTTTGTCCCAATTGAGAATTGATAAAATATGATTTTAATGGTCGTATTTGCATAAAATTTATATATGGTGATATCATGCGTTCTTCTAAATCACTTAAATGTTTTATACATTCCGGGATCATAACAAATTTTAAACCATTACTAGTGGCCAATTTAGGAATTTTATTTTTTAATATGTATTTTTCACAAGTTTTACATACATAATTAGAAATAATATTATAAACTTTTTGAAATAGAGTATCAGACAACTTTAACTTTTCAATTTTTAATAAATCTACAGAATGTTTGAAGAATAATCCCTCACAGCAAAAACATGAAAATTCTGGTGTAGATGCCCTATCTTTTAAAAATGATAGTTCTAATTTAGATTCAGGAGACTTAGATCTTAATAAATTATTATAAATATTTTCTCGATACCTAAACCATTCTATATTACGTTTCATTCTTACTGAATCATTAATAGCATTTCTTTCTCTTTCAATGTATTCTAACTGTTTCATTCTCATCTGTTCTACATATTCTTCATCAGATCTCTTTTCTTTCATTCTTTCAAGATTTTTTATATTTTCAATTTGTTTGTAGTTTAAATCACTATTTCTTAAATTTTGAATTCTCCTTAAATTATTATTCTTTTCAATCAAATTTAAGTTGTTGATCCTTTTAGTTTTCTTATTTTCAGATTCTTTTTTTTTATCTCTTTATCCTTCCTTAAATTTTTAAGCCTCTCCAAATCTGTAGTCTTTTCCACCAAATTCTTATTCTTCCTGCTTTCTCTCTGTTTTTCAGATTCCATTTTCCTAAAATCTTCATTCTCTCTTATTTTTTTAACCCTCTCCGAATCTTTAATCTTTTCCACCAAATTCTTATTCTTCCTGCTTTCTCTCTGTTTTTCAGATTCCATTTTCCTAAACTCTTCATTCTCTCTTATTTTTTTAACCCTCTCCGAATCTTTAATCTTTTCCACCAAATTCTTATTCTTCCTGCTTTCTCTCTGTTTTTCAGATTCCATTTTCCTAAACTCTTCATTCTCTCTTATTTTTTTAACCCTCTCCGATTCTTTAATCTTTTCCACCAAATTCTTATTCTTCCTGCTTTCTCTCTGTTTTTCAGATTCCATTTTCCTAAACTCTTCATTCTTTCTTATTTTTTTAACCCTTTCCGAATCTTTAATCTTTTCCACCAAATTCTTATTCTTCCTGCTTTCTCTCTGTTTTTCAGATTCCCTTTTCCTAAACTCTTTATTCTCTCTTATTTTTTTAAGTCTCTCCGAATCTTTAATGTTTTTCACCAAATTCTTATTCTTCCTGCTTACTTCCTGATTTTCAGATACATTTATTTTTAACTCTTCGTTCTTCCTCAACCTATCCAAATCCAAATTTTTGGTAAAGTTTTTGCTTACTTTTCGACTATTTAAATTTTTCGCTTTTCTAGTAACGCATATAACCTTTGAACCTATATTTAAATCATTATAAATTTTGCTATCTTCTAATTCATTCTGTCTTTTTTCTAAAGCCTTTAACTTCTTAATTTTATTTTTTTGATTCAAAGAAAGTTTTTTTACCTTCATTTTCACGAATATGTTTGTAGAATAAAAATAAACACTTTACACTAATTTTACAACAAAAATTATAAAATAAATCAATTTGTTTTATTTTTTACACCATTTGTTAAATACACCAGTTGTACCGCCAAAATATTCGTAAATTCGTAAAGACAAAATCTTATAATTATTACAGCAATAGTTATCTATGGTTACTATAGACTATAACGAAAATGTTTTAGCCAATATCAATATATTATTTTATTATTCAATCGACCTTTATCGATGAATAACTTAAGGATGAGTATAGATGAAACGAATCCAATGTTTTTATCCCAAAAATAAATGTTTATTATTATGATTATAATATGTAGTTGATAATTTTATATTGTTTCGTTTGTGCTTAAATGAAAATAATTACTTTTAAAATTAAAAGATTACAACATATTGTTAATGCCAAAATTTCAGAAAGTGAATTTCTAAAAATTAAACAAATCTTTGCTTGTGTAGGTTTATTATTAAAAATAAAATTATAACGTATGTACTTGTATTATACCTTCATGGTATGTACATATTTTTTGTTTAATTTAAAGAAATACAAGATATTTAAACTTCAATGTAAGTTCTGTCCTGTTCGTACCTACTATCAAACAATTTTTGATAACTTATTTTCTTTATTCAAACACTCACTTATGTATATGTTATTAAGTGGGTACCTTTTGTATAACATTACAAGGTTTTTTCATGCTTACGGATGTACTTAAGGTATCTAATTATAATGATGAATTTTTTTCCTTCAACAAAGAAAGCTACATCAAAATAATCGATATGAGAGAAGAAAAATAATTAATGGAAAAATAAAAATCACTTTAAAATTGTTTGAGTACGGCGCTTTATTATCATAGTCCACGAAATAGCGAGACAACATAGCGAGAGTACAAATATGTGGGCATAAAAACGATTGTCAGTACAATTGAAACACATAAGAGCACGAAAAGACGCTGAAATAAACAATGTCTCGGTCCTAGAGTATGCAGTGACATGTCACTGACTCCTCTACACATCGACAGAGGCTTCTGCAGATTGTATCTGTCGAGGCATCTGTCGATGTGTAGATGGGGTTTTTGCTCATCTGCGGTAGGTATTGAACGTCGACCGATCCCTTTGTTACTTGTCCGTTTGGTGTCGGTTTTTTCGACATGAATTAAAGAGCGGCAGCGCGTACGCTAGGCGACTGTCCACACATCTGACAAGAATCTACGGACGGCTTTATTATCAAAACTGACTGCACATTATTTGGTTAGGTTAGGTTTATTTATAATAATAATAGCGACACAGTCGCTTATAAGTCGAAATCATTCAATATATAAAGCGCCTCGCTCACTCGCTCGCTATTATTATTATAAACAAACCTAACCTAAACTAAGAATGTATAGCCAGTATAAATGATAAAAGCAGAGAATAGTCGCTACTCATATCTGCAGATGAATCAGTTTTGGACGGAAATTCAGTGAGAGTGGAGTCAAGGGCGCATCCAGCTTTGGCGGCAGGGGAGGGTCACATAGTCGTGGTCAAGTCACAATAAGTTATAATTTAATTTTGATCATAATAGATACAAGTAAAAAGTGGGTATTATATGAATAAATGTAATTACTGTACTTTTTTAAGAACACTATTACATACATTGGAATTTTAAAGTTTATAATTTAGTACACCAGACGTTAGTCGAAACAAAGCGCGCGCAATCGTCACACGAAATGTGACATATGAAAGGTGGCGGTGGCGCAGTAATATTCAAAATTTCGATGCGTTAGTTTCCGAATAATGCGTTTGGCGTCAAACAAAGTATTATATTAATTAAATATTGAAAGTACTTAAATAAAATCTATATTTTGATAAAAAATATATAAAAATCATGTTTAACAATTTTAATTAGTGATCCATATAGGTCCTGGACCCAGCCCAGGGGGGGGTCATGACCCCCATGACCCCCCCCTGGATCCGCCCTTGAGTGGAGTTGATATTTCCATAGGTATTGTGATCGATATATTTCCATGCATTATGATATCAAAGAAACCCAATAACCATTATTTTACTTTGACCTAATGAATTTCTTCTATTAATTCTAAGAACGGATTATAGCGGCCCCCAGGCCTTGTTCATATATTTAAGTATTGTCTTTTCTATTGAAAATAAATTTAAAATGTAAAATGCATCAAGCAGATTCCTGGAATCTTGGCTTTCACCCGGTGGTACGGGTTGGTTCTTCAGTATAACCCCCCCCCCCTCCCCTACTCCATGTTCCACGGGCGCTGGGTCGCCCGGCTGTGTCCGATCAGTTGTCATTGGGTAGTAGTCAGTGGTTGGCCAGTAGTTGTAGAGACCCGCGTGCGAGGGTGCGAGTTTGCTAGGCTATCAGATGGCCTTAGCATTTTTTTTTTAATTGTATAAAGTAGTGATTAAGTTCTTTTCAGGTGCATATAACCAACGAGGGGTGAATTTAAGCTAGTTTTAGTTATTTTTTTAATTAATAAAAAGTGATATGTAGTGAAAGTGTTTCCTCTACAGCCTCGTTACGAGAGCAGCAGTTTGGTAAGATCTTTCCAGTTATGTATATATTTTTTTTCCATGCCTGTATTTGTATGTATTTGTCTTTTCAGGCACATCGCAGCCGATTATGTTTTATTTGATTTTTATTTTCAAGGGCAGAATTTAATGTTTATTTTTATTATGTTTTTCAGCTTCTTTAGTTATCAATTTCGCGTCCCAACATGGGACCAATATATGTCTTCCCAGCCTCCTTATATCAATCTCGCGTCCCAACGTGGGACGAGTATTTTTCTCCGCCTTCTCTAGATATCAGAGTGTATATTATTATTCGCTAGTTAATCCTATCTGAAGCAAATTTCTATCCATGATAAATTTATTTTTGAATGTTTATTGTCCATACCCAAATAAGTTTTATCTCGTTGGTCACATTTTTTTCTATGTAAATTGTAAATATAATTTCCCTCCAAGAAATTTGATAGAAGGCGTCTGCGTCTCTGAAATTTGTATTAGTATGATGAAGTAAAACGTCAATGGTTTTATTTCAATATTTTTCAAATAAATTTACATTTATTATGTTAAATATGCATTATTTCAATAAAATAATATAAATAAGTGCTAAAAATAAGTAAATAGCAGCGGCCGCTACTGTCTCCACATCCATTTTTTGTGGCACGAAATGTGTCTTTCGAGGTTGAACACAAACTGATTAACTCGCGGATGTGGACGAATTGTAATGTATCCGCAGATATGTCTACTGATGCAGCTGCCGAAGCATCTGTCGATGTGTTGTAGAGGAAGTGAAACATGGCATGGAACATTATTTATTTATTTATTTATAATATAATGTTGTCATATAAAGGCTGAGTTCAGCCATGTTCGACATATTATGTGGAACATGGCTGAACTCAGCCTCTATGACAGCGGTCGCCAAACTTTTTAACCTTACGGATCACTAAATTCATCATTTAAATCCCGCGCACCACTAATGGGATTTTTTTTTAATGTTAAATATTATATTTTCTTAAAAAAAATGTGACCAAAGAACACATAAAATGTACCTAGTTAATAACGTGAAAATATTAATAATAAAATTGGATGACTTACATATATAGCGCCGTTTTTGTTATAGCCTCTCCTCAAGCGCGCATTGATTAAATTTTCATTTCAGGTTTTTATAAGACTCGCGGAAGAAGTGACTTTTAGGTAGGTACTTCCTGAATAGAGCCAAGTTGTCGATCCGTCTTAGTTCTGGTGGTAGATTGTTCCACGAGGCTGGCCCGGCCACGGTAAAAGCACAATCACCAAATCTATTTATTTCGGTTAACTTGCCCAATCATGGATGTGGTGGCTGGCCGAAGTGTTTGTTCAGTTGTTGCTCGTAGTTTGCAGTGAAGGGGATGCAGAAATCTGTGAGAAATATGGGAACCATGCCATAGATCGCTTTGAAAGTTAGTAAACATAGTTTGTACTTGACTCTCTCTGGCAATTTAAGCCAGTGAAGAATGTAATAAAATTAGAAAAATACTCACCGCTCCCTTTAAAAAACAAGAAATCAAACGCGCGAAAATTTTATACTCATTTTTATGGAGGTACTTACATCCATGGAAAGCAACGTCTATGGTATACAAAATATCATTGACCGATTACGGCGATTACAAACTACGGTATTTTCAAATATGATTTTGTCTATGAAAATGATTTCGCAGAAAATCGATTAATTTTGACGTTTCTAAAAAGATATTACACATTTCGGTATAAGATAAGATGTATTTGGATCCCTCTGAATAAAATTATATTCAAAGGTAGGTACTGTTTTACAAATTTTGTACATATTTAAATTACAATTATTATTAGATTTTATGATAATCAAGTTTGCGTTTGATGTGTTTCTCAATTTTTTTTTACTTACGAAAAATCACAGTCTTCCGAGTTCACTGCTTTTGTCAAATTTTATTTACCCTTAAATATTAATCAATTAAACTTAAGTGTCTTGTAAACAATTGCCATAATTACAAACATAAATAACAAACCTATTTTATCTAAAAATATGGATCTTATGCGACGTTGTCTAATTTTATAAACACTTTTGAAATCGTATTAGAAATATTTTGTTTTGTTTATGTGTTGATTTGTCACTGTTCTATCATAATATTGTATTGTTTTGAAGTGCCACGAATTGTCATATATTTCCTCCTGATTTCAGGACGACCGTTTCGGCTTACTAGGCCCTTGTCAATTGGTACCAGCTACACAATTTCTACCAATTCTTCAAAATAATCGCACAAAGTTAATAAGATGGCTTGCTTACTACCAATACTATATTTTCATAAGTTTTCATCTACTACAAAAAAAAAACAAAAATAGCCTCTTGATATTTGAAAGGAAAATCCTGAGAAAGATTATTGACCCCGTAAATGTGATATAATCATGAACTGCAGGAATTATATGTCAAACCCAAAAAGCATCACACCAATCCAGAGGGCAGAAGAAATAGAGGCAGGCTCAAACTAAGATGGTTGGATGACACGGAAGACGACATATGAACGATCGTTATATCAAACTGGAAGAGAGCAGTTTTACGCGGCATTAAAATATATTATAAATTTATAAATTTGGATAATTTATATAGCACCGTTTTTGTGAAATATCTCACCTCAAGGACGCTGAAAATTGATTATGTTGTATCATTTTGGCTCTGGTAAGATTTCCGAAAAAGGTGCGTTTTGAGTTTTTTCTGAACGAAGATATATTTTCGGTTTGTCTGAGGGTGTGTGGGAGTTTATTCCATACATTTGGTCCTGCTACAGCAAACGCACGATCACCGAAATTAGTTGTGTGGACCCTGTTTATTTCAACTAATTTCCCAACCATAGATGAAGAAGCAGAACGAAGTGATGATTGTCTGTCATTTATTGAAAGCGGAATGCACAGTTCGGAGAGGTAAGTAGGAGCCATACCATATTGTCTCATTGCACACCCAACTGGGTAAACCTGTTTTAGGACGTCCGATAAGTAATAGTACTTATCAACTAGTAACAATAACCAACATATACATAATGATTCTAAAATAAAGAGTAACAAATTTAATAATCTAACTAAGCTAGAAATTAAGACAATTTATTATTTGATTTTTCTATACCGATGGATGTAAGCCAAGCAATTATTGTTTTTTTAGCACATTTCTTTTCATCTGTTTCTAATAATCAGGTAGTAAATTAAACATCTTGGAGCCTAGAAATTTAAAATTATGCTGAGCAAATGAAGTGTTTGTTTTCTCTTTTTAATTATGGACTTTTATAATTATGATTTTCTACTACATTACTATATTTTTAAAGAATATATGAATTTTATTGCTCTGTATTAATATCACAAACAATACATCAGTAAAATAAAATATTCAAATATATTTTTATTTATATTATTTATAGATCTTTGAAGATGGAAATATTTGTGTACATTTTTAAAATATGGATAAACCGAGTGGAAGATTAATTTGACCCAGACAAGAAATAGTACCAAATCAGCTATGAATTCATGACTCATATAAGCAGAACGGATGGTGGTGGAAGAAGACTCATCTAAGATATCTACATTGTGTGATAGTGAACAGAACGATTAAGAAATGGTAAGTTTCTTGTATATCATATATGAAACGTCTGGTTGGTTGGAAGAAATTGCCGTTTGGCAATAAGCCCGCCAGTGTACAAAATTTATGTACAAAAAGATTATAAATAAATAAAATAAATAAACATACCTCAATATTCAATATAGTAATATAAAAGGATTTTCAATACATTTCAATAGACACAATAAATGATAGACGCAAAAATGAACGCAATAAATATGAATATACATATTATGTTTTAAAGATATAAAAGACAGTAGTGATTATGTTTACTGACTGCCATGTGCTGAACAGAGAACAATTAGGGTGCAAGTTGGTTGGATTAAACATGGTGTAGGGTCAGTCCGCATGAAATCAACCAAAATGAACGCAATAAATATGAATATACATATTATGTTTTAAAGATATAAAAGACAGTAGTGATTATGTTTACTGACTGCCATGTGCTGAACAGAGAACAATTAGGGTGCAAGTTGGTTGGATTAAACATGGTGTAGGGTCAGTCCGCATGAAATCAACCAAAATGAACGCAATAAATATGAATATACATATTATGTTTTAAAGATATAAAAGACAGTAGTGATTATGTTTACTGACTGCCATGTGCTGAACAGAGAACAATTAGGGTGCAAGTTGGTTGGATTAAACATGGTGTAGGGTCAGTCCGCATGAAATCAACCAAAATGAACGCAATAAATATGAATATACATATTATGTTTTAAAGATATAAAAGACAGTAGTGATTATGTTTACTGACTGCCATGTGCTGAACAGAGAACAATTAGGGTGCAAGTTGGTTGGATTAAACATGGTGTAGGGTCAGTCCGCATGAAATCAACCAAAATGAACGCAATAAATATGAATATACATATTATGTTTTAAAGATATAAAAGACAGTAGTGATTATGTTTACTGACTGCCATGTGCTGAACAGAGAACAATTAGGGTGCAAGTTGGTTGGATTAAACATGGTGTAGGGTCAGTCCGCATGAAATCAACCAAAATGAACGCAATAAATATGAATATACATATTATGTTTTAAAGATATAAAAGACAGTAGTGATTATGTTTACTGACTGCCATGTGCTGAACAGAGAACAATTAGGGTGCAAGTTGGTTGGATTAAACATGGTGTAGGGTCAGTCCGCATGAAATCAACCAAAAAAAATATTAATTTTGGACACTCATCTCAGATATTTATAATTTTTTGTATATTTGTTCTTCCTATCAAAACTAAGAAAAATGCAAATTTACAGATTTTTTGGACATATAAACGAAAACTATCCTTATTACATGGTATAAGAGCGTAATTAACCAAAAAGTATACTTATAAATCGGAACTATCGTTATTATGCCGTATTATACAGATAGTACAGCTCGAGAGGTGGTATAACGCAGAACTAAATATTTCAAAATGGCCGATACTTTCACATATGATCCGATCCATATTTGATATTGAAAGCAATAATAGAAGACTCAAAATACTTAAATAACGTTTTTCTTTGTTATTCTTCATCGCAATCATGTTCAAATTATTCAAAATGGCATAACGCAGTGTTTGTTTTAATTTTTCGGTCAGTTATCTAAGGTTATACACATATATATATATATATATATATATATATATATATATATATATATATATATATATATATATATATATATATATATATATATATATATATATATATATATATATATATATATATATATATATATATATATATATATATATATATATATATATATATATATATATATATATATATATATATATATATATATATATATATATATATATATATATATATATATATATATATATATATATATATATATATTGAAAGGGTATGGTGGTGTATGAGAAAAGAAAAAGAGAAGCTAAAATTATACTCACCATAAAACCTTACCACCAGCAGTCAGCGATATTGCAATGAGACTCATTTAAAATAATGCAAATATCTCAGTATCTCAGAGCGTGTTGTTGATTGATTAAGACAAAAAAAAGAATATATTTACAGACGGTGGCCAAATTAATACAATCAAAGGAAAAAAATGCAAAAATAATTGTATTTTTAGCTGTTATCCAGCAAAATCGAATCACATCAGTATATTTTTAATTGTGGCAACTCCCTTCATTATTGTTATCGTACTTGCAACACTTTTTAAGCATCAACATGAAGTTTGTCACATACAAGATACGATAATGTCAGTTTAGTATTGGTCTTCACAGAGTGTGCGGGTGTTAATGGAATATTTTGCCCATTGATTTTGTGTTTATTTGAGACAGTGTTTGAGTGTTTCTTACATTTTTTTTTAAATAACAGGTAAACCTAATATTTATTACTAAATATTTATCACAATTATACTACTTATCAAATTATTACGATTTTGATAAATTATTTTCTAAATGTATGCTGAATTTCAGAATTTTTTGGTTTATTTTAGAAATGGGAAGATCTTGTGACCTCACTCCAAGAAAAAAATCTAAAATTGCAACCCTTCTTGGTCACTGTGAATACAGTCAACGAGAAATTGCCACACTTACCAATGTTTCTCAATATTCTGTGCACAAAATAAGTAGGCAAATGAAAGGAAATGTACCCCTTGAACCATCTCGAATAGGAAAATGTGGACGAAAGCGCATTACTACTCCGCGAACAGAAAGAAAAATCAGAAATGTTGCTCTAGAAAATAGACAGAAGCCTCGAAAAGTAATAAAATCTATTTTGCAGACCACAGGAGTCAATATATCTGATCGTACATTGAGACGAAGATTGGTGGAAATGGACCTCAAATGTTATCGCCCAGTGAAAAAGCCAAAACTAACACTTGAAATGCGTAAAAAGCGACTAGAATGGGCACTAAAACACCAAAATTGGAACGAAGACGATTGGAGCAAGGTATTAGAATGTAAAATAAGTTTTTATGAAACTTTCTGTATTAAATAAAATTGACTAGTGAAAACTTCTCGTGTTCTTTCAGGTTTGTTTTTCTGATGAATCCTCAATCCAAATACTGCAGGACAAAACTCAATATGTGAGAAGAAGGCCAGGTGAAAAATATAATGAGGAATGTGTGGTCCAAAGAGTGAAGCACCCTCAGTCAATAATGATCTGGTCAGTGATTAGTGGGATGGGTATGGGAAGGCTGTATATTGTGAATGGCACAATGCGCCAGGACCAGTATATAGAAGTTTTAAAAGGGAGACTAAAGCCTCAAGCGGCCGAATGGTTTCCAAATGGAAAATATGTATTTATGCATGATTCTGCACCCTGCCACAAAGCGAAAACCGTTACTAAATTTCTAGAAGGAGAAAAAATAAAGGTATTAGATTGGCCAGGAAATTCACCGGATCTAAATCCAATTGAAAACGTTTGGGAGGCTCTGAAAAGGGCAATTGTAAAAAAAGGTGTCATCACCAACAAAAGACAACTAATAGAAAACATAATTGAGGCATGGCACAACACACCAGAATTAAAAAATATCTCAATTAAATGTATCTCCAGCATGCCCAGAAGAATATCAGCAGTAATTAAAGCTAAGGGAGGATTTACTAAATATTGATCATTTTACCATAAAACGTATTTTATTATCAATAAACTATTATATATTCATAGTAAATGCATTTTATTTTATAAAAATATATTAAATCTCCCATAATATTCTAGAAAGATCGAAATAAAATAAAAAAATAATAATTTTCAATGATTCGAAGTCTAAAAACTACTATAAATTCATTTGATTGTATTAATTTGGCCACCGTCTGTAAGTATCAAATAAGAATTTTCTGTTCAATGAAGCAGTAATTAAAACATGAAAAGCTGAGTCAGATGTGATTGTAGGGAAGACCAAGTGATGAAAGAAACGCACAAATACAAAAGAAATTACAATTTATTCATATCATGGTTGGCAAGGAGTGTTAAATATGATACAATTATCTACATTACCTGAACTAAGCTAAATATTTGACATTTTAATAAAATAATTTAATTCTTAAATTACAATTTACAAGTTTTTAAATGTTTTTCTAGACCATGTGGTGTATAATAAAAAGAAATATCAGACATGACATAATTAAACAGATTCAACTAAATTTTCAAGTGATATCAGTATTTCATATGTTTTTTTTATAATAATCAAGAAATGAAACAGTTTTAGGAATTTCCATCTTCTTGAAGATGATCAGCAGATACAATTTTGAAGAAAACTACCATCGTAGTATTTACGTCGATTTGAAGTACAATTTACAGGTGTTTTAGTTATTATCAAGTCATGATGTGCAAATATGAGCATGCACCAACCATGATATTTAAAATTATTCATTTACAGTCATCCATGGTGTACATAGTAAAGTACACCAATATTGAAGAATGATGACAAGACAGCATGAACAAACAAGATAAAGATAGTAAAGAAGAAAGCAAAGAAGCAAGGAAGCAAGGAACAAAGAAGCAAAGGACAAAGGCAAAGGTCAAAGGAGGCGGTTATATTTCCTGCAAGAATTCAGTTAAATTAGCGAACGTGACTCATGCCAGATATTTTATATAGACGAGGATCGATGAAATTAGATAGAGAACTTACCCAGCCTCCTTTGAATTTAAATTTCCAGTCTTTGCTGGATAATTTTGCGTAGGCCATAGTTGAGCGATGACACCTCGTGTCGGCTGTCAGCGTTGAAAAAGAAAGGCATACGCAAAATTATCCAGCAAAGACTGGAAATTTAAATTCAAAGGAGGCTGGGTAAGTTCTCTATCTAATTTCATCGATCCTCGTCTATATAAAATATCTGGCATGAGTCACGTTCGCTAATTTAACTGAATTCTTGCAGGAAATATAACCGCCTCCTTTGACCTTTGCCTTTGTCCTTTGCTTCTTTGTTCCTTGCTTCCTTGCTTCTTTGCTTTCTTCTTTACTATCTTTATCTTGTTTGTTCATGCTGTCTTGTCATCATTCTTCAACATTGGTGTACTTTACTATGTACACCATGGATGACTGTAAATGAATAATTTACAGTCATCCCAACGTGGGGCGCCAATTGCTAAGGTATGGTGGTGTATGAGAAAAGAAAAAGAGAAGCTAAAATTATACTCACCATAAAACCTTACCACCAGCAGTCAGCGATATTGCAATGAGACTCATTTAAAATAATGCAAATATCTCAGTATCTCAGGGCGTGTTGTTTATTGATTAAGACAAAAAAAGAATATATTTAAGTATCAAATAAGAATTTTCTGTTCAATGAAACAGTAATTAAAACATGAAAAGCTGAGTCAGATGTGATTGTAGGGAAGACCAAGTGATGAAAGAAACGCACAAATACAAAAGAAATTACAATTTATTCATATCATGGTTGGCAAGGAGTGTTAAATATGATACAGTTATCTACGTTACCTGAACTAAGCTAAATATTTGACATTTTAATAAAATAATTTTATTCTTAAATTACAATTTACAAGTTTTTAAATGTTTTTCTAGACCATGTGATGTATAATAAAAAGAAATATCAGACATGACATAATTAAACAGATTCAACTAAATTTTCAAATGATATCAGTATTTCATATGTTTTTTTTATAATAATCAAGAAATGGAACAGTTTTATGAATTTCCATCTTCTTGAAGATGATCAGCAGGTACAGTTTTTGTGATGAGAACTACCATCGTAGTATTTACGTCGATTTGAAGTGCAATTTACAGGTGTTTTAGTCATTATCAAGTCATGATGTGCAAATATGAGCATGCACCAACCATGATATTTAAAATTATTCATTTTCAGTCATCCATGGTGTACATAGTAAAGTACACCAATGTTGAAGAATGATGAAAAGACAGCATGAACAAACAAGATAAAGAAAGTAAAGAAGAAAGCAAAGAAGCAAGGAAGCAAGGAACAAAGAAGCAAAGGACAAAGACAAAGGACAAAGGAGGCGGTTATATTTCCTGCAAGAATTCAGTTAAATTAGCGAACGTGACTCATGCCAGATATTTTATATAGACGAGGATCGATGAAATTAGATAGAGAACTTACCCAGCCTCCTTTGAATTTAAATTTCCAGTCTTTGCTGGATAAATTTACGTAGGCCATAGTTGAGCGATGACACCTCGTGTCGGCTGTCAGCGTTGAAAAAGAAAGGCATAGATATTTCGACCCGCCTAGCTAATCCGTTCACGGCTGTGTTCGCCTTACAACTTTTTTAGAAATATTGCCAATATTGCGAAGTGCGTTCGTTTAAGACATTTTTATAAACATTAAATTAAAATTATTAAATAGTGACGTGTAAATACAAAATAACGTCACAATATATATATATATATATATATATTATATATATATATATATATATATATATATATATATATATATATATATATATATATATATATATATATATATATATATATATATATATATATATATATATATATATATATATATATATATATATATATATATATATATATATATATATATATATATATATATATATATATATATATATATATATATATATATATATATATATATATATATATATATATATATATATATATATATATATATATATATATATATATATATATATATATATATATATATATATATATACATATATATATATATATATATATATATATATATATATATATATATATATATATATATATATATATATATATATATATATATATATATATATATATATATATATATATATATATATATATATATATATATATATATATATATATATATATATATATATATATATATATATGTTATATTTGATGTTTTCACGGGTGAAATATGTTATAATATTTTTATCTCGGTTTTCCCGTGTCAGTAGGTCTTGACTAAGACCATTTGTCTTCCGACGTTTCGCCTGAATATCACCAGGCATTTTCAAGGACTTAACGAAAAGCACGCGCGCGACACACGTCTACTCACAAGTACACATCTAGTCAAGACCTACTGATTATATATATATATATATATATATATATATATATATATATATATATATATATATATATATATATATATATATATATATATATATATATATATATATATATATATATATATATATATATATATATATATATATATATATATATATATATATATATATATATATATATATATATATATATATATATATATATATATATATATATATATATATATATATATATATATATATATATATATATATATATATATATATATATATATATATATATATATATATATATATATATATATATATGTTATAATATTTTTATCTCGGTTTTCCCGTGTCAGTAGTACTTCCCGTGTCAGTAGTACTACTGACACGGGAAAACCGAGATAAAAATATTATAACATATTTCACCCGTGAAAACATCAAATATAACATATATATATATATATATATATATATATATATATATATATATATATATATATATATATATATATATATATATATATATATATATATATATATATATATATATATATATATATATATATATATATATATATATATATATATATATATATATATATATATATATATATATATATATATATATATATATATATATATATATATATATATATATATATATATATATATATATATATATATATATATATATATATATATATATATATATATATATATATATATATATATATATATATATATATATATATATATATATATATATATATATATATATATATATATATATATATATATATATATATATATATATATATATATATATATATATATATATATATATATATATATATATATATATATATATATATATATATATATATATATATATATATATATATATATATATATATATATATGTTTTGACATCTTAGATGCCAATATGGCCATATGAAAAAAATAAATAATGGTACACGTGGGAACACATAAGGCAGCATGGTTAACTTGTTAATAATTCATTTATAAGTGAGAATTTTTAATATCGATCTAGTCGAAATTATGTATTTTCGCGTTAAGACAGGTATTAACGAAATGTTATAAGTACCACCGCTAGTATTTCTTTCAGTAGTAAACTTTCACAGTTTTAGTCTGCACATTACAGGCTTTCATTTGATATACATCATGCCCATATTAATGAATACTGAAATATTTTTTGAATATTACATATTTTCTTTGTACACTGTTTTAGTACATAATTGCCAAATTTCAGAATGGGATGACAATGGGATCATATTTTAATACAGTATTTTGTAAAATGTCCATACTATGAAAGTGCCCGTCAGACCATGCTTGCTCATAAGATACAGAAGAGAAAGGCAATCGTGGTTTCACTGGATTCACTAATCCAGGCCCATGAGCACAGGCGACTAGAGTACCAGTCAGAATAGGCGAGCCACATGGGCTTGTGACCATGTATGCGGGTTTCAGGGTCCCCTTTATGACTTAAGCCACACTCACCACTCACCCACCAACCTCCAACTGATACTCCACTCCCCTGCGTAACCAAATCCAATAAGATGCAGACAACGCTGCTTTTGACACCCTATCCAGAAGTTATTTTATTTTAACCCTAGGGAGACTTAAGGTAGGCGCGCATGGAAGCTAATTTCATCGGCCGATTAATTATCGATGAGCTACAACATACGAATTACATGTAAGAGCGCGCATGAAAGCTAACAGAATCGGCCGATTTAAAATCTGTGACGAGACACAAAAAATTTTTTGGATTTTTTTAACCAATGCAATTTGTATGAGAGGGCGCGCATGGCGCATGCTCACCGATAATTATTTAATCGTCCGAGCGCAGTAGATCGAGAAGTACGTTGTCAGTTTTGTCAAACGAAATGTCAGAAAACATGGATGAAATAAATATTGATTTCGAACAATTAATTATATATGTTGAAGCACGTCCTTCATTGTATGATTAAAAATTAAGCGAAATATTAATAACTGATTGAGAACAGCTAAATCATAATAAAAGAATTGAATTGGGTAAGTTATTACTTAATTGATTAATAGTTACATAGGTAATTTAATAAATATTCTACTTAATGAATAAAAAAATCCATATTTTTAATCATATGTATATTAAAACTTGTGAATATACATATTGTATTTTAAATATGTGAATGTTGACCGCCGTGTTATTTCCAATCGTACGATTCTATAAGCTTCCATGCGCGCCTTACCTTAGATCCTTAAAGTAGGAATACAAAGACTTTGCAGGCAGGCCTCTCGCCCCCACCTCCACAGCATATATATTTGTACTAAAGGCATTTTGAACTGTTTTATCTACCAGTTCCTTGTACTTGTTTAGCTTTTATTGGTGGTCCTTTGAAATATTTGTGTTCCATGGAACAGTCAGCTCCACATAAATAACTCTTTTTAATAAAAGGGAGTATATTGTCAAATTAAGCCTAAGAAATGAGATGCAGATCTCCTTTGGAAGTGTATATCTCTCTGCTCTCGTATCCATCAGGATAATCCAGTCGTCTAAATTCTTAATTATTGATATTAATTTCTTTGTTGTAGGTCTGACTTTTTGTCCCGATTTCACAAATGTTACAACCAACTGTTTCCATGTGGTTAACCCTTTGATGGCTCTCGCCACCGCAAGGCTGGAAGCTTCCCTCACAATTTCAAGCACCTTATCGTGTCTGTATGAGAACCTTCCCTCCTGTAGTGCTACCTTGCAGCCGGCCAAGATATGCCTAGCCGTGCATGCGGATGTCCCACAGAGGCGGCAATTGTCATCTCCGGCTATATTCCACCGTTTTAAGTTACTCGGGTCTGGGAGCATACCCTGTATTGAGTTTAGATAGAACTTCAGCATTTCAGATGACCATCCATGTATGATCTGTTTCCATCCCAGTGCTGGAGGAATACAAAATTCCCCCAATGACAACCAATAATTTTGAACTTGCAAGTTCAACGTATGAAGTTCATATTTGTTGTTTGCATCTTGTGCAACAAAGTCTTTCATTAGCTCCGTTTCTGTCGTTAGATCTAAAATGCATCCGACGAGTTTCAAAATGTTAAAGTTTCAGCCTTCTACGTCTAATGGTTTTCAAGCTAGAAAGCCATTTAAAGACCTCAAGGTGAGCCCAAATTTGTGCAATTTTCCTATTTTTAAAATTAATAACTAAAAAAGTAGATCTCCAAAAAATTGTAAATTTCCGTTTTCCTTAGTTTTGATAGGAAGAACAAATATACAAAAAATTATAAATATCTGAGATGGTCATGTCCAAAGCATGTGTTGATTTCATGCGGACTGACCCTGTGATGAAATGTACGTGGACCCAAAATTGCACATGTTGACATTCAATGTTTATTTATCCTATGTGCAAACTTGAAATATTTCAAATACTTAAATTAACAGAGATTAATAAAAATTATTCTTTTATAATATTCATTCATTTTTTGGGGGATACACGCATGTGTCGTACTTCCTTTTATAAGGTAATGCAAACCCCACACACCCTTCGCTAATAACCCCACATTGTGGGATAAGCCGTGATGGTATGAACTTATATAAATTAATTTTCTTTCATTGACTTTGTTTTTGTTTTCTTCTAAAATAATACATCATAATATAAAATTACTTTATCAAGTGCCAAATATTGACTCCACCTAATTATAAAAAAAAATTGTATCGACACAACAAGTGGTAACAGAGGCACGACACCCGATGAAAAATCGTTCATGATAAAACAATTAGGAACGGGCTATTATAGAACATATTGTTGTTTTATTTACCAATTATAAATAATTTTTCAGATTATATAATCATCCATTGCAAGTCTGAGGAATTGGATACAATGTGCCCGGAATAGAGACAAGTGGAAAAGCAAGGAGGCGTATGTCCAACGATGGATTGAAAACGGCTGTGGAAGAAGAAGAAGTCTGAGGATTCTGCAGCAATCTCTATCCATGGCATGGCATGGGATCTCAATGGAATTAGCAGAGGTCAATAAAAATTATTCTTTTATAATGTTCATTCATTTTAAATAACGTTATTATTAAGGCTGGTTTTAGAGTCACGCTGATCGCTCGCTGACCGTCGGCGCTGTCAGCCGAAATGTATGAAATTCTAGGGAGCGTTTTAGAATAACCCGTAGCTAACAGCGTGGACGGTGGTTAGCGCTGACATGTCAGCGTCCGTACACACCGCGAGTCAGCACCATGTAGCCGTTGGCGCTGATCACCGTAGGCGCGCTTTTGCCTTCAGTGAGCGTTCTAATTCCGAGCCGAGTGAACGCCATCAGCATGTACAGTCATGTTTGGTAGTACAAAGCACTCCGCATTTTAATTTGTGCGACTACTCCGAGGCAATCAGCACCTCACTGAAATATCTCCCGCTGATTAATGCACTCCGCATTTTTATTTGTGCGACTACTCCGAGGCGATCAGCACCTCACTGAAACATCTCGCGCTGATTAATGCAGTCCGCACTTTTATTTGTGCGACTACTCCGAGGCGATCGGCAACTCACTGAAACATCTCACGCTGATAAGCTACACGCTGAGCCGTCAGCACCGATGGTCAGCGGGACTCTAAAACCAGCCTAAAGGCTTAAACAGCTTAAAAGCTTATTTATTTATTTGTACTGTATATATCTAAAAATAGTTTTGAATCTTAAATTTGAAATATGATTTAGTTAACATATTAACATGCAATGAAAAAAGATATTGTTATGATTTTAAAATAAGTATATAGGTTAGTATGTATGTGTAAAAAGTTTTCAAAATGGGGTTTAAAACCTTTGATCAAAACACAGTCGAATACATATTTTTTGATCAGACTTAAGATGCTCAATACATCAAAATAAAAATTGATAACAGTCAATGTACCTATGTGATAACAGTCAATGTAGATCTTTAGTCCACCTTCGTTACTACTTAGTAAAATGACCTTAATACACGATGGAGAAGAAGAAGAAGAAGAAAGTTCAAATCCAGAAACCGTCCCGGGTATATGCTCGACAATCCACCAAAGTTTCATTGCACCGGATGAACGGTTTAGGAGCGCATAGCGTTCATACCTACATGATACATACAAACATTAAGGTTTATAATATAGATCAGGGGGGCAAGTCCGGTAAAACAACAAAGACACAAAGCTTTGATGTTACCCATACCATGGAGTATCTTTCCTTATGGAGGTGTCAAATATCTCAATATTCGAGACCTCCATAAGTTAATTATATTTCCTTGGTATGGGTTATCACGGAGGGTTTTGATTTCTCCGTGAATCGGACTTAACCCCCATGTTTGATAAACCATCTCTATCAAAAACTTTCTACTGATTACCAATTTCGTGAGACTACAAAAATAGAATAGAATGTAATTTGATTTTTTTTTATTTTCAGGAATGCCGAAGTGATTATGGCCGAAGAAGTCAAAAGGATTCTATTAATATGTTGTATTGTGTATTTTTCATATAAATATACAATTACACATTTAATATAACAGACCATAGATTTTTTTTTTGTTTAAAGGTTGACAATCCCTGAATGCAATTACGAAGAGTATATTTCTATTGTATCAAAAATTAAAAAAAAAAAGAAAATCTTGATTTTCTAGACTGTAAGAGCATTTTGAAAATTTTAACAGATGAAATCATAGACAAGAAATTAACGGATATCTATGGAAAACTAATCAGCTCTAAGTTTATAGACTTTACATATATGATATCAATATGAAGTCAATCGGACTTATAGTTTGGGCTGTAGAGAGGACACAAAAAAAAAACAACATAAATGATAAAATCATAGAGAAGAAATTAACGGTTGTCTATGGAAAACTAATCAGCTCTAGGTCTATGCACTTTACACATATGATGTAAATATGAAGTCAATCGGACTAATAGTTTGGGCTGTAGAGAGGACACAAAAAAGATAAATGCTACGGCGTACGGCGTATACGCCATACACACAAACACATCACGACGAAACTCATAGTGTGCATTCTCTACATGATACCCATTGAGAAATTGATGTAAAAAAAATACGCTTAAATTTTGCAAAATCATGACTCTCCACTATTCCATAGTAGTGGAGAGTAAAAATTAGATTCATTTCAACTTCTGCAGATCCTCTTCCTGGCCAATAACAACAGCTTGTGACACTCCATTTTTGCGTGCGAAAATTCGACAGTTCCTCACCCAGCAATATTGATATTCCTTCTCCTTGCATGTTTTCCTTGCTTTGTGAAAAAGGGATTTGTTATTGCTCGTTAAATGTTCATTAATATATATATTACGAGATTCTCCTGGAAAGCCGATGTCGCAAGTCGTTAGTCCTTTAGTTTTCCGAATGGAAGATAATATTACATCTTTGGTAGAGCGTTTATGGAATTTCACAATTACTGTTTTCGGTTTGTTTTGTGAGTTTACACGAGGTGCTACACGTGTGCAAAAATCGATATCTAATTTATTTATTTGGACATTTATTTTCTTTCCAATATTAAAGATTATATCATCGAGAATTTCCGATTTCGATTCGGGGATTCCAAGAATTTCGATATTATTTAGCCTGTCCCATTGCTCTTTTTCATTTAATTGTTTCTTTAAAGTGAATAAGTCTTGTTCAAGGGTATCTATTTTTTTTGTTTTTAAATGTGTTGAATTCACTTTTTTTCCAGATCGTCCATTTTTTCGCTAAAAAATAACATACTTTTCTTGAATGTGTTTAGGTTGTGGCGATTGCGCCAATTGCGCCGTGCAGTGCTTCGCTGCGCTGAGTACTTCGGCAGGCGCCATCTTGCCCTGCGCCGTATTCACAGCCCGTCTCCTATTTAAGGGGAAGCACAGCGCGCCCACATCATTCCGCTCATCCAGATCTCGAAGCTAGGCATCACGCTGCCCGACCGCTCGTCGTCGTTCAAATCGTCCGCGTTTCAAATTTACATTTATATTCATTAAATAATAACTCGACATTTCTGTACCAAGTAATATTAGTAAACATCAATTGTAATCATCAACTTGATAAATAAAAGAGTAAGTTAAATTTCCTGTTATATCTTTCAATCTGTCTACCATTCCTACCTGAGTAATATTTGGTAATAATATTTAATCTATTGTATACGGTATCGCAGTTGCTTGGTCGATCAATCTGTGGCTCAGCTGTCGGGACTATCCGAACAGACCGCCACCAGGTTCGAACCAAGCGGTTGAGATATCATTTGGGTTGTATGTAGCTAAAGGCGGACAAACAGGTAATACCTACACGTCCAACTGACCGACCTTACCACCTCAATTACAGGCTTGCATATCAGCTCACGCTGGTATGCAATCGCTTCTAACCAAGTGACCACTCTGGCACTTTGGTAAGCTCTACATACCACAAAACCAAGAACCCCAAAACTGGTGACCACCGAACGTGTCTCTGAACACACTCATACCTTCAGAAACTGGTAAAATTCCGAAATCGTTTAAAAAACTCAGGTACTTTTATTTTGTGCTCATAATTTCAATTGTTATTCTGTGGTAAAAAATCTGGTGAGCCTATCACAACCTATTGTGCCTTTTTTAACGTAAAATCAGTAGTTTTATTAAACAGAACAATAATACGTGTTCATTAATATACTGCGTAACATTTTACTGCACGACAGAAACAAAAGATTTAACAGGAATTAATACTTGAACAGCGAGGTCTGGATGAACGGAATCACTCGAGCAGGTAACACATATATTACAAGCTAATATATTAAATACATTTGTCTTATAATTTGTCAAAAATTAATTACAAGTGTACCCGCTCAAAAACGCTCAAAAACGCTCAGACGCAAATTCCACCTAACTTAACATATTTACAATTGTTTAATATATAACTTATATGTACTTTATATTTTTTCATGACTGACGAGACGCAAAAATAATCCAGACGGAACAATTAAAAAAGAAGCTGCCTAAAAAAAAACCAAAAGTACCAGAAAATAAATAAATACATACAAAGGACGAAGGTATAAAAATAAAAAGCAAAAAGCTAGAGAATCAAAAACGCCGAAAAGAGGTATAAAAATTATAATATTATTAAAAAACCTAAAGTCATTCTAAAAGCCTAAAGTCATTATAAATATTTTATTTTGTTCATAATTGATAAAACGCAGAGAAAAAAAATAAAAATTAAAAATAAATTTCATAGAAACTCATAAAATATTTATTTTTGCTAAATATCGTAATACGTAAAAATTAAAAAATTATCAATAAAAAATACATATTACATTCCCAAATAAGAATTAATATCATAAAAACTTAAAATTAGAAACATATAGTTAAATAATTATTATATTCGTAAAACGCATATTTTTATGTAAAAATTCAGAAAACCAAATATACATTTAAGAATGTTACACCGCGTTCATCGGTAATAAAAAAAGGAGGTAAACGAACTTCAAACAAAAGGCTCGCTGAATGAACTCGTATAACCCCTATATAACAGCGATAACGGTCAGGTCAATACCCCATTTACAAAAGTGAAAGTTAGCATAATGATATTTAAAACATCGATCGCAAAAATAAAATTTTACATCGCCTAAATAAAAATAGAATTCAACAAATAAGTTACCAACGCAAAACAAATAATCAAATACATTAAATATTTAAATAAATTAGATACATCGTTTCTAAACATAATTATAGGAATAAAACAATTGTATACAATTACAATTAAATAAAATAAAATACGTACGCAAACGAACATTATAATATATTTTTAAAATATTTTTTCGAAATAATTTTTTGAAAATAAACTAAACTAATGCTTCTAAAACTATAATAGTAAGCTATTATTTTAAAAAAGAAACTCTAACAAGCATACGATACGGAAGTTTAAAACTATTACTATAATATAGAAAGCAAATTTAAACAATTACTAACTACAAATAAACATTGTTTTTAAATACAATCGAAATAAATAAAAATAAAAAGCCGTGATACATTGAACAGCTACAAATAGCTAAAACTAATACAAAAATATTTCTAATATACAAAATATTTTACTTTATTTTTTATAAAAAAACACTACAACTATAAAACCATGATCGAACAATAAAAATAATACGATACGATAGCGAATACGTTCCATAATATAGAAACATTGAAACTATAATATACGGTAGTAAAAATACCTAACTATAATCAAACATTAAAACATTAAAACCTTATTATATATTAACTATATAATACAGCAACAAACTGGTACTATAAACTAAACTATATTATATTAACTATGTAATACTACAAAAAGTATTATAAAACATTAAAATTATAAAACATTGAAACATGGCATACATAATAATAAATATTATAAACATAGTCGTATTTTAAATTAAAAAAAAAAACATTGTACAATACAATACGAAACAAACAAATAACATTATATGGCATCATAATACAATACTTCAGCAACGAGTATAAACATACTTATAAATCAAATCAAATGGAACTTATAATACTTATAAATACTTATAACCAAATGGAACTTGCAAATTATAAAAAACATTTTATACCTATCAATCAACGCAAGTACAAACATTTACATTGTATAATTCTATTGTATAATTTTAAAATTTCAAATTGAGCATCAAAGACATCAACAAGAATCATCTGGACGACTTCATAGAGCAACTAGCTGCCCCCGCATTCAACCGCATCACTACATAGAAGAAAAAATTATTTATGATGAATCACATCATCATCATCATCTGGACGACTTCATACAGAAACTAGCTGCCCCCGCATTCTACCGCATCACTACCGGGAAGAAATTAATTATGGATGAACCACTGCATCTTCACATCATACCAGCATTCAACCGGAGCATCGCTGAGGATCATCATTGGTACCGCCAATACTCACTGCTCAACACCGCTGAAGAACCAGCAACGCTTGCCTTTTGAGAACATCTCCGTGCCAGCATCACACATACACTTACTACAAGAGCACGCAGAGTCTTCCCCAAGTCATCGCCATCATTGCTCTGACGAGGAACGATTTTGTTGGACATACAACTTCTCTTCCTTCATGGCCTGCACGCAAAGAGCTAATGTCAACCTCCTTGCGACGCATGAAGAAACGAAGCTGCTCAACATTTACGTGTCACCGCCCTGAGGAGTTCACATCACATCCTCCGGTTTCACGAAATGTACCCAGGTTACACTGAAGTCCCATGCACTTCAAAGCCGTCAACATGGCGCACCGCAAATACCTACAGGTTACACTGAAGTCCAATGCACTTCAAAGCCGTCAACATGGCGCACCGCAAATACCTACAGGTTACACTGAAGTCCCATGCACTTCAAAGCCGTCAACATGGCGCACCGCAAATACCTACAGGTTACACTGAAGTTCCATGCACTTCAAAGCCGTCAACATGGCGCACCGCAAAACCCTACAGGCTACACTGGATACTCTACATCCAAAGCTGTCTCCTGACGACACGCCGAAAACCACAAGACACCCTCGTGCTTCGCCCTTGCCGGCACACGAGGCAGCTGTCGAATATTTATATACAAGCATACACACGCTGAGCACACTGCAAACCATTTCGCCTAGCTGGATAAATACCTACTTCAGGAAGATATTCCCGACAAAGTCGAAGCATCCACGCATACAACTGCATCAATTTTCTACATACATAACACATCTACTTCATCCTGAACAAAAAATAGAACTTCTACACTTCATAACAGAAAACTGGGGACCATTCACAATTAATGGTACACTACGAAGTCGCAATCAACAACACCCAACAAGCTATACCACTGAGGAACACATAAGGATGTCCAGCCAGCACACGCAGGACGACACTCCTCCATTCACCTCAATAGCAGAGCAACCACACGCCATCACAAGAGCAGCAAATCATACCAGCAGCAGATATTTTTAAAAGATAAGTAACTTCATACTTTGTAAAAAAACAAATTTATACTTATAATATGATTAACTTTATATATGTATAGATTAAGCTGTATTTAAATAATTACATTACTGTGTATTAGAAAAGACTACTTTTCATATAGAAATTCATTACATAACATGTACATAGCGGTTCAAAAGAAAACCCTATACAAAATAACATAACAAATCAAATGCTTTAAAAATTTTTTTATCTTTCACAGAACGCAATGTAAGGACTTTGAACTTCGAGGAGGGGTCGTGTTTCGTCTAAGCGACTGCCAGCGGGGTCTGTGGCGATTGCGCCAATTGCGCCGTGCAGTGCTTCGCTGCGCTGAGTACTTCGGCAGGCGCCATCTTGCCCTGCGCCGTATTCACAGCCCGTCTCCTATTTAAGGGGAAGCACAGCGCGCCCACATCATTCCGCTCATCCAGATCTCGAAGCTAGGCATCACGCTGCCCGACCGCTCGTCGTCGTTCAAATCGTCCGCGTTTCAAATTTACATTTATATTCATTAAATAATAACTCGACATTTCTGTACCAAGTAATATTAGTAAACATCAATTGTAATCATCAACTTGATAAATAAAAGAGTAAGTTAAATTTCCTGTTATATCTTTCAATCTGTCTACCATTCCTACCTGAGTAATATTTGGTAATAATATTTAATCTATTGTATACGGTATCGCAGTTGCTTGGTCGATCAATCTGTGGCTCAGCTGTCGGGACTATCCGAACAGACCGCCACCAGGTTCGAACCAAGCGGTTGAGATATCATTTGGGTTGTATGTAGCTAAAGGCGGACAAACAGGTAATACCTACACGTCCAACTGACCGACCTTACCACCTCAATTACAGGCTTGCATATCAGCTCACGCTGGTATGCAATCGCTTCTAACCAAGTGACCACTCTGGCACTTTGGTAAGCTCTACATACCACAAAACCAAGAACCCCAAAGGTCCTCGCGTAAGGCAGAGACTTCATTTTTCAGATCTTTTATTGATGCTAAGTCTGCTCGCATTTGCTGGATTTCTATAAGAACCGACTTGAGCGGGTCTTCGGTTGTCGCAGTAGGCATTGATGTTTTTTCATGACCCGAAGCGTCGTCATTTAGTTGGTGGCTTTTACAATTAATGCATTTAACGCTCTTTCGTTTTTCGATAGATAATTTTTTATATGATGATTCGCCTACACCCCCACAGTTGAAGTGAAATATGAATTTGCATGTACTACACTTGAAGGTGTCTCTGCTAGACACATCCTCAGTACAAATTGCACAGGAAGCATTCATTATGGTTACCAGAATTAATTATAGATGGCGTAGAAATATTTTATTTTTATTGAAAAAATAAAAATAAATCAAACTTGATGCGGCTGGCGTTGTATTCGAACTCCCGTCCTCGATACCTATTTATCAGTATTTCAGTATCGACCCAACAGCATAACCATCGAACCACGGAGGATATACCTTAGACCGACAAATAATGCAATATAATGCAATATTAGCAAGCTGATTAATGTATTGTTGTGTCGAACATTTTTTTCACTGATTATTTCTGTCAGTTTCACACTTTCACAAAACTTTGCCTTTAACTTTCACTTTCCAGAAATAAAAATTGTGCCACTGGGATCAGCTTAAAAAACTGATTCAGGTGATATATTCAAACTCTAGTTTTAATTAATTATTCATATACAAAAACTGTAAACATTGTAAAACTGTAAACATATACAAAACTGTAACTGTAAACTGTAAAACTGTAAACATATACAAAAACTGTAAACATTGTATGTTGATATGTTATAAAAATATAAAAATACTTGGTTAAAGTTCTATTCTATTATAAACATATCAACGTACAATGGAGTTCTATCAAGAATTGTCGATCGACAAACTAAACTTAGAAATAAAAAATTATACATAGAAAAACAAAGTTTCAATGTAATTCACTAACAATGAAACAAATAAGTGATTTTCATGCATCATTTTATAAAGAAAAAACGAAACAGGTGCAAGACGCATTAATATTAAAATATACTAAATCTGAGCCTACACGAAGGAAAAGAGCTAGAAACATTATGCGCCAAGAAAAGACTTTCACAACGAAATATTATTGGCCAAGTAGTGGAAAATTATTACCAATTTGTCAAAAAGCATTCCTAACATATTTAGGGATCACCAAACACAGAATCAACTATGTCATCAGCAAACATTTTGCAACTGGAGAATTCCCAGTAGAAAAAAGGGGAGGAGATCATAAATTTCACAAATACGCTGAAAAACGAGAAGGAATACGCAACTTCGTTACATCATTAAAATGCCAAGAACCCCATTACTGCAGAAGCTCAACAAGCATACGTATTTACTTGCCATCAGAATTAAATATTAACAAACTATATTCAATCTATTGTGAAACTGGAATTCAACCGGTGGCTACAAAATGCTTATTTTGGAAAGTCCTGAATACCCAATTTAATATCGGGTTTGGATCTCCCGAAACAGATTTGTTTTCAACATGTCTCCAGTTGAAAGAAAAAATCAAAGTGGAGAAGGATGCACAAAAAAAAGTGAATTGAATAAATAAAGTAAACCTCGATATTTTATTTGGCCAAAGATACCCTCGGAACGGAAAATTTTGAAGTCAAATATAATATTAAAAAAAAATCTAGCACTTTTATTTTTAACCGCATATTTTGTAGAATAATATAATATTAAAAAAAATCTAGCACTTTTATTTGGCTAAAGATACCCTCAATTTTTCTGAGGTGTATGTAGCACTACAATGTGCATCTGACGCAAAAATAAAATTTATAAAAAATAAACCGCAACATTGTGTTCAAGCCGATTAACCGCATATTTTGTAGAATAATACAATTTTTCTGAGGTGGATGTAGCACTACAATGTGCATCTGACGCAAAAATAAAATTTATAAAAAATAAACCGCAACATTGTGTTCAAGCCGATTAACCGCATATTTTGTAGAATAATACAATATTAAAAAAAATCTAGCACTTTTATTTGGCCAAAGATACCCTCAATTTTTCTGAGGTGTATGTAGCACTACAATGTGCATCTGACGCAAAAATAAAATTTATAAAAAATAAACCGCAACATTGTGTTCAAGCCGATTAACCGCATATTTTGTAGAATAATACAATATTTAAAAAAATCTAGCACTTCCTCAATTTTTCTGAGGTGTATGTAGCACTACAATGTGCATCTGACGCAAAAATTAAATTCATAAAAAATAAACCGCAACATTGTGTTCAAGCCGATTAACCGCATATTTTGTAGAATAATACAATTTTTCTGAGGTGGATGTAGCACTACAATGTGCATCTGACGCAAAAATAAAATTTATAAAAAATAAACCGCAACATTGTGTTCAAGCCGATTAACCGCATATTTTGTAGAATAATACAATATTAAAAAAAATCTAGCACTTTTATTTGGCCAAAGATACCCTCAATTTTTCTGAGGTGTATGTAGCACTACAATGTGCATCTGACGCAAAAATAAAATTTATAAAAAATAAACCGCAACATTGTGTTCAAGCCGATTAACCGCATATTTTGTAGAATAATACAATATTTAAAAAAATCTAGCACTTCCTCAATTTTTCTGAGGTGTATGTAGCACTACAATGTGCATCTGACGCAAAAATTAAATTCATAAAAAATAAACCGCAACATTGTGTTCAAGCCGATTAACCGCATATTTTGTAGAATAATATAATATTAAAAAAAATCTAGCACTTTTATTTGGCCAAAGATACCCTCAATTTTTCTGAGGTGTATGTAGCACTATAATGTGCATCTGACGCAAAAATTAAATTCATAAAAAATAAACCGCAACATTGTTGTTGACGACAATATGTCATTATAATTATTGTCGTATTTTCTTATACCAAATAACATATAATATTGTTGCATCTGCTGTCCGCCCTACACCCGAAAATCAGTCTCCTTTCAAACCGCGTCCTGTCGACACCACCCACATCTCTTTCTGTTTTCCGCTCCTCAAAAATCACTTAACGCATCATAAATGTTAAAACCGCGCGCGTGTGAGATTCAAGTGAATAGTGACAAGTTGTGATCATCCTTCAAGGGAGAGGACCAAGAATCAAGTGAGTTTTCCATTATATATCCTTTCTTTGCCTTGCGGTAGTTGCAACTTATCACACCTGCAAAATACAGTCCACTTCTAATTTTCATTTTTTTTATTATATTACATATTCGCGTCTTCATTTTGGTCCTTAACGAGTCGGATTTCATATTCATTTTTGATCAATCCGAGACGGATATGCTAACATTTTGGTATATCATTCTTGAACCGCATTCATAACTTACATCTCACACATATTACAATTAATAAATATATTAATGTATATATTATAATATTAAATATACATATTTAATTTATTTTTATAACATGTCACAGGACATACAAATGCAGGTACATTTGTCGTAAACACCACATATTTATTATATATTATATCGCTCTTCTTTATAATTATTTTCTATGTGATATGTCATTATGTACCTATTTGTATCATAACTTATATAAAGGATTACTCACTTTCTAATATTTATATATCAACCCGCTATTAATTAATCTAAAGTAATAAAGCAATCAATATGTTAGTGTGTGTGTGTGTGTATGTGTGTGTGTGTGTGTTTGTCTCACGCCTTTTGAAAAACCAAGAGCATCTAAAAATCTAATTTATGTGCGAACGTGTACCAGTATACCTGATGCAGTGTCACGCTAAAAATAATGCGATTAAAATGCTGAATTTTAAAGATATTTCAATAATTATTTTTTTCATACAAAATTTTCCAAGTCATATCTGTCAAAAAAGTGGTCATTTTGCACGCAAATATCTGTTAGTTTAAAAGTTAGAAGTACGTATTTACACGAAAAAAATATATTTTCAAGTATAACTTAGCTTTTAAGTGAAAGACATGGTGAATATTTTGTCTAATTATAATGTTTAACTTATTTTTAAAGTAAGCGTTTTGTACAAATGTACATATAACCCCGCCGTTTTAATATCTTTTCATACGATATTTAATTTTCCTACCGAATGAATATGTTCTTTAAAATAATATACCTTTGAAATAAACGTGATTATGAAATAATAAAATGAAACACAAGACATTACAGCAAGTTTTAAGACATATATTGTAAAAGTCTGTTAATTATTAGTAAAGATATAGGCGTAATAAAATTGCATAATTTGTTTAAAATATTTGATTTTTCTGACAATTTTCATTTTTATGGCATCGAACAAACCAATGTAGGTACCTACATATTCAAAAAATGTCTCCATAACATTTGATATTTTTCACATGTTGGAACATGGTTACTATGGTAACGGACACATTCTGATATTCAAATAAAATTTGTTATAAATCGAATTCGAATTAATTTAGAACATCATTGTAGGTAGGTACCTACATACCTAATACTTACTACTTAAAAACCAAGAATATACTGATTTTGTATAGGAAAATTATTAAACTATTTTAGGTTAACTACAATACACATTCAATATACCTACAAACTATTTCCTATAGTGAAATTCTTCTTTTTTCTATGTAGACCTTTGGGTGATTTTTTCTACAAACTATTTCTTGGGGTTTAAATCTTCTTCCTCTTCTTTTGTGAAGTCATTTGGGACAGTTC
Organism: Molanna angustata; assembly: GCA_963576475.1. NCBI lineage: Eukaryota > Metazoa > Arthropoda > Insecta > Trichoptera > Molannidae > Molanna > Molanna angustata. The sequence goes on along the minus strand of OY754974.1, from coordinate 11,717,318 downwards.
ATAAATAAACTATTTCCTATAGTCTAATTTTTCTTTTTCTTAATTTATGTAGACCTTGGGTGAGTTTTTATACAAACTATTTCCTATAGTCTAATTCGTCTTCTTCTTCCTTTATGTAGACCTTTTGGTTAGTTTTTAAACAAACTATTTTTAAACAAACTATCCTTTAGTCTAATTCTTCGTTTTCTTATTTTATGTAGATGTTGGGTGAATTTTATATAAAATATTTCCTATAGTTCAATTCATCTTCTGACTGAAAAACTGACCAAAATGTCTTCTTTTATGAAGACATTTTGGTCAGTTTTTTATATAATACATTTCCTAATGTGTAATTCTTCTATTTCATCTTCTATGTACCTAGACCATTGGGTCAGTTTTTATTACAAACTATTTGTTATAGTTTTATACTTCTACTTGCATACTTGATGAAAATACATAAAAACGAATGGGATGTGACCAACACTAGAATCTTCTCATTACTTTTGTTCAATCAAATTTACACCATTTATTATATCATCATATATTGCTTAATTTTCAATAACTACACATTTCATTTTGATGACAATATATAAAAAATCGGGGTTGTGGCCATTGCTGGATCTTCACAACGTTTATATTCATATTAAAAACTATTTAACATAGCTTAAGTCTTCTTCTTCTGTAATGTATACTTATGTGTCAGTTTTAAGTCTATCAGTTTTATTGTGCAAAACTATAATAAACTATATGCACACTTGACGAAAAATATAAAAACGAATGGGATGGGACCAACACTAGAATATTTTCAGTACTTTTGTTTAATCAATTTTTAAACCATTTCCCATCATCCAAAATTAATAAATATTTAAAACACATTATTTGCGTTCGATGACAATATATAAAAATAGGGGTTGTGGCCAAATCCAAACTCTTTACGACGTTGTCTTTTTATAATAAGTCATATTTAAAATCATTTCCCATAGTCCATGCGTGCAGAAATTGTATGTGCTTATATATAAAAGCAAATGGATTGTGGCCATCACTTTAAGATTTTACACCGCTTAAACTCAATTAAATTTCAAACTACTTTTCATACTACGGTTAAAAAAAATTATGTGTGACAATATTATGTACATAGGTATATAAACGATTGCTTATTCCTTCACTAATTTACATTCTTGGCCAACGGCGGGACATAAAAGCTAGTCTAAAGTAATAAAGCAATCAAAATGTTAGTGTATGTGTGTGTGTGTGTGTGTGTGTATGTGTGTGTGTGTGTGTTTGTCTCACGCCTTCTGAAAAACCAAGAGCATCTAAAAATCTAATTTAAGTGCGAACATGTACCAGTATACCTGATGCAGTGTCACGCTAAAAAGAATGCGATAAAAATGCTGAATTTTAAAAATATTTAAATAATTATTTTTTTCATACAAAATTTTCCAAGTCATATCTGTCAAAAAAGTGTACATTTTGCACGCAAATATCTGTTAGTTTAAAAGTTAGAAGTAGGTATTTACACAAAAAAAATATATTTTGAAATATAACTTAGCGTTTAAGTGAAAAACATGGTGAATATTTGGTATAATTATAATGTTTAACTTATTTTTAAAGTAAGCCTTTTGTACATAAACGCCGCCATTTTAATATCTTTTCATACAATATTTCATTTTCCCACCGAATGAATATGTTCTTGAAAATAATAAACCTTTGAAATAAATGTAATTATGAAATAATAAAATGAAACACAAGACATTACGGCAAGTTTTAAGACATATATTGTAAAAATGTGTTATTTATTAGTAAAGATATAGGCATAATAAAATTGCATAATTTGTAAAAAATATTTGATTTTTCTGACAATTTTCATTTTTATGGCATCGAACAAACCAATGTAGGTACCTACATATTCAAAAAATGTATCCGAACCATTCGATATTACTTACGTGTTCGAATCGTTTCCATGACTACAGAAAGAATGTGATATTCAAATAAAATTTGTTAGGAATCGAATTTATTTAGAAGGTTGTTGTAGGTAGGTACCTACCTAATACTATTTACTTACAAATCAACAATAATATACCTATACTGATTTCCTATAGGAAAATTATTTTATTTATTTATTTATCAACCGTTTGTCTGATTATAATGAAACTTTGGTGAATTGTCGAGCGTATGCCCAGGATGGTTTTTGGATTTAAACTTTTTTCTTATTCTTCTTCTTCTTCGTGTATTTGGTCGTTTTACCTATGAAGGGGGAGTATCCTGGGAAAAGAAGGTCCGACTGTCCCTCCATCTCTTCACAGGTCTTCCAGGACGGGTTCTGCATATAAACTTTTTTCTTCTTTTTCTTCAACGTGTACTTGGTCATCTTACCTATGAAGATGAACTATCCTGGGAGATGAAGGTCCAATTTTCCTTCCATCTCTTCGCAGGTTTCTGGATTTAAACTTTTTTTTTCTTCTTCTTCATCGTCTATTTGGTCATTTTACCTTTGAAGGTGGACTAACCTGGGAGAAGAATGTCCAATTTTCCTTCCATCTCTTCGCAGGTATCTGGATTTAAACTTATTTCTTCTTCTTCTTCTTCATCGTGTATTTTTGCTCATTTTACCTATGAAGTTGGAGAATCCTGGGAGAAGAAGGTCCAACTGTCCTTCCATCTCTTCGCAGGTATCTGGGTTTAAACTTTTTTCTTCTTCTTCGTGTATTTAGTCATTTTACCTATTAAGTAGAGCATCCTGGGAAAAGAAGGTTCTTTCATCTCTTCGCGGTTCTTCCAGGATGGTTTCTGGATTTAAACTTTTCTTAACCGACTGATGGGACGGGATGTAATGAAGGGAAGGGAGGCACTAAAGGGCCTGAAGGGACGGGAGGTATAAAACTGCCTGAAGGGACGGAAGGTACTGAAGGGCCTGATGGGAAGGGACGTAATGAGGGATTAAAGGGACGGGAGGTACTGAAGGGCCTGAAGCGGCGGGTCCTGGAGTCTAATTCTTTTTCTTCTTAATTTTATGTAGACCTTTAGGGCAGTTTTTATACAAACTATTTCCTATTGTCTAATTCATCTTCTTCTTCTTTTATGTATACATTTGGGTCATTTTTTTATAAAAATTATTTCCTTTAGTCTAATTATTATTCTTCTTCATTTAAGTACGTAGACTTTTGGGAGAGTTTTAATACAAACTATTTCCAATAGTCTTATTCATTCTCTTTTATGTAGACCTTTTGGTCAGTATTTATACAAACTATTTCCAATAGTCTAAATATTCTTCTTCTTCTTTTTTGTAGACCTTTGGGTGAGCTTTTATACAATCTATTTCCAATAGTCTAATTCTTCTATTAGGTATATGTTTTTTTACTTATTTTATGTAGACCATTGGAATAGTTTTTTATACAAACTATTTCTTATAGTCTTATACTTATTTTTCTCTTTTTTATTTAGTCTTTTGGGTTAGTTTTAAGTCTAATAGTCTATTGTGCAGAAATATTATTAACGATATGCACACTTGATGAAAATACATATGAAATGAATGGGATATGGGATGTGACGATATAACCTGCACTAGAATCTTTTCAATACTTTTGTTTAATTAAATTTAAACCATTTATATCATCCTATTTTGAATAATTTTCAACACCTTATATTTAAAGAATGGGGGTTGTGGCCATTACTGTACTCTTCACAACATTTATATTCAAATTAAAAACTATTTACTATAGTTCAAGTCTTCTTCTTCTTCGTTAATGAAGACTTTCAGTCAAATTGAGCAAAAATATAATGCACACTTGATGAAAAAATATAAAAACGAATGGGATGTGACCAATACTAGATCTTTTCAGTACCTACGTTTGTTTAATCAAATTTTAACCACATCCCAACATCGAAAATTACTAAATTTTCAATAGGTACACATTACAATTTGTTTTCGATGATAATATTTAAAAATGGGGCTTGTGGCCAAACCAATCTCTTTACAACGTTGATAAACAATCATATTTAAAACCATTACGCATAGTCCATGCGAGCAGAAATTGTATAAATATTATACTTCATTCACACTTTATAGCAATATATAAAAAAGAATGGGTTGTGGCCATCACTTGAACATTTTACAATACTTAAACTCAATCAAATTTCAAACCACTTTTCATAGTCTGATATTGCAAAATAATTGGGTGACAATATTATAAAAACGATTGATTTTTCTTTCACAATTTTACATTCTTGGCCAACGGCGGGACATAAAAGCTAGTATATTTATATAACATACCCGCATCAAATACCTATAAAACATAATTCTACCCGCTCTGTATAATTTATCCACTCAGTATATATTTATGTCGTGTTAACCGCATCCTTTATAACGAATATAAATAGTTATTAATATAAACTTATTTATATTCAAACCGCATTTATTTATGACACGATATACCTATTTGCCATAGTAAAATGAACATAAAAGGTTATTAATATAAACTTATTTATGTTCAAATCGCATTTACATAAAATTTCCGCTATATATTTTTAATAAGCACTTATTTTTTAAGTGCATAACTAATCCGCATTAAACCTACATTATATCTATATAAGTACCTATGTTTATTATATACCTAACCCTAATTATATATTTATATTCTTATTTAAAACTATTAATTTAGTTAATAATCTACCGCAATATATATTTATTTTATATCCTTATTTTTTTGTGTTAAAATATTGCACGGAAATAAATATATTATATTTTAAAGTACCCTACAATTTGATATATAATTCTTGTTACATCGTCAACTGTTTCGACCAAGGCGATAAAAAATATTCTAGTATTGCATCGAGTCAATAGGTACGTACTACTTCTATCAACGATAATAATAAAAACGTGTTAGAATTCGGCCGAACGAAACAAGCGGAATCTGCGCCGACTGTTTAATATTATGTATTCAAAATTAAAGTTAAATTATTATTTGTTGAATCGATACTTTTATGTTATTGCTCAACATATTATTATTATTTTAATTATAATTTATTAAATTATATTTATTAAATAACTATTACCCACTTGCTTATTTTCCGCGCCGTCTTTCTACATATTTTCATATTATAAAATTTAATTCTTATCTTTTATACTGGCTTATCTTTTAATTATACATATTTTGGCGTGCCTATTTATATAGGTAAGTAGAGATGCCTATTTTATAGGTTAGAGAAAATATAAATTCTTAAAATAGACGTCGATAAGAGCTTACTATTGCAAATAGCATTAGAAACACTGAATTATATTTTTTCGTGCTTGCAAATGATTCATGATCGCTCTACAAAGGTGCAGAATGTACAAGATAATTTAGATATAATTTCCGCCGCAGTTTGTATTGACACACTGCGTATTGAGTTTGATGAAACGTTGGAAGAGTATAATATTTTAAATATGCGATTGAATAATGGAGAACCAGAGTTTGACATGTGGAATTCTTTCGAAGACATGTACTGGAGAGTGAAATATGTTATGTCAAAAATTGAATCTGACTCAAAAACGGCGTTAGACCAAGAGAACTTCTATTCAAGAGACATATATTCTCCCGATAGCTTATATGTTGAAAGTCTAATTAACGTAAAAAACCCGCATCCGCATCAACCACATGTCGCCACTACTGAATCTAATTTAACTACTGCACTCGCGCTCTGTTCAAATCCAATGACCACGCCGCCACCTGATATTACGCAATCATCAGGTGAGCAGCTTCCCCTCTCTCATCCGCATAGACCGCATTCCGCCACCAGCGTATATTCTTCGACTCTTTTACATAATGCCGTGCTTTGTTCGACATCCATAACCATGCCGTCACCTGCAGTAATGCAATCGTTAGGTGAGCATCTACCTTCCTCGCATCCGCATAATCCGCATTTCGCCACCGGCGCATATTCTTCGACCGATTTGCATTCCGCGCTTTGTTCGAAATCCATAATCATGCCGCCACCTGAAGTAATGCAATCGTCAGGTGAGCATCTACCTTCCTCACATCCGCATAAACCGCATTTTGCCACCAGTGCATATTTTTCATACGATTTGTTTAATTCCGCATTCGGTTGGTCATCCTTATTCATGCCGCCACCTAGATTTACGCAACCATCAGGTGAGCAGCTATCTCTCTCGCATCCGCATAAACCGCATTTCGCAACCAGTGCATATATTTCGACCGATTTGCATAATTCCGAGGTCTGTTTGTCATCCATAATCATGCCGCCATCTGCATTTACCCAACTGTCACTTGAGCAGTTTTCTTCCCCGCATCCGCATATACCGCATACCTTCGCCAGTGTATTGTCTTCGACTGCTTTACATAATTCCGCACTTGTGCTTCGTTCGACTTACACTAGTTCGCCATCACCTGCATTTATGCAACCGTCAGATAAACATCTATATATTCCGCATCCGCACAAGCTACATGTTACCGATAATGCATCTGCTTCAACCGCTGTTCCTAATTTGGTGCTCGGTTTGTCATGTTTTACCTCGCCGCCGCCTTTATTCACGCAACTGTCAGGTGTGCAGCCACCTCTCCACCATCCGCATGCCGCAGATAGGGCATCTATCATACACAATGCAATTGACTGTCCTGAAATTACGGAGCTTCTCTCCTTCAACGTCCCATCGCCTACTTTTGTTTCACATACCGCACCGTAATAATACTTACACGAAAAACGCACCCCTCATACGTATGATAAACATTTATAATCACGAACATCTGGATGTTGATATTTTTCTTTTGGGACCTAATTCATTTTCTGCTGCCATCAGTTCAAGTTATAATGATTGAATTTCACTGGATGATTGAAAAATCAAGATTGAACGGAGTAAACTATGTGAGCTTGCAGGTACCTATAAATTCTCTCTTTCACTTATATAGACACATTCACACACATATACATATCCTTACACTCATACGTACACACATACATACACTCATGCACTAGCATTCAGATTTAAATATTTTTCATATGTAGCTTTAAGTATGTAAGCACAGCAGTCAAAATTTATTGTTAATAATGTGGAAATTTGTTATTGGTTTTAGTATCATACTAATGCATCTATATGATAAATGTTATTATACTGTAAATTTCCCGAAAATGAAATAAAATAAAATAAAAAAATCTACTTCTCATAATTCCGCACCCGTGATCAGTTTGACGTCCTTTTCCGCGTGGCCGCTTATGTTTACGCAGTTATCAGTTGAACAGCCGTCTCTATCGCATCCGCACGACCGACATTTCGCTGCCATCGTATGTGCTTCGACTATTGAATATAACTCGCTCTGCTCGCTTAACGCATTGTCGCGCGCTAGTGTGAATATATCAAATGATAATCGCACACTTAGCGCGCAACTTAACGAGAACACAACTCCATTTCTCACAACGACAGTTGAATTTGTGTATGACGCTCATGATGTTGAACATAACATTTGTAACTTATTAGATGGTGTATCTCATAGTAACTTTGTGACATCAGAGTTTTATAATCCACTTAAATTAAAAATTTACCTTAATAACATATCAGTTAGAGAAATCGATGCCTCTAATAAATAAACAAATTTTCAGAATAAAGAAATTGTCAGTGTAAATACCTAAGTATTTAATTTCCGCTGTCCTATTGAGAGTCTTACAGGAGCAACTTTGACTTTTATTTAAACTTCCACGCATCGCATCATACATACTCGCATCACGCATTTAACTTTTTTAAAGGTGACCCTTTAAGGGCGGGGAAAATGTTGACGCCAATATTGAACGAACTGCCCGATCATTGAACGAACAGAGAGCATAAAATATCTAGGAATTATATTTGATGAAAACTTGAGATGGGACTATCACATTGACTGCGTGACATCTAAAATGAATAGATTAATATACTTCTTTAAATCAATCAGAAATGTTATTGACCTAAAACATTTGAAAAATATATACTATGCTCTTTGTCATTCAATAATGGAATATGGAATTATTGGATGGGGAAGTGCAACGCCAACAATAATAAAGAAAATAGACATAGCCCAAAAAGCTATTATAAAAGTTATACTTAAGGTACCTATTCGAACGAATACTGAAGAGATTTTTACTAAATTCAAAGTTCCAACAATTACAAAAGTATATGCAAAAAATCTGCTAATATACAAGCTAAAAAGAGAAGATCAATATACTAGCTCACAACAATATAAACACACTAGATTAAGTACAACAAATACCTTAAATATACCATATATTAAAACAACTTTTGGACAACGTAGTATACGATATTTTTCAACAAAACTTTTCAATAGTTTACCAACAAATATTAAAAACATCAGTAATGCAAAAGAATTTAAAAAACTATCACTAAGATGGGTTTATGAAATAGATGAAAAAATCCTTAAGGAAATAATTCTTCCAAATAAAATGTAAATGCACTATTACAAACAACAGAATAGACAATTGAAAAAAAGTGAAACAAATAATTTATTTCCACAATTTTTGGTTGTGTGTGCATGACTCAATATGAAATATTGTATTTAGAAGGAAAGATGCATACGTTTGAATGCGTAGTGTATGTATGTACATGTACTTATATAATATGTAAATGTATCTATAAATAAACAACGTAATAGACAATAACATAAAACTAGCTCACCTTAGCACAGGCTATGCCTAGTGAGGGGGCTAGTAACAAAGATACAAACAAAAAGATATGGCTTAAACTATGTAAGCACCAGTGAAGTGGTAAATTGATATTTATTGAAATGAGATAACTTATATTTACATTGTATGTTAACTATGTATGAATAAGCTTATATTATCTTAAGATATTTTGTATCTCATGTATATTTTGGATAGAAAATATGGATATGTATAAATACATATCTATAAATATAGATATATATAGATATGTATATTTTTGGATAGAAATAAATAAAAAAAAAAAAAAATATGTCATTATAATTATTGTCGTATTTTCTTATACCAAATGACATATAATATTGTTGCAACTGCTGTCCGCCCTACACCCAAAATCAGTCTCTTTTCAAACCGCGTCCTGTGATGTCCATCCATATCTCTTCTATTTTCCGCTCCTCAAAAATCACTTAACGCATCATATATGTTATCACCGCGCGCGTGTGTGAGATTCAAGTGAATAGTGACAAGTTGTGATCATCCTTCAGGGGAGAGGACCAAGAATCAAGTGAGTTTTCCATTATGTATCCTTCCTTTGCCTTGCGGTGGTTGCAACTTATCACACCTGCAAAATACAGTCCACTTCTACTTTTCATTTTTACTTTATATTACATATTCGCGTCTTCATTTTGTTCCTTAACGAGTCGGATTTCATATTCATTTTTGGTCAATCCGAGACGGATATGCTAACATTTTGGTATATCATTCTTGAACCGCATTCACAACTTACATCTCACACATATTACAATTGTGGCGCAACCGCCGATTGCGCCGCGTAGCTGAGTTACACCGGCAGGCGCCATCTTGCCCTGCGCCGTATTCACAGCCCGTCTCCTATTTAAGGGGAAGCACAGCGCGCCCAGACCATTCCGTCATCCAGATCTCGAAGCTAGGCATCACGCTGCCCGACCGCTCGTCGTCGTTCAAATCGTCCGCGTTTCAAATTTACATTTATATTCATTAAATAATAACTCGACATTTCTGTACCAAGTAATATTAGTAAGCACCAATTGTAATCATCAACTTGATAAATAAAAGAGTAAGTTCAATTTCCTGTTATATCTTTCAATCTGTCAACCATTCCTACCTGAGTAATATTTGATAATAATATTTAATCTATTGTATACGGTATCGCAGTTGCTTGGTCGATCAATCTGTGGCTCAGCTGTCGGGACTCTCCGAACAGACGGCCTCCAGGTTCGAACCAAGCGGTTGAGATATCATTTGGGTTGTATGTAGCTGAAGGCGGACAAACAGGTAATACCTACACGTCCAACTGACCGACCTTACCACCTCAATTACAGGCGTGTATACCAGCTCACGCTAGTATGCAATCGCTTCCAACCAAGTGACCACTCTGGCACTTTAGCAAGCTCTACATACTACAAATACCTTTAACCCCATGTCGCGTATTTAGATTCCAATCCGCTAAATAAAAATTTTCGTGACTCTTTATGGTAATTGAGTGCCCAAACGTTCGCTACTATATAGTACTAGTTCACATAGGACCCGCTAAGATTGTCGCCACCTAACGGTTAACTACGAATAAATCTTTGGTTTGCGCTGGTCATTGCGCCGACCGCTAGCGACACCTAGATCGGATTGGGAGGTGTAACACGAGTAAACTAAAATTTTTTTTCTCTGTCTAACCAATGGACTAGGCCTCCTTTCCCGGTCTGACACATAGGAAAAGGGAAGGAGATGGTATTGTTTTTGGAATGCGTAAAGGAGCGGTTGAAGTTTTTTTTTTTATACAAACGGCGGTGTAATTTCTCTCGATAGAGAATCGGTCGGGAAGCGTTTACTGGAAGACCCAAAGAGGATGGAATCTGGACTATCGTCTTCCTATTCCGACCTAAAACAACCTCCTGCATGGATCTCTAGCCTTGGCCGTAATTTCGTAGAATTTGCGAGATCCTATCTATACACCACGCCATCTTCCTGTTTTGATACAACGGCCACGTTGTAGGAAGCGTTGAATGTTAAGGCATTGGAACCTAACTTGTCTGATTTCCTGGTCTTCATCATTCTTCATCATCATAGTCGGCTCGGGTTAGGTAACCTGGCCGCCGAGTTTTTCGCCGAGGCTGGACTGGTCATTATCATTCGCCAGCATCATTCTTTGTCATCTTCGTCGGCTCGGGTTAGGTAACCTGGCCGCCGAGTTCTTCTCCGAGGCTGGACTGGTCATCATCATTCTTCGTCATCTTCGTCGGCTCAGATTGGGTAATCTTGAGGCCATAAGTCTTCGTAGCAGGTATTTCTTCAGCATCCAAGTGAGTAATCTTTTCGATAGCCTATTCGTTTGATTTCATGCCCGGACAAGGCGGTACAGACCGATTACCTAGCCTCAATTCCACAGTCGTTGACTCTCACAGTTTTAAATACTTATTTGACTTTATACATATATAATTATATATTTCTATTTTTCACAAAGTGGTCCAAGATACATTCCAAGTGCTCTGATAAGTGTAATAATAAGAACATAAGTCTGACAGTATTATTATATGTAGTTTATTGTTAGAAAATAAGTTTTCATTTAAGTCATGACCTCTGGGATACTCCTGGGAGAGAGGTATTTTGTATTATTATAAACCCCTACATAATATTGTACTTGAATTTCCTGTTTTGATAAAGTATAAGTTTTTCCTACGTTGTGTTTTAAAGATATTCTGTATTACTATAAACCAACATATGATATTGTAATTTCCTGTTTTGATAAAGTGTGTTTTAAAGATATTTTGTATTCATTTATCCAACCCTCGCTGCTGAGAAAAGGTCTACTTAAGTTACGTACGTAACTATCACAGAGGAACACCTCGTACCCTAAAAAGGAGGGGAAACCTGAGCTAGTTAACACCGGGGCGGTTTACTTTATCTTTTCTAATCTTGTATATCTAAAATGCTACTCTGGTGACATTGCTGAAAAGCAGGTGTTACATTTTGGCTGCCCAACTGGGGCTTTCTGTGCCTCAACGACCTTTTCTCTACGCGGCGGGGATTGAATTAATGTTATTGTAATAATTTGTATTAATATTATTGTATTAATGTTAAGATTGTAATTGATTTGACGTTTAAGAACATTTTTTTTTTATGAATGTATCGTTCGTTTGACAATATTTTTCCGAACAAGAAAAGGGGAAGTTGGGGGAAAATGAAGTCGTTTATCATTTTTTTTTTCGTTTTGGTTTTTTTTTTTTCTTTTTCTCACGTTTCTTCTGCATCTTGTCGTCATACTTAATTACAAGGGGAAGTTGGGGGAAGGTAATGATTTTATGAATTTGCAAATTAATATTTTTCTAAATCTGCTCTTAATAACAATTTTATAAAATCTAAAGTTGGAAATTCTTCTTTTTCTATTAAAATAAAAATTCTTATATAAAGTATTTTTTTTTTTGAGTTGAAAATTATAAAGTAAGTCAATATTATGCAATATCAATTGAGTACTTGTTGCAACACGATAAACTGAATCAAAGTAAAACTGTAAATTATAAAGAATTTAAAATTTGAAATTTTGAATTTAAATTTGTTTATTTATTTATGCATCGTTAGTTGAAGATTACTCACAGTCTTGTTTAGGTTTAAATTATTTTCGCGTATTTCTTCTTCTTCGTTGGCAGTACAAAAACAAGATGGCATCCCTAAATGATCTCCTGCGGACTCCAATTTCTAATTTTGAGAACATGAATGCGGTTTCCCTAAAGGCCGCGTTAAGGGCCCAAAACTTACCATTACGACGATCATTGGTTTCTCTCAGAGAGGAGGTCCGTCTGTTTAATTCTAGTTTACAAAGGACAACGGAACCCGCAGTTGATTCATGGTGTTTACCGAGCGTTCCGGAATCTGTCGTTTCTGCACCGCAGGATTCGAGCAGTGTAGGTAGTCGTGTTCTTGTTGATTCCCTTTTCAGCGGACGTGATAATGACGCAGCCAGAAACTCTACCACATTGCTTGGTGGAGGGAACAAACCTATCAACCTCAGTAAGTCCGATTTTCTTACGCGCCTAGAGGAGTTGGCCACCGCACGCGATATTCCTTTCGCGCGGCTCGTTAAGTCAATCACCGAAGTATTGCAAGACAAGGCATTGCTGTGGTATAGGACGATCAATAAGGAAAATTTGAATTGGGACGGCTTTAAGAGATTAATAACGGAACGTTTTATGAATAGGGGAAATCAATTATCTTTAAAAGTCGAAATATTTACTTCCAAACAAGACCAAGTTGAGTGCGCAGCTGATTTCGTTCTTAGATTAAAGGTACACAATCAAAAACTAATCAACCCCCTGACGGAGGCTGAATTGTTAGAAATTGTCAGGAAGGGAATGCGTCCAGAATATTTGCATTTGGTCTGCCGTCCAGAACTCAATACTTTGGATAGGCTAGAGACGGATTGCCGAAACCTGGAAGCATTTGTTTCACTCCCCTCAGAGTCCAAACCCACCACCGCCCATGAGCGAGTCGAACTGTCGCGTAAATCGGTCAAAACGCTGGAAAAAATTATTGTTTGTTACAAGTGCCAAGGCGTAGGACACTATCGTCGAAATTGCCCAGTACCTGCTAGACAACCTTCGTCAATAATGGCTGGTCATCGCTCGCGAGTTTTCGCAGGTTCAAATAACCTGCCGAAAATTGATACGACGAAACCGCCTCCTACATTTTTGTCTCGTTCAAAAAACTTGTAAGTTACCAGCGACCGTCTTCAATGGATCAGCGATCTGAATGGATCCGCTGGTTGTCTTACGTCCAGTTTTTCCGAAATAATTATTCTGTGGCTTCGTGTGATATATCTCATGGATACGACCATCGTCCATATGCACAGTTTGAGATTGAGCGTGTACCTTTTAGGGCTTTATTGGACTCGGGAGCCGCTATCAGTTGTATCGGCCGAAATTTTCATGAACAATTTTTGCATTTGGGATACCAACTCCAGAAGTCCACAATAGAAATTCAAACTGCTTCAGCTGGCCGTCATAAGTCATGTGGAGTACTGACGTTGCCTGTTCTTTTTCGAGGCCGCACCAAACCTATTTCGTTTTATGTTGTTCCTGACGTTTCGTCGGATTTTATCTTGGGTGTAGATTTTTGGAAAATTTTCAACATCGCCCCTGATATTGTCTCTCTGACCACCGATAACATTCCCCCCGGTACCCACGTCATTCCTAAAGAACATTCAACTTCCTCACAGCAGTCCGAACTTGCTGCGGTTGTAAAATCTTTCGAGGAAATTTCCTTTGAGAAATGTGGTTTGGGTAGGACCCATCTTTTGTCTCATTCAATCATAACCGAAGGACCACCTATTAAACAGCGTTATTACCCATTGTCTCCGATCAGACTTCAGCAACTCAATCAGCAAGTCGATGATATGTTGAAGTTGGGAGTTATCTCTCCCTGCAGAAGTAGTTGGAACAACCCCACTTTGTTTGTGCGAAAGAGTGATGGTACTATGAGATTTTGCCTAGACGCTAGGAAATTAAATGGTGTCACTAAAAAAGATTGTTACCCCTTGCCTTTTATAAATAGAATATTGGACAAGTTGCGTAATGCTAGGTATTTAACTTCCATAGATTTATCCAAGGCTTTCTGGCAGATCCCCTTGGCTGAAGACGCGCGGGACAAGTCTGCTTTCACTGTGCCTGGTCGAGGCCAGTTTTGCTTTAACGTTCTATTCTTCGGACAGACCAATGCTCCTGCTTCCATGCAGACCTTGGCTGAAATGATGTGTGGACCTGAGTTTAATGACAGCGTTTTTTGTTATATTGATGATTTTATTGTTGCTTCAGATGATTTTGACACCCACCTGGCCTTGTTGAAGAAGCTTCAAGCTCGGTTCAGAGAGGCTAATCTAACTGTCAAATTGTCCAAATGTCAGTTTTGTAGACCAAGCCTCACTTACTTGGGTCATGTTGTAGATGAAAACGGTTTACGTGTGGATCCTTCCAAAGTAGAATCAATTGTGAGTTTTCCTCCTCCCACTAATCCCAAACAAGTTAGGCAATTCTTAGGTATGTGCGGTTACTATAGGCGTTTTATTAGAGATTTTTCGCATTTCTCTGCTGTTTTAACTAGGCTGACGAGTCGTAAAAGGGTTTTTAGATTCACTTGGACGTCTGTAGAGCAGTCTGCTTTTGAAGCATTAAAAAAGGCTCTTACCACCAGTCCTGTGCTGAGATGTCCTGATTTTAAATTACCCTTTATCGTCTCCTCAGACGCTAGCCTGGTGGCTGTCGGAGGTATGTTGTCTCAACTGTTTGAGGACGGAGAGCACCCTATAGCTTACTTTTCTTCAGTATTGAATAAACATGAGAGGAATTATACTGTCACCGAATTGGAATTGCTTGGTTGTTTGAGATCTGTTCTACATTTCCGCCCATACATAGAAGGTTCGGAATTCACCTTAGTGACTGACCATATGGCATTGAAGTGGCTTCATAATTTAGACAACCCGTCGGGACGTCTTTCTCGTTGGTCCACCTTGTTGAGCACCTATAATTTTAAGGTTGTCCACCGGAAAGGTTCGGAAAACGTGGTGCCAGATGCTCTCTCTCGTGCAGTCGATCCTTCCGTGCATGTGTCGGAAATTGCTCCTTTGATTCCTCCTAACACTTCAGATGAGTGGTATTTGCGATTGTGGAAGAATATCGTTGAAAAACCTGATAGCTATCCAAAATTTAAAGTACAAAATGGTGTAATTTACAAAGTGGTTCAATCCCCTTTTGACATTTTGTCTGAATTCCAATGGAAAATAATCCCTCCTGAGGAACAGCGTTCGGAAATCTTAAAGGCGGCTCATGAAAAGGAATTGTTGCACCCAGGAATATTTAAAACTTTTAAATATGTTGGACGCTCTTATTATTGGCCTAAATTATTTCACGACGTGAAAAATTTTATTTCCTGTTGCGATACGTGTAAAGCATATAAACCTAGCAACAGACCTCCTCAAGGCTTGATGTCTAATCCCAAGCGTGTTTCCCGTCCTTTAGAAACAATCGCTATCGACCTCATGGGCCCGTTTCCTTTGTCTTCGGCTCGTAATATGTACATTTTATCGTGCTTGGATACCTTCACCAAATATATCTGGTTGTTTCCATTAAAACGTATGACCGCCCCCTTAATTATCAAAACTCTAAAAGAACGTGTTTTCATCTCTCATGGAATCCCAAAATGTATAATTTCGGACAATGGTACTCAGTTTGTTTCCAAGGAATTCGGCAAATTTCTTGCCGAAGTTGGAATTCCTTCTCACTTCAAGAATGCAGTATATTTCCCCGCTAATAATCCGGTTGAACGTTACCATAGCTCCGTCAACAGTATGCTGGCCATGTTAGTTGATAAAAATCAACGTCTTTGGTGTTCTCAACTCAACCGTGTTCAAGCTGCTTTGAACCACTCTATCAACTTTGTAACCGGATACACCCCGTACTTTCTGTTCCATGGTAGAGAACCTATTTTGTCCGGTAAGCAATATCAAAATCTGCCTGATCTTGCTTCCACCCCCGAATCTTACAAACGACGTTTGGATGAACCTGAGGCTATTTATAGCGAAGTGTTTGAATCCATGTTCTCGTGTTTCCAGCGAAATGCTAAGCGTTATAACCTTCGCCGGGTGGAATGTTCGTATAATATTGGAGATCATGTTTGGAGACGGAGTTTTGCTCAGTCAAGTGCTGCTAATTATGTAACTTCTAAGTTAAGTCCTCGTTGCATTTTAGCAGAAGTAATAGAGAAAGTTTCAAATAATGTTTATATGTTGAAGGATGTTCATAGTGGTTATTCGGCTAAGTATCATGTACAGGATATTTTGAAGGTCCAGTGAGGTGTTCATTTCGATTTTTCGTGTTTTCCTGCGTGACGAATGAAAGTGTGAATAAATAAATGTAGTTTAGTCTTGTAAAGGATACCCTATATATGTGCGAGGCCTGAGAGATACGACGAATAACGTGAGTTTCTTTGGGAGGAATTGGAACGTCATACTCGAATTGAATATTTCCCTCGACATGAGTAACCTCTGTATTTCCTTTCGACTGTTAGTTATAATTTAGAATCCTGAACCCTCTGATCTTTTGTTAGAAAAGCCTAGTTTAATGTATGAGTTGATATTCTGATCTTTTAATGAAAAGTTCACTTAAAGTATAATTGGTGTGTCTTTTTGATCTTTTGTAGAAAAGTTGAGTTTAAGTTGGAAGGTGAATTTTTAAATCTACCTTTGTTCTTCTGATCTTTAATTAGTAAAGAAATGTTTAAAAAGGGATGATTTATGTGTTATGTAAACATGTTATATGTGTTATGATCCGTGGTATGAAGCTTGGTGCAATCTTCCTCGTAGCTTAAGTTCTTACCCGGTTGGTTTGGACTATATTTTTAGGATAATAGTTCCTCCTCGTTCCCAACTCGAATTTGACTGGCGCGTTGAATGTGTCAAAATTCTGGTTGCGGTTGTAATTTGAATTGTCTAAATTTCTGTATGAATCATTTTAGCAATTCCCTATCCCAGTCTTGCGTCAACCATCAGCTGGAACTTGTGTTCGCTAATCTGTGACGTTATGTTTCTTTGAATATATGTTTGTGGGCAAATAGGTCAATAAATATAATCACCTTGCCTTGATGTGGATTTGTAAATGTGTCAAGTTGATGGAAACGTCAAGTGATACGGTTATTTTGCAATATGTCAAAACCGGTTGTAACCGGTTTGACATGATTACCTGGTGAAATTTCGTTTGTCAAGTAGTGGAATTTTCGTAAAATTTCCTCCCCGCTGGTGGAGTTGTCACTTGACACGGTTGTATTAAGTAATGTCGGATCTGGATGAAGTTGATCGACATGGTATAATTGTTTTGTATCTGTTTCTGTCGGCTTACCATGGACCTTATAATGTCATGTGTTGGGTTTCGCCATTGTCCCCGAGAACTTCAATGCGCTGGAGCGTTCTTCGGAATGCTGGTTTTACGTCTGTTAGATGGTTATTTTCTGACGACGTAGGAATAATCAGAGATTGCTGGATTTGGTAATCTTTGGTGTTCATTTTCGCTATAGCTATTGGGAAGCTTATAATGTCCTGAAATTAGGTGAAAGCATTTATGTTGCATTGGGTTGGCTTACAATTAACCAGGGCCGGATAAATCATAGAACAATTAGGAACAAGAAGTCAGGGCGGTTGTCTTAAAAAGGGCGCTTAAAATTCTAAAATTTTAATCAAATTAATAAAAAATTCGCAGGTACGGCGCTCAGTTCTCTTTGCGTACCCGGATAGAGGGTCGGCATGATGGTGTGTATGTATAAAATCACGCTTAGTCAATTTTAAATTGTTCTACATTTAAAATTCCAAAAAAAATTGGGGGGGGGGGCGGAATTTAAATATATTGCTACGGGCGCAAACACACGTTTATCCGGCCCTGCAATTAACCTGGTAATCTCAGTGAGTACACTGGCTGTTAAGTAGAAAATAGTGATTTTTGATTCTCTGAAATGGTGCTTCTGTTCTCAGGGCATCCCGAGTTGTGCCAGGAACGTCCTCTTAAAGGACTATTCTTTTGGGATAGGTTAAGACGGGGTACACGTCGCAATTGGGACACGGTGTTATAGGAAGGATAGTGGTTTTCCAGTAGATTGCTGTCCTGCCTAAAGAACTCCGCATCCGCACAAGCTACATGTTACCGGTAATGGATCTGCTTCAACCGCAGTTCCTAATTTGGTGCTCGGTTTGTCATCTTTTACCTCGCTGCCGCCTTTATTCACGCAACTGTCAGGTGTGCAGCCACCTCTCCACCATCCGCATGCCGCAGATAGGGCATCTACTTCTCATAATTCCGCACCCGTGATCAGTTTGACGTCCTTTACCGCGTGCCTGTCTTTGTTTACCCAGTTATCAGTTGAACAGCCATCTCTATCGCATCTGCACGACCTGCATGTCGCTGCAATCGTATTTACTTCGACAGTTGAATATAACTCGCTCTGCTCGCTTAACGCATTGTCGCACGCTAGTGTGAATATATCAAACGATAATCGCACACTTAGCGCCCAACGTAACGAGAACACAACTTCATTTCTCACAACGACAGTCGAATCTGTTTATGACGCTCATGATGTTAAATATAACATTAGTTGCTTATTAGATGGTGCATCTCATAGTAACTTTGTGACATCAGAGTTTTATAATAAACTGAAATTAAATATTTACCTAAATAATATATCGGTTCGAGGTATCGGTGCCTCTAATAAATATACAAATAAATTTGTTTATTTTCAATTCTCATCGAAATACAATAAAGACATAAAATATAATATAACGTCGCTCGTTGTCGATAAAATTAACAATAATTTACTTTCAATACCTATCGATGTCTTCGTGTTACTTTTCCATTCCCCTGTAATTCTGCGCACTATACAGATTACAATCAGTTACGT
This sequence comes from Molanna angustata, assembly GCA_963576475.1. Classification (NCBI taxonomy): domain Eukaryota; kingdom Metazoa; phylum Arthropoda; class Insecta; order Trichoptera; family Molannidae; genus Molanna; species Molanna angustata. The sequence continues at coordinate 11,698,244 of OY754974.1, read as the reverse complement.
TATTATGGAAACTGTTCCCGCTTTATTTAACCAAGAAAATTTAACTATAGCCTGCTGTACCACAGTATTTGACTTTATCGAATTTGATATAAATATGTCAAATAATGGTTTCTGGCAAATTTATAAATCGCAATCCGCTGTACCGCTCACTCTATCTTTGGAAAGGATCGAGAGTGAATACCTTTTTCGATCTGCGTATGATGCAGTTATATATGATAAATATCTCGAGAAAGGATATTTATCACCCGCGTCCGCTCATGACTTAATTTATCCCGCTTATACTTTAACATATCCCGCTTATAAATTAATTTATCCTGCTAATAATTTTATTTATCTCGCTTATGATTTAATTTACCCCGCTTATATCATTATACCGCACTACATAATAACACAAAAGGTCAAGTCTACGACCAAATTACGCAATAATGCATCACTCAATGATGTATTTTATTGTAGTCCAGATTTACAAGGTGATCAGTTTACTATTATTTTTAATTTTCAGCTATCTCATATAGCACTCTCCGCTCATAGTAAACTGATGTTTTTGCAAGTGGCAATGAATGTCCATGATCGTCATTTCCGACTTATAATTAATCGCCTTAAGTCACAGAATCAGTTCACAACATATCACTTTAACAGGGTTTGTTTTGGACTCATGTTCAGGTCATGCCATACGCTTCGCTTCATGAAGCAACTAAATAAATTTAAAAATGCTTTGAATAGTATTTCCGCGATTCGTAGTGCTAATGTTCCTTATAAATTTAATAAAACCGCACAACATAAGATTTTGGGCGAAAATTATTCAAAAATATATAATAATTTTGAATTTATATTTATTGCTTCTTATTTAAAATTTATTAAACGCACTATATTAGCTACTGTTATTAAGAAATAGGACGTAACTGGACCAGTAGCGCCTGTCGTTCTATTCGCTGAATTAGTTAGAAAAGAGCTATGGCTATTAAGACTAGACTGGAATGGCAAACCGCACAGCCGCATCATAAATATTTGGGATATGTTCTGTTCAGAGCTTCCACTCTTTAATAAAACAAAAATACCGCGTCTCTTAGGTATGCGTAATGATTTATGTGAATTGTGCCTTTTTTCTGTGTACACTTCTTGTCAATCAGCGCTACCGATACGGAGTTATCTGAACAAATTATAGTCCTTAAAATACAAATATATATATATATATATATATATATACATATATATATATATATATATATATATATATATATATATATATATATATATATATATATATATATATATATATATATATATATATATATATATATATATATATATATATATATATATATATATATATATATATATATATATATATATATATATATATATATATATATATATATATATATATATATATATATATATATATATATATATATATATATATATATATATATATATATATATATATATATATATATATATATATATATATATATATATATATATATATATATATATATATATATATATATATATATATATATATATATATATATATATATATATATATATATATATATATATATATATATATATATATATATATATATATATATATATATATATATATATATATATATATATATATATATATATATATATATATATATATATATATATATATATATATATATATATATATATATATATATATATATATATATATATATATATATATATATATATATATATATATATATATATATATATATATATATATATATATATATATATATATGTTATAATATTTTTATCTCGGTTTTCCCGTGTCAGTAGGTCTTGACTAAGACCATTTGTCTTCCGACGTTTCGCCTGAATATCACCAGGCATTTTCAAGGACTTAACGAAAAGCACGCGCGCGACACACGTCTACTCACACTGAAAGCTCACCGTCAAGTGACTCGTAGCGTACAAGATGGCCGCTTATGTCAAATATTGTTAGCGCGACGTGATTGGCTCCTTGTGACACGCCCACCTGCTGTCGTGTTCGTTGGTAATAATATTTTATCATTATTTTTGTGTTGTGATTTATTGTTAATTTTAGTTGTGACATTAATATTATTATTGTTGTGTTTTGGGGTTATTTTCGCTATGGTATTATTAATATTATTATTGTATTGTTTGTCATATAAAATGTTCTTCCAGGTACTAGGCAAACGAACTCCGTCGTCCCGATTGTTCATTATATCCCTTCTCTTATATATTTCTATAGCTTCCCTGTAAATTCTGAGAGGTTCACTGTTTAAACTTGCTATTATTTTTGAATGGTCAAAATCTATTGTATGTCCTTCTGTGAGCGAGTGTTGTACAAGTGAGGATGTAAGTTTTTTGTTTCTCATGTCGACTCTGTGCTCCGCTATTCGTGCTTCAACTTTTCGATTGGTTCTTCCTACATAAGTCTTATTGCACGATCCGCACGGTATTTCATATACTCCATGAGCTTCAAGTGGAATGATGTCTTTCGGGTTT